>VZRQ01009649.1:105238-181705 GCA_013397975.1 Machaerirhynchus nigripectus
TTCTCTGGTGATGGTGGCACAAAATGATTGGTAGAATGAAAAAGAGGTAGAAATTACGTGTCTAGAATAGGTGCAAACTAATTGGTATAAAATGGTAAATAATAAATACGTTGTGAAGAATGGTTGGATCATGGAAAGGGTACAAAAGGGACGGGACAGCCCAGGACTGGGCAGTTCCCGCTCGGACACGGCTGGCATCAGGCTTGTGGTGCCGGAGCTGAGAGCTAGCTAGAGATAGGAAGAAATAAACAACTTGAAACAACATCTGCAGGCGTTTCTCATCTGTTCGGGCTCGAAGGTAAAGCTTCACAGAGGAGGGAGATAAAGAACCTGGACTTGTGCGGAGTCCAAAACTCCCACAAATAAGCAGAAAGAGGTTTTAATCAAAGGATTTTTCTCCATTTCCCCCTCATTAATACGCTTTCCTAACACTAGATCAACCTTAATGGTTGAATTTTTTGGGGTTGTGAGAAAGAACTAAGCATTCTATTTTTATAACTATTTTTACTAAGCATTCAACACCACTGAAAACATGTTTAATAAAGGCATGAAAATTGACAGCCTCTTCTAGGACATCAATAACTTCTCTGGTACTAACTGAGAGAAAAGTCAGTGGTCGCATTTCATGAGGTATATGTTTGTAGGAAAACTACATGATTTCTTGTTATTCAGCAGAAGGCTGTAAACAGACCAGAGAAGTATCAATAAAATTTAATGTAAAACTATGCCTTTTGCTTGCCCTTTGAAAAGGTGAAGGCACAAGATGAAGAAATACAAAATGTTAGATAGTTAACTATATATAATCTTTAACGAATATAAATTAGACCATAACTAGAAAATGAATTTGGAAGAAGCACATATAGACTTTGAGGAAATTCAGTTGCTTGCATTCTCTGAATTTTGTTTCTGGAATAATTTTGGTTGCACTTAATAATTAATAAATTTAAAAGGAAAATTTATAGCAAGTAACATATTATGCAAGTAGGTGATATTACGTGTACAGTAACCCAGTGATCGGATATATAGAAATTCAGAAATTTCAGGTCTATTTTCGATAATGTCCCTACAAAATTTCTTGCCATTTGCCAGCTAGTCATATAGAGGAATCTCTAAAACATCATCAGATAAAAAAATATTGGTCCTATCAGTTAATATTGGTCTCTGTTCTCAATGGCACTTATAGAACTTGCTGAAAGAGCTTCTTTTTCAAAACAAATATTTCTACTGTAAAGAGAATGCTGGATGAATTGGAGATGAAAGAAAAGTTTATTAGTTGGCCTTTCAGACAGTCTTCTTACTTCAAGGAAAGTGGTCACCAGAAGATAGAACGAATCCATAAACATAAAATCTACAGCCACTTTTTTCTATTTACCTTACAAACTTGGTAAGCATTAAGGACATAACCCTAACATAAAATCTTTGAATCAGCAGCATGGGAGTCTTTTATGTCTTTGAAATGAAGATCTGCATTTGTCCCTCAGCAGCTTGGTTTTAACATAAAATGCACTTGGTGTTACAGAAATACCAAATGTCTTTGAAGTCTCTGCTCCCTCTGCACACAGCCTTCATACCTTCAGCTCTGGGATGGTAAGTCATGCAAGAAGGACTTAAATACAGCCCTCCTCCACAGCACAGCTTCAGCTGCATCCAGTGATAGATAAAGCAACTGTATTTGTTAATCTATTACTTTCTCCATGGGCATTTCTGCCAGGGCTATGGCTGTCACAGCAAATGTATTTCACTTAGCTATTTGCACATATTGACTCTAACAAGGTTTCAGTATTTCCGAGCAAGTGACCTTCATCACTTTTGATAGCAGATCAGTTGCTTAAAGAGCTTCTGTTGTGCCGTGCTGGGAAGAGTATATATTTGAAGAAGCAGCATGTACTTCACTGAAAAAAAACAACAAAACATTACTCAGCAGACATGTCACTCAGGCCCACACGGACTACAAAAATATGTTCCAAAGCTAAAATATTACATCTTGTTTGCAGTTGAAGGGACCAAAAATGATTTCCTGTTGGCAGGTTTACCCACAAATATTCAATTTGAATGCTTTTTGAGAGCTGTACCAGTGCTATCGTGTCTCACTGGGGAGTAATCTAACTGGCAATGCCACATAAAACACTGACTGAAAATCAGTGTAGAGGCAAGATCTCCATTCTCTAAACATATCCCATATTAAACGGGTTTAGGGTTTGTCACTGATAGAATATGAAGAGGCATGGCAGAGGAGATAAATCAACAGACATTTATTTCTTTCATGCTCTATCAAAAAAATCCTGCACCATATTTTTGCTTTCCTCATTAATGTTGCCACTCTATAATAAAAAAGGGAAAGGAGCAATAGGAGGGGGAAAATTCTGTCCTATTTTACACCGAAGATCAAGGAATCTCTGAAGCTTGTGCAAGGCCTTATAACCACTGCTTGCACGGAAGGATATCAAATCACATCTTCTCTATTCTTCAGTGCACCAAACTGTGGTCTCATCCACTTCCCTCCAGTGATGAAGCCTTTTATAATGGTACATGTCAGTTAAATTAGAATCCTGACGGATCCATGCCTATTGGCCAGATCCGAAGTCCTTTAAAATCAATGAATAGATTCAAGCCACAACTGCTGCCTCCTGCCAGCTTTTCTGTGTTTGGGAAAGACCACAGGGTAAAGAGTTGTGTTGGTAATCATGAGAGTGCCTACCCCATCTGAATAACTTGGAGAGAGCCAACAGAGCAATGCCTAATTAAAAAAAAAAGCAAGCGAGCAACAAAACCCAGAGGGAAACTTCCAGTTGTTTCTATTCAATAGATCCAGACAAGATGTTCTTAATAACCAGAGCAAACTATTTTCAGCATTAGAAGCCATTCCAGAGGATTTACAAACCCGTATCAGCAGCTCATCTAATCTAGCATCCTCTTCCTAGTTCTGCTGGATATTTCAGGGAAATCGCACAATTTCACAATTCACCTAATAATATAAATCTACACAACTGGGAATCTTTTTTTTTCCCCTTTCCCATCTGCTAATCAGAATATGCCCTGAAGCATGAGGATTGGTTGGAGAGAAGATAAAAGCACAGAAGAAATAATAATGTAACTTATTTGAAGTATTGCTTTAGACTCTAATGGATCCCACTACAAATTAATTCTTCGCAGTACAAATGCCCTGTGGTAATGCCCTGAACTACGGATGGATCAGCTGTGTCTTGTACACCTAAATGGCTGTGCAAAGGTGTTAGGTTTTAAAGGAAAGATCACGTAGTATTCATCTATAAAACACTGTTGGGTACTGACAAAGAACAGTGGGACTGTAACTTTGATGCCCTGGAAATAAATGTATTCCTCCTTCTCAGCAGTTCCACTGTCGACAACACTGGATAGCCCAAGCTTTATGCCCTTATTCTTTATTCAGCCCACCACTAAATAAATTAATAAGACCAGAAAAGGAGTTAGAGGGCCTGGGGACAGTCAGAATAGTAAACACTCTGTGTTTCTACCTGTGCTGTGTTAACACTGCCAAGGAAATCAGAGAAAGGAAGCAGCATGGCTTGTCCCATTATGGGATTGGCATTTGCAGGTTGGTAACCATTACGCTTACCTTTAGGCAGTCATTTTGCAGGATAGTACTTGAGGTACCGAGAAAGCAATAATCATAACACCAGCATTGACTTGCACATCTCTGTTAGCTGTCTTTACATTTCAAACCCAGCAGAGCAGCCTGTGGGAAGTGGACTGACAGGAAGGTTTGGCCATTAGCAGACTCTTTTGTGCTGTTATCCCTTTTATTATGTTTCAGAAAGGTTTTTTTTTCTGCAATGTTGAAAGACATAGCCTGCAGCAGTAGCCTAGAGAAAGCAAGCATCACCAAGATAGGACGAGTGATGAATTGCACTGACACGTTTGGGTTTACAGGGTCCTCTCTCTTCTTAGAGAAAGAAGGCCAAGAGGGAGACACTGCCTTTGAGTTCAGTAGCACGAGAGAGTTTGTGTGAGTTGAGTGTCTGTGCTTGAGTCATATGTGCTTGAATTGAAGTCAAGGTGAGGAACATACATAACCTGTTCATTGTGATGTCTGCTTTCTGTGCTGTCTCCCAAACTAACATACTTCATAGAAATAGTAATCAGAAACTGACAACAAAAGAACAAGACCGAAAAAGAGAATGGTTACATGAGTTTGTATGTTACCTTTTATTGCAACTGAAAAAGACACCAGATGAGGACAAAGTGAGTTGAGTGTGTGGTGTATGTGACTGTATGTGGTGTATGTGTGACAGGGATCTCTGCCATGTTTCACCATTATTATTAGGTGTGCTCAACACCTTCTACTCACTAATAATCCTTTTAAGCACAAACCAAAAGAGGTTAGACTGCAGCATGCAGCTTCAGTCTCACTGCTGGCCAGGAATACCATGAGATATTGTCAGCACACGTCACTCAGCAATAGATGTGACACTGAGCCCTGCGTTGTTTGGAGCACAAAGTTACTAAAGAGAAACTCAAAATAAATACAGAATTGAAGTGACATAATCTTTACTCTCAGCCAAAGCACTCAGTTGTGCTGCTTCACCTGCTAGATTCACAGGAGGCATGAATGGAGTTTAATTTAAAGGACCTCTTTTCTGCTGAGCACTACTTTTATAAAGACCATTTCATTGTGGACTTTTGCTCTACAGAAATGAAGAGATATTTTTTTATCTTAAAGTTCTGGTTGATCCCTTGAAGAAATTTACCACATCTTCTTTAATTTTTTTTCTAATAGAAACATCAGATCCAGTTGCTGCATGAAGCAGAAATACATTACAAACTTTTTGAGAAAGCACAGATGCCAGCACGTTTGCAATAAATGTCACACATTCTGGAACTGTTGGTCTTACAGTGTAAGCACAGCTCAATGGTTTATCACATAAATGAACTTTGAACTTTGACTGAACTGATGTATTTTGGATGCACTGCACCGTGTCTGCACTGTAGGTTTCTGTTCAGAAATTACTGAGAGGGCTGAATAGGGCAAGTTGAAAAGACTGGAAAAATGGGTCTTTAAATGATAACATTCCCTTCTTTAAAGATATAGGTGTTAGTGGAACTGTGAAGCTAACACTCTCCAGTGTGTTTGATCAAGTTTGCTCACGTACAAAATTATTATTGCAGGACAAAAGCCTAGCACCAGAGAGTAAATTTTCTCAAAGAAAAGAAGTCTAAAAAACCAAAAAAATCCCCCTTGTTACCAAACAGGTTATATTTCTTTAAGAAGAAATCTATGCACAATTGAGGGAAGATTTTAGAAAATTCTTTTAACTTTAGCACAATAGTGTATGATACCTATATTTGGGATTATTGCTTAGTTTTGTACCATATATAGTACTTAGTACAAATACCAGAGGTTAGTATGGCCTTGTGTTTACTCCCTACATCTGTGACTAATAGTTTTGTGTCAGCTTATTTACATATATCAGTGACTAAGATGTACTAGTAGATGTTTGGTTTTGAGAACAGAGATGGAATGCCAGTCTAAAGAATGACAAGTGAAGTGCGTCCTTACCTGACCACATATTTGAGAAACTTCCAAGGAGAGAAGATTAATCAGAAGATCTGGGACTGTAAAAGGGAATTTTGAGGAATGAGATGTTCCCAAATGACCACCAAAGACCCTGAAAAGACCGTTGCTCATATCCAAACAGAGTCATGGAAATAATTAGCATATATGTACATATTCAGGAAATGCAAAGAATGTATAGTAGAAATGTGATGAATATGTATTAGTTTCATGGCTATAACCTGGTCTGTTACACTGCTGCTTCTGCATGCTTTAGGAGAATTCCCCCATGCATCCAGCGCTGCTAAGAAAGTAATGCTAGCTTTCTAACCTACTAAATTGGTTGGAGAGTTTATTTCCCAATTTTCAGTGACAGACTCAACAATATAACAACATGACTCTTCTCTAGATGACTAATTTTTCCACTTCTATATGTTTTATTTGGTTTTTATTCTGGGTTAAAAACCTTTAATCATTGTAAACCAGACAAAAGTATTACTAAATTTCAATATAGGTCCATATCTGACTTCATTTTTTGAATGCCACTCTGCACATCTTTCCAGTGTTTGAATCACAGAAGGGAGAATACTTGCAAATTTTTAATGTTTATTTTCTCACAGATGTTAGTTGAAAAGAAAATAAAACATCTGTGGGAAAGAAGCAGAGAATGAGGCATCTGGGAGAAAGAGCATATGTTACCTTTATACCTCACCTAATTCCTCTTGGGTACACCTGAGCTTAAGTTGGAATTTGAAATTAATTTTTCCACTGCCTCTCTCTTGTATTGCCACAAGAGAGAAAGAAAAAGAACACATGAACTCCAAAATTCAAATGTCTTCCTTTTAAAATAAACTCAGAAAAAATATCACTGGGAAAAATTAAAAGTTCTGGTAGTTTACTGTGCTTTCCTTATTTATCCCCCTGTTTCTTCTCACAGCCAAACTGTAACAACCTTGCACTTGACTGCTTCTTCGCGTAACTCTTTTCTACCTATCCAGATAATTCACATATTCATCAACATCTGAAATGCTGTCAGATACTAAGAGAGTGTTTGCCTTCAAAGCTAAATCCAGTTTAGGGAAACAACCTGCAAATCCTCGTGAATATGTTGTGAACTCTTTGTCATCTTCAAGGACCATACTTCCAACAGATACCCTTATTTTGTCTCTTTCTAACTCAATATGCATCACATATTTCTGTCCATGTCTCATTTAACAATATTTGCAATAATGGTGATTATCACTTTGGATAGTGATTGCTTCTTTTTGGATACATTATTTTTTGATTACACCTAGCAATTTTGTTTCATTTCCTCTGAACTCTAGAAGTATACTTGCTATACCTTTACAGCTTCATTTATTAGACTTGATCCTTGAAAGCCAATTTTCTGGACATTTTTGTGCAAGATAACAATGATGGTGGTACTTTTTTTGCTCCAAATTAACACTTCAGAAATATGTTTATCAGGCTGACTCAAGAAAAGACTTAAAAAAACTGTAGATGGTAGGTGAAATTCCAATTGGAGGACCTTTCATGACGAACTAGATGATAGAAATGAAGTTACACCCCAGTCTGATGTAGCAAGATAAAGCAGGAGACAAATTTAATCTCTTTGCTAAACTCAGCTTGGAGCCTCAGAGAGAAGGGTGTTTTTGCACTGATCTGTGGGATAAAAATATCAAAACAAGAAAACAATGAAATATTCATTCATTGTAAGAAAGCTATCTATTGTTTCTTAATATTTTCTAAAGCCGAATATCACCTAAAAGCACAGGCATCACTGGAGTCATACCTGCACTCTACTGTAAGGCCTGTGAAGGAAATGGGCTATGTTCTGACCTCATCCAGTTAAATAATGGAAAATTTGAGGGCTACATTTAATTTTCATGGATTTTGGCTGTCACTGTAAATAGAAGCAAAGACATGGCTGTTCAACAATTATAATACACCCTTGCATTTCAACTCCTCATTCTATTATCAACATTCTTCTGTTTTGGCTTGGTAGTGGAAAAGCCCAGAAAAAGCCTTATTTCTAATACATATGGTTTTACCCTCATCACCTAATAAGAAATGAGGAACATTTTCAAAACATAATTCAGGATAATGTCAGTAAATTAGAATGCACTCCAAGAAGAAAAATGGGTTAAAATGTCTGTCCTTGAGACCAAAACATTAGAATGAATATCTGTGCTGTTTTAAAAATTCTACATTTAAATTGTGTAGCTAAGATGAAAAGGGAGATACCTTCCACCATGGTGTTGGATATAGCCAGTCTTTTTAACACATTAATCAGAGTAGGAAATCAGCATTATTAAAAAAAGTGGTTATTTTAGTGAAGAAATAACGTTAGAAAGGAAGGCACAGATACTGGCTTAAAACAGCTAACAGTTTTTGACCTGCTGTTGCTAGGACAGCTCCTTTGCCGAAAGATATGCAAGAAAAAATAATACCCAAAACTCTACAGAAACTCCTTCTTTTAAGTGAAGATCTAAACTTGCATACAAGACATGAACAAAAAGATGCCCAACTTTTCCTGAACTATTTTGTAAATGGATCATTTAGTGTATAACCTAGGTGGTTGTTTGCCTCTCTCCATAATTGGTACTTTATAGTTGTCAGCATTTATTATAGTACATTAACAGTGCAATGCATTCGTGACCTGGAATAATGACCCTCTAATAGGATCAAGGGACATTTAAAGTTCCTCTTTTCATATAGTTTGAGGTCTCTTATGAGCAGAACAATCAAAATTCATTGCCTAAAGGATCTTCTGTTGTTGGACATTCAGAATCATTTGCAATCATCATTGGTTAAGGTGAGACTTAAGTGCTACAGAAACTATGTAGCTCAAGTTGACCATGGTCAGTGTGTCACTTGGCCTGTTGAGAAAGGACTATTAACAACAAAACTCCACTGCTGAAAGCTGTTTGCACAAAATGCTACCTTGCTGATATGAGACACAATCGTAATTGCTACTTATTCACAATTTAATAACTAGTCTTACAAGTCCTACAATAAACTCTCCCAGAAATGGCAAATATTCAGCACACTTATTTTCAGGCTAGCAGAGCAATGAAACCATTACTGTTAGCTTTAAAAACCACAGGTAAATATTTGGGGTAGTATGTAGTGAAACTCAGTGCTCTCAGATAAGCAGTAAAATATGCTTTCATAGTTTAAATCAGCAAATAAATAACTTGTAATGATATAAAGCAAAATATTCCAGTGGTTAGCTATAGCTCTCAAGAATTCAATTTATTTTATTTGCTTTCTGGTATGCTTAGAAATCTTTTTGTTCTGTTGCATCGCGTAAACCTGTCTATATTGCATGTTGGTGCCCAGGCATTTGAGGGGTAGGAGCTATGCTGCAGAGGTGGCCTCTATGAGGGGAGGCCAGGAGCTTCCCTGTACCAGGTGCAGGTGGCTCCCGTCAGCTCCAGTGGACACACCATAGGACACACCTGAGCCCCTCAGCCAAGGTGGTATTGCGTCTCTGACATTATATTAAAGAAAGGATAAAAAATGCTGCATGGAAGTTATGAGAGATATAATGAAAGAAACAGCTCTACAGACACCAGGACAGAGGAGGACGAGGGGAGAAAATGATCCCAGAGGTGTTCCTGCCAAAGCAGAGATTCCTCTGAAGTTTTGGATAATCATAGAATCCTAGAGTTGTTATGGTTGGAAGACACCTCAAAGATTATCTAGTTCTAACCCCTCTGCTATGGGCAGGAACACCTTTCACTACACCAGGTTGCTCAGGGCCTCATCCAGCCTGGCCTTGAACCAGGGATGGGGCATCCACAGCTCCTCTGGGCAACCTGCTCCACACCACACTTCTCTCAGCAAAGAATTTCTTCCTAATCTCTAACCTAAACCTACCGTCTTTCAGTTTAAAGCCATTGCCCCTTATCAATATGTGCCCTCATAAATAGTCTTTCTCAGCTCTCTTCAGGTACTAAAAAAGACTGCAATAAGGTAGCCTTCCCTTCTCCAGGCTTCACAGTCCCAATTCTCTTAGACTGTTCTTGCAGGAGAGGTGCACCAACCCTCTGATCATCTTGGGGGCCTCCTCTGGACTCATTCCACCAGGTCAATGTCCTTCCTGTGCAGGTGACCCCAGAGCTGGATGCAGCACTGTAGGTGGGGTCTCATGAGAGTGGAGAAGGGCAGAATTTTCTCCCTGGCCCTGCTGACCATGCTGCTTTGATTGCAGCCCAGGACACAATTTTTTTTCTGGGATGCAAACATACACTGCTGGCATTTGCCAAGCCTTTCATCTACCAGCACCCCCAAGTCCTTCTGCAAACGGTTGCTTTCAATCTGTTCATCCCCCAGCCTGTATGTATACTGGGGTTGCCCTTATCTAGGTGCAGCACCTTGCACTTGGTCTTGTTGAACCACATGAGGTTCCCATGTGCCACTTTGTTTGAGCTTGTGCTGGTCCCTCTGGGTGGCATTCCGACCTTCAGGTGTTTCAACAGCACCACTCAGCTTGGTGTCATCTGCAGACTTGATGCAGGTGCACTCAATCCCACTGTCCATGTCATTACAAAGTTCTTGAATAACACCAGTACCAGTGTGGATCCCTGAGGGACACCACTTGTCATCAACGTCTATCATGACACCACTGACCACTGCCCTCTGTAAGCGTCTGTCCAACCAACACCTTATCAACCAAACAGTCCACAAATCAAACCCATATGTCCCCACTTTAGAGAAGGATATTTTGGGGAACTATGTCAAAGGTGCCACAGAAGTCCAGATAAATGACATCTGTAGCCCATCCCTTGCCCAGTGATGTAACCACCGTGCCATAGAAGGCCACTGGGTTGGTCAAACTGGTAAACCCTTGGTAAAGCTGAGCCGTCTCTCCAGAATCACGTTGCTATCCTCCATGTGCCTTAGCAGAGCTGTTGGGAGGATCTTTTTCATGTTTTTCCTAGGTACAGAGGTGAGGCTGACAGGTTGTTAGTTTCCAGGGTCCTCTTTTTTATCATTTAGAAAAAAAAGTAATATATAAAATGTCTCCCTGACTAAAGACTTAGGGTACCTTTGTTAAAGGAAGACCACATCTGGATTGAGAGGGCAAAAGATGACTGAATGAAGAGTGTTTGTTCTTTTGTCTTCATATGTGCATTAAGCCAACTTTTAATTAGATGTTTTCCAGAGCTCCACAATCTCCATAAACATATATGGGCAGATTGGGCTATTTGGATTGACTGCCTTATGCAACTTTTCTAGCAATACACTTTTCACACCTGTAGAAATGATAAAATATTTCACATCCAGTACTTATATTGGAGTAGTTTGGTCTTAAAGAATTATATAATTCTAAAAAACATTGTATGTCTCAGCTTTAGTTACTGCCTTTAAAAATAAAAAATGTGGTTTATAATGAACATACATTTCCAAGGCAAAATTACTCTTAAAACTAATTGGAGTGTTATTATTTTCCAGCAATTTGTATTTGTTTAAATTAAAATAAAATCAGTCTAGGTTTATTCTCTCCTGTTAGTAAACTATGCACCTGAATGGTCAGTGGTACATACTAATTAAGTCAATGTAACCTGTAATGCTATGCTCAACAAGGTAAAGTAGATGCCATAGTTGCTGGTTGTTACAGATCCATGAACCCTTTGAAAACTTCTTTTGCCTGCTAATGAGCTAATGAACTTCCTCTCATTATAAACCTCAAACTGAATGTGCTTTATTTTGAATTATTTCAATATTCATCAAAGAAAATTTAGTACTAGAGTCTACCTTTTTTTCTTCTTTGAGAAACAGAGCGTGCCTGACAAATAAGTCAGAAAATATTTCTTTACTTTCCAACACTTCAAACAGTCGTTGAGGTATCTGACTTTAGCAAAAATTTATTGTGGAACAAATTTCAGAGGGGGGAGAAGAAAGGAGACAAGATAAATGAAAAGAGCTAAGAGACCAAGCACTTTATACAGGTAGCTTGGAAAAAAATCAGTTAGGCTCTGAAATGTACCTTTCTCTCCTCAAGCTCCTGAATTAGTTGTTTCCTGAATGAACTGTACTGCTATAGAGAGATTTAGTTAGGTGTTCAGAGGACCCAATGCACAGAGGTATTTGCAAAGAACACCGCGAGCTTAGGTTGAAAAAGTTTGGCAATACATCTGTCTATCCAAAGAAATGTCCATTCACGTTACCCTGGCTTTAGATACTAGGTGACTGTTGCTCTTCCCCCCCCCTTTTTTTAAAAATGTGATTCTGAGAAGACACTAAGCTAAAACACTCAAGATCACATTTGGATAGCTTAATCAACCAGTTGTTATAAATCTTTCCAAAGTGATTAATGACAGGCTTAAATTAACTAGAAAACACCATAAGCATGGTAGCAAGATTTCAGCCCTTTGGAAGTTAACTTATGTGGTAGTTATGTAGCTACCACATAAGTGAGCTTATGTGGTAGTTACAAATAGATGGCTCAACTTTTTTTGGCCATGCTGATACCCATGAAACGATATAATCACAACACTTTGCTTCTATCTCTTTGCTTTGTGCTGTTTGACTCCTTCACTTGGACTTGTTTTCTACTTAACAGGAAGCCCCAGGCCCCTTGGGTTAGCCTGCTGACAGCTGTGACAAGAGCCTGATGCTTCATACCCCAGGTCTAATATTGGAGTAACGTAATTTAGGTTGAGGGTTGATGGCTGGGTGACTTCAAGGTGGTGTAAACAGCTAAGCATAAATACCATCAGATTCCCAAAGCAATAAATTACTATAGATACTCCAGATGACCCCAGAAATCAGAAGGCTCTAGACATAAAGCACTTGCTATAGGCTGAATTAGCTCTTTGAAGGAAGAAATACAACTTTCTGATGAATGTTCCACAAGGGTTTGTCTATAAAGTGTGCAACCTGTGTTTTGACTATCCACAGGTGTTGAAGTAGCCCTTGCTACTTTAATGTGGGACCTGTGACTGAATTGAGCACTGTGAACACTGAGTTACCAGTCTCTTGAGCCAAATTTGGTGCTCCTGATGTACTGTAATTGCAGACCAGAGGCAAACATGAATTTGTGTTTGTTGTTTAATCACTTCACAGTTTTTCTGGGGATTTTTTGTCCCAAAGCATCCAGAAATCCACACAGTGCCACTGTCAGACAATCACGTTTACAAAAATATCTTATAGATTATATTAGTGGTTCAGAATCACCCATTTTGCTAGTTGCTATTCATGCTTTCAGATGTAGTCCTCTTGATCCTCACTTTGCAAACGACATCTCAAAAATTTCATATTGGATTGTAATTTGTGCTCCTCAGTTGTACACATAACCAACATGTAATTTGACAATGTAACATGTATCTGGATTACACCAAAGGCTTGCTATTGATACTGAAATCAGCCAGATAGATAGTTTCTAACACAGGGTTAAGTATTAGAAATCAGGCATTCTTTACTGCAGTGCACTGGTCACTCCAAGGATCCTTCCTCTAACCGAGTGCCCCAAGCATTGGGTAAACACAATTTTTATCATACACACTGATTACATATTCATCAGCTATCCCTGATTACCTGATGTATATGTATTACTTTATTTTACATGGTTGTACCCTTAATGGAAGTCCTTATGGGGTTCTTTGGGGTCTGTCTTCAATGTCCAGTGTCCTTTTTAGGTGGTTGCTCCAATCAGGTTGACCCCTGATTGTGAGTAAGTGAAATACTGTGGTTTTTCACAACTTGTGCTTTGTCAGCCTAGCAGAGCTTAGCCGGCATTCTGCTTGCCATTTTCATTACTCATGTTTGCCTGAGTTAAATCCTTTATCTACTTCTTCAAGGCTGTGCTCTTCTGTTCTACCTGTCCTTTCCAGAGTAAAATGCTGTTCTGTTCTACTGCCCTCATCACTGTGAACCCGCATTTGAGCCCAAAGCTCTGTGCTCAGCTGATTCAAATACTTCACATGGTCTGTCAGCATACATGTTCAGACATGACTAGCAAAAGATGTATCTGATGTAAGAAAATGCAGTGAAAACATTTATTGCATGACAGAAAGAAGTAGAACTACACAGAAAAGTTGTTTACTCAGTATACTTCAGTGTCCAGTAATGTACCAAAAATAAATTTTTTTTATCTCAAGACTTATCTTAAGATCTCATCACTTACCCAGAAGCAGAAAATTTTTCGTCTTTCATTCAGCTGAAGATTGATCCTGGAAGTGGGGGTGAAGGCCTCCATCGACAATAGTAAACCTTAGATGCAACTCTTTGACAGCTAGAGAACAATTGCTCTGTTATGCAAACTTAATACAATATTTACATTTGAAATGCAAAACCCCTGTGCATAAACACAAATGGCTTCTGCAAACAGGGAGAATATGTTGTGGAACTCTTGGGGTGTGATGTATCTCCCAGAATATTTGGCAACCTGTTTAGGCCCAAATGGTAACATTAACCCGTTTAGGACAGGAACCACTCAGTTTACAAGTCTGGTATGCGGTGGCTTTAAATTTCTCTGTGTTTTATTCCTGTTTTGAGGTGGCTTTAAATCTGTTTTTAATCCAACTTAATTAACTTTTCTGAACATTTTTATTTTACCTCAAGAATGCCTTAATTTGATAAAATTCAAACCTCTACCTAACCAAGAAAAAGCATTTTGAACTTGAGAAACCACCCTTAAATGGACACCCAAGTTATTTTCATGGTGACTAATCAGTGTAAAATCAGTTACATGAAGAGAAGGCTCAATAGCAAATTAATTTTTATCCCTATATAATACTAAGTAGGTATTTGTTCTAAAGCTCTGGTTTTGTTTTCAGTTCTCAATGAGGTTATCTGTTGTGCCACCCTTTGAGACAACTTTGAAACATGTGGTAACAACAAAGGTTTTTTGTTAACAAAAAAGCAATTTCTTTAAGATCCAGAAAGGTAAGTTTTTTAAAGAAAAAAGTTAAAATGTATTCAACATCTGGTGAATCTTCTTGTGTGCTCTATATTTATCATCATTGAAGTATTTGTCAAAATCACCAAAGGCGATAAATTCTTTAAAGATTTAAACTTCACTGTAGAAAACAAAATTTTTTATTAACATACAAATAAATGTAGAGGAAAAAAAGGAAGATATCAGTCTGAAGTAATTATGCAGGTATTTGATTTTCTGTTTTGAAGCAGAAAAGTCAGAAAAAAAGTAATGTAACAATTGAAGTCTATTCCCTCCACTTTCTCATCTCAGGAAGCACATGAGAAACGATAGCATTGGGATGTACAAAAAATTTTGTGTAACTTTGTGGTGTTTTTAGTCTTAAAGTAAAATCAAACCAAATTTCTGAGTGAACGGGGGTACACTTAGAATGTGACATATCTTAATTATTTTTTACTTTTTTACTTTTTTTTTTTACTATTTTTACTTTTTTTCTCTGGTGTGATGTAAAATCTAATTGTAGCACTGATTTGAATTTGCACACAGTCTAAAAAAAATCTAGCAAACATGCTATTCAAAAACTAGCAAACCTACATGACCATTTTGATTTTCTGCATCTAAAAGGCTACTTCTATGCATTGATCTCATATGCAATGTAGTTTGACACCTAATTCATGATTGCTCTGGAGTTTCTGACCAGGCGAAGATTAGTGAGTCATTGAAAACAGAATCCACAGCCAAAATTGTTCCTGACTTGGCACCAAAATACCAGGGGTTTTTATGCGTTGAATTGTCAAGGGCATTTTGAGTTTCTGTTCCAAATCACATTAAAATGTGACATTTTGTACTGCGTGTATTGTTAATTTGTATATTTTCATTTTGGCGCATTATCAGTACAGCATGCTTGATATCCTAAAAACGTTCAGATTTAGGTATTACCTAGAATGGTATTCAGCAAAGGCTCTTGCTTCAAGAAATAATTAGTACATGAATTGCCAGATATTTAGGTTAACAAGGTACCATCAGCTATGTCCTCTTGAATTTAGCAGATCGTTTACCACAACTTTAACTATTGTTGTTCATTTAAGTCTTTCAAACTGAAAATTAGCTATTCCCATAACAGATGTTTGTAACATGAGATCTGTCAGAGAGGTCAAGGCCAGCTCCAAAGAAGCACATTTGAGTTCACAGACCACGGTGGGTAACAGGTTCATGGACCAAATTCATGCATTATTGTGGAGGGACTGAGCTGGATGAAGACCATGTGGAGGACTATGCAGTGCTACGTGCCTTGGTTGAATTAACACTTACTTTCTCACCCATTGTTTCATGGTTGCTTGAGGACAATGACATGTTGATAGAAATATTGACAAGATCTCAATTGAAAAACAAATTTTTAAAGACAAAAATTTCCAGTGGTTTTCACTGTAAAGACTTCTTTTGGTTTAGTTTCAAACATTTTGTGGTCTACTATGACGTAATTATTACAGTTAGAAGAGCTATGGAGCAACCAGCCACTACTGATTGTCTATGCACAAGACAACTTCAAAAGTTAATTCCTTCTAATTATCATAGGAATGGCTGGAAGTGGAATGCAAGTCCAACACAGCACAGTAGAAATCCTGGATTTTACTGAGGGGCCAAAATACCAGCTGCAGATGGGTCAGAATTCCGATATTATATGTGGGGTGCTTTTGAAAATTCTCAGAATATTTAAGATGGATATATTCAGGTAACGGTGTCAATGGCAATGAGCCATCCTAAAATTACTTTTTGTTCGTTAATTATTTTTCTAAGCTTACTGTTTATTTATTGTTTAGTCGAAAAAGAGATATTTGTGAAGATTTAACAACACACTAGAAGCAAGAAGCAGTATCAGTAAATACAAGGAAAACATAGTCAACATATAAGGAACTCAGGGTTTATTGATGTCTTGACTAAAAATATGATTTTAAATCATCTGCTAAGCCAACTCGAAGTAGCAAAATAAGCATACATAATTCAGCTTTAACCCTAGTTTATACAGACGTAGTTCAATTGAGTAAAATCTCAGTCCAAGACATAATTTTACAGGTCTAAGTCAACAGGCTTACTTGCAATACAAAATGAGTAAACAAATCATATTTATACACCATTTATTAGTTCTCATAGCATTAAAAGAATCTCCATTCTCGCAGTAGTTAGAGCCAGTAATTTCCAATTTTTGGCAGAGTGGCAGATAAAATGAGGTTCTGATCAAAATCTGCTGTTTTCTTGCCATGCTTTCTACCAGTAAATAGTTCTCCCTGTTCCAGCCAGGACAGGGTTAATTTTTGCAGTAGCCAGGAGAGGTAGTTGTTGTACACCACCTCACATGATTGCTGGGGCTGGGGGGAAGTGTGCCTTTTCTGGTTGGGAACCTGGCAGCAGTTTACATAATTCAAGGCTCCACTGCTCAGGAATCCTTCACCTCTCTCTTGTATCTTCTGTCATTAGTATTGCTGCCGAAACTGTTTGTTATGCTATCAAATGTTTCCAGTAAAATTTTCTTATATCAACACATTATCTTTATATTTTGTGCATCCAGTTCTGCTTTCCAGCATGCTGCATGGGGGAGGGGGTGGAAGAGTAAGCCAGCAGCACATGGTTTGGAGTGTTTCAATGGGAACATTAAACAGGGGAATGTCAGTCCTGAACCATGACAATAGTGCTTTATCAGAGGAGTGAAATCCAGGTTCTGTGCTTAGTTAAGTAGACCTTCATTTCTACTGGACACTCCTGCGAAGACTAGAAAAATAATTAACACCCCCCCAAAGTTGATTTGCCATTATACGTAAAAATGAAACTAGACTTGCTGCACATGTACATGCACATTCTATGGACTGTCAATTTGATTTTGTCCTTCTTAAACAAATAAGCTACCCTCCTGCCCTCTCCACCAATTTTGGTGCTTATTGTTTTGCAAGTGTTTTCAGCATATTAACTGAATGCCATTATACTTACTTTACAGTCATATATTATTACAATATGCCTGTAAAAAGTAATTGTACCACACAATTCTTTAATGGACTAACAATATGAAGTGGGGAAAATGTTAATAAATATCTTCTGGTGCAGGGTATACAGGAGCACTTTTTCTGTGTGTGTGAACTTCTTTCTGGGTAAAGATTCTTACTGACATGTGTGGATAATTGTGTAGATAAACATTCTTTCCATATATTGTGCATAATGTGTGTGTTTACGCAGTCCTGTATATTTGTAGGTAGCTGTGTGTATGTTCCCAGGTGTGGGTTGGCCACAGTCAGATATATAAGGGATAATTGGTCAAAAGGAATTTTGATCCATACTCCACTCCCAGATGGAGTTGTAGGTAAAGATGCTAACTGGTGCTAACTTCAGTATACTTTTAAATATGTTTTAGAAAGGTGTGCTTAGTCTATCATAGGCTATTCTGTGAGACTCTCAAGTGGAGTTCACCACTGCTGATTGGAAGGATGGATTTCTGGTTTTGGCTTGCGGGTGGAGAAGCATAATTTGTTTTACAGAAAATTCTCACAGAGTTTAACTAAAACATGCCCTGGATTGACTTAGTGTGGAACTATATTATGGGGACTATTGACAGTGTGGAAAGTTTAAATTAATTACCATTTACCTACTTGTTTGGCAATTACATTTTAAAAAATATTGTCGTTTACATTTATGTTTAATAGCTAAAAAAAATAACCTGGTTAAATGTAATTCTCCATCACTGATAATATGCTGTATTTGTTCAAACATGATTAAGAGTTTTTAAGCTCATTATTTGATGTGGGTAGAGTGATTGAAAAACCCCAAAAAATTAGTTTAAGAAAATATCTCTATTATTTGCTTAAAATTCGTTTTTCTTCTTAAATGTTGTTTCCAGAGAAATTGTCTCTCTAACTTTTCAAAAAACTCACGAAGCAAGAGGGTATAAACAGAGTAAAAGGTTGGTTTTAATTTTAGCTACTATTTACAGAACATTTTCAGGTATATTTAGCTCTGTAGGAAAGTTTTGGATTCTAAAAGCAGTTGCAGATGTGTTTATATTATTGCTTTGTCTGCATTACCCCTCCTATCACAGATAAAATGATATCTGGGCAGTGATGCCTACAGTATCAGAGTTCAGATGATAAAAAGAGAACAGGAAAGTAAAATCAGGCGGGAGAAAGATATTTAAGCTGTTACCAAGACTTCGTATAGGAGCCATAGTCAATGCTTCTGAGGAGGATCCCTTTCACAGCTGCTGAAAGCATAGTAAACAATTTTCAGGGCTTTTCTAAGGATTGGTAATCTCTGCCACCAGCCACTTGATTCTTCTAAAAACTAGAAACTGGCTTCCGCTGTCTGACAAGATGTAAAACCTGATGCAAGATCTGTTGTCTTCCGTGAGGATCAAGAAGTGTATCAAAGTTTTGAAAGTGGTGATTGACAGCTTTGTCTCATTTTAGCACCTACAGTTTGTGAATCTAAAGGCAAGGAATGGCATCCATAAGCACAGTTCATGCTTTACACAATATTGTTTTGTGGAATTTAACTCTTCTGCCCACTAACACACAAACCAAATGTCTTCATTTTTTCCTGTGAGTGTCCATCTCTCTGTATCTGGCTTAGATTTGAACAAGTTACCAAAGGGCAAATTACAATCCAGGTGACCTGCAGCTTTTTAAGTCTATGTTTTTTGCTTATTGCAAATATAAAGTGAGATAAATGGAGATAGTTTAACCTGTTTCCACTGACAAAAAATGTTGCCAGTTGATCTACACAGAAGTGGGAGATAGACCATACAGATCCACATACCTGTTTGGATATTTTACATTATATACAGGTATATACAGAAATGTACACTACCTGAAGTAAACATACAACAAAAACATTGTTAAATGTTTTCTTTCACTCCTTGCTCTTGGCAAGATTATTCCATCTTTTATTAGTTATGTATACTCTTATTAGTATTGCTTATTAGTTATGTAAGTTCTGACTCTACAGACTGAAAACATTAATATCTTTTGATACACATAGATTATTGTATCAATTACACTAGTGAAGCTAACGAGTTAACTCTGCGTGTGCTTCAGTTCTGCTGGAATCAAAATTATACTCAGAGTGCCACAATCGATTTGTATTTAACTAGTGTATGCAAATGAATATAAGAAGTGTTGAAAAACTGGCAGATGGGTTTGGGGTTTAGGCAACAAATTCTATAGGTTGTTTAAATACTATTTCAGTCTGCAATGAAAGGATCCTATGGAAAGAAACTTCTTCACAGGGAATTTCATAATATGTTTTATTATCTCATGGTTACAAATGTAGAGTTGTGCCAACTTCTCAGCCACAGCAGTTTAGAAAGAGGCTGGTGTGTGTGAAAAGAATCAAGATCTGTATTACTACATAGTGCAGCTAGATCTTACTGATGTAAATCTACAGAGTAACTAAGCTGAAAGCAAGTGAAACTTCCTTGCTTTCACTCTTTTGGGTTTCAGAAAGACAGCTGTCTTTCTGCGTACATTCAGTAGTGCACAGCTGGCTGATATACTGATGTCCAAAAAATTGTATCACTTGAAAATAAATCTAAAGAAACCAAGTCAAATGCCTGTAGGACTGAAAATATGGCTGAAATTTAGAAGCTGAAATAACAGAGAAAGCAAGATAATAGTGTAGCTACAAAAAGTATTTTAGTGTCACCAAACTGTCTTAAAAAAAGGCCATTCAGACCAGACCTTTGAGGTGTAAGGAGATGGGACAAGAATAATGTAGAAGAGACAGAGGATGGGAATGGATGCATTATTTGGTATAATCTGTTTGCTAAAGTGTCTAAATGGTTTTATTTTCTAGAATTTAATGTGAGGAGATTTCGTCAAGGCTGGTTTGAACTCAAGCTCTGTTCAGGATCCCTCTGCTTTTTCTCAGGGTTGCACTGTGGTCTGCATGCCCCTGTGGCTTAGTTTTTGCTTGTTTTCTACAGGCTTCTGTAGAATATTTGCTGGAATATTTTTAAAATGTTTCTGTTTTTGTTTGTTTTTTTGTTTCTTGTTTTGTTTTGGGGGTTGTTTGTTTGTATTTAATCATGTACTGAGACTTAAAAATTCTCTCAAATCTCCCTTTGTTAATTGGAAAGCCTTTTAGTCAACACAACTTATCCGTGCTCAGGCTCAGCTTTTCATTTAACGTTTTTCCATTATCACTAAAAAGCACATCCACATATAGCCTGTATGGATTTACCTGTCATTCGTAGAAAATTTCCTGAAGGAGTAGGACTCATCCATCCTCCACATGAACTGAGATTTTTCCAATTAGTTGTAATACGGTGAAAATTCTATCATTTTTAAGGAAAAAAAAAAAATCATCATAGGATTATCAAACATTGGAAAAGGTGTCCAGAAAGAGTATAAAGTGCTTTGGGATACTAAGATGCTGATTGGACAAAACCCTGGAAAATCTGCTCTTCATCTCTCCTGCTCTGAGCAGGAGACTGGGCTAGAAACTTCCAAAGCTTCCGTTCAATCTACATAATGCCATTATTCTGAGGTTATAAATGACAGCTGGGCAAACCAGAAAAAACATCTCAAACCCCACCAGCAACCTCTAATATAAATGCACTCTGGGGTAAAAATGAAAGTGACATAAGTTACTTCTATGTGGGGTCAGACTCTTCCCACCTAAGGACCATCCTGTGTAACTGAGGCAAAGTAATCCTTAGGGGCCATACCCCACTGTGAGGGAGTTACTGTCAGGCAATCTGCATGTTTCTCCACTCTCCAAATCCGACATAGGGAACAGCTATTGGTGGATTTTCCTACGGGCTGATGATCCTTGCTTTTGTTATGGGCTCACAATGCCACTCACAACCAAAAGAGTTTAGGAGAATTTTGATGACATGTTCAATTCAGTCAGGGGGCAGGACACTGCATATGTGGTTTATGATCCTGTAATCTTTTAATTCCCACTCCTTATATCTGCCAGTCTTCTGTGTGTGCTGATGGGTGATAGCCAAGGGTTAGGCAATTACTCTATTTGGCACTAAAGAACTCTTTCTCTCAAGTTAATGATAGTATCTGTCATAGGGGAGACTGGTGCTGTGCCAGCACAATCGAGAAGCTCCATCTCAGCTCAGTAAGAGTCCCTCAAGTAGATCACCACAATATTCAGTAGTTTTGGATCCAGTGGTACACACAATGTGTTCTTCTGGCAGTGGGCAAGGAAAATGTTAGCATGAGGTTTTTTTAGAGAGCAAAACTGCAAGTTTTGTTGCATACTGGGAAGCAAGGGCCTATCTCCCACGCCTATTTGCGCTGGTTTTTGTTGGGGTAGAGTTAACTTTCTTCAAGGTGGCTAGTATGGGGCTAGGTTTTGTATCAGTACTGAACACAGGATTGATAATACAGAGATGGTTGTTATTGCTGAGTAGTACCTACACAGAGCCAACGCCTTTTCTGTGCCAGTACTGCCCTGCTGGTAAGGTAGGGGTGCATGGGAGCCTGGGAGGAAACACAACCAGAACAGGTGACCAAAGGGATATTCCAGACCACACAACATCATGCTCAGTATATAAAGTGGGGGGGAAAAGGAGGAGGGTAGGGGGTGGTGGTGTTTGTCTTCCCAAGTCACCCTTATGCTCACCTGGAGGTGGCTGAAGACCTGCCTGCCTGTGGGGAGCAGTGAATTAATTCTTTATTTTGGTTTACTTGTGTGTGTGACTTTTGCTTTCTGTATTAAATTGTCTTTATCTCAGCCCATGACCTCTATGGCTTTTACTGGCTTTTACCATTCTTTCCCCAGGTCTGCCTGCTGGGAGAGTGAGGGAGCGAGCGGCTGTGTGGGGCTTGGTTGATGACTGGGGTTAAACCCCAGCACTATTGCTATGTCTGTCTGAAAGTTCTACCGAATGTAAATCAGAGCTGAGGTTTATACATGGGTTGTGAAAGTATTCATTTGCTACTTGAAAGTATTCATTTGTTACATTGTTAAATAAAGTGGTTCTTTTTCAAGTTTTACATCTTAAGGCTGGATGAAAATACCTCTTACAAAAGCACAGAAACCCCTTTTCAACAGATTCTTATAAATATTTGCCATTAACCAGCAAAGAATGAATATTGTGTGTCAGGAATTGGAAATTTGCATGATAAAATTATAAGAAATGATCACATAAATCTAAATTATGGTTAGCTAGAATTTTGAGCATTACTCAAGCAGAGGAAAAGGCTAAATTCATGGAGTGAATTTTTGCTTTGCATGATTTACTCTGCTGTGTCACTTGACATCTGTTTTGGAATAGGGCTATGTAAAATTTTTGAAGAGGAAAACATAAATACATCATTACTTTGACAAGATATGGCTGTGTCCTATTCACCATATGCATGTTACTTATAAGCTACAGAAGGAGAGTTCACTCAATATGGTCATGTCTGTGAGTTATTGTTGCTTAAATACTTTGTTTTGTCTCTGTAATATATAAGTTTTATATGACAGGTATATAAAATTTAGATTTTTTTAAAAATTACTGTGGCACACTAGGGTTTTTAAACTAATTGACTATATTATTTATAGCTTAATAAACCCATGTTAATCACTTAAGTACTTTTTAATTTCCTATTTTTATTTTCTACTTTTTTTTTTTATTTTACATGTATATTTTTTAATATTGTAAGCTTCTCCTGTTTGGGGTAAATCCTTTTCCACTGGGATCCGGTACTACATGCCTGCTTAAATAAACATGTGTGACTTTTCACATTATATATCTATACTTTTAAGTGAAATTATTATTCCTGTGAAACTTAGGAATTCTTTAATGCTGTTGCTCTTTATCAAAAAAGCCTTCTGTGTGCCAGCCGTGTAGAGGGGACATGGACCAGTAAAACGCTTTTTGGCATTTTGCACATCAGCAGTTAACCAGCGTCAATTTGATTCTTTCCTCCACATGTTGAAACACAGCTCAGAGCATTAAAGTCATTCTCCAGTGATTGGGACAAAAGTAGGTTAGTAGAGTGGGTTGCTAGGAAACCAGTGTCAGTGTCATCTATGACCTTGCAGAGCATAAAGAGACCATATAGATTTATTGAGCTCTGTGGCACATTGTCCAAGTCCTCTGCTTGGCTGTCTTACTCTATTTCCATCTGCCATCATGCTGCTGTGCTCCCTCACACATGGACACATGCCCTCCTCCCCAAAAGCAGCCATGTAAAAGGAGAAGCGCCTCTGCTTTTTGAGACTTCCTAAAACATCTTTGTAATTATTCTGTTGCATTAAACTACAGCATAGTCTCTTAGCTAGCTATACAGAGAAAACAGCATAAGCAAAACTGCATCCTTTTAACAGCTGGTTTCATTATTCTGTGGCTGTGAGAAGTATCAGTTCTGCTGGAAGCAGAATCATTAAAAATGTATAAACATCGCAAAATAATTTTGCTGTCACATTCAAAATATTTTTTCAAAGTTGCATCCACAGTTTTCACAGCTGAGGTGACGTAAGGTTAAACAATCACATATTGTAGGGAGCTGTGGCACTCTTGTCATCTTCCCAATTCCTTTTTTAGAAACAGCTAAAGGTAGCAGGTAGGAAGGAAAACAGATGAAAATTTTATACTCACAGAAAGCATATAAAAAAAATTCCTTTGAATATGCAAAATCTTCCTGTTATAAGGATTTCTCTTCCTCTTATGTAGCTTTAGGTGTTTACTATTTAATGTTGATGTTTGTATTGTAGAACTAGAAACAACATGTGGTACGAGCCAGATAATGAAATCCTAGTCAGTTTATGTTAGCATTTTACTTTAGAGAAAAGGACCACATGTAAAAATCTCAATTAAATACTATGTTGGGTGCCTGGACTAGCATATAGTCCTTTCCATAGCTCATAATGGATATATGCTATTTTGTCACACAAAAATATTTGTGATAGCAGAAGTTATTTTTAGAAAGGGAAGGATCACTTTTCCTATACAACCAAATTATGCATATTGCTTTCCTTTACTCCGTTAGGTCCTAAATGAATGCTAGAGTGTGAGTAGTTTACTCTGTGAATACCACTGAACTCTGGTTGTATCACAGCAGACTAAAAGTGCATTCCAGCTTGAAGCGCCTTCTTCAAGGCTTCTTGCATTTAAAACCAGGGACCACTTTGTACAGCATTTCAGCTGACTGTATCTGTATTAGAGGTTCTCAGGCACCATGGTGAGTATTGGGGCATTAAAATTCCTGGTCGTGTGTGACTCAATGCTACCAGTAGATATGGCGTCTTACCCAGTCCCAGCAGAAAAGTATGAAGCTCAGTAATTTGTTCATTTGTTATTACTCCCTCTCACGTTATGAAACATAAAAATGGGAGAAATGGTAATAGATTAGGCAGCTCTATTTCTTCTGTAAGTAGTTATTGAATCTTTATGTGTGAGGGGGCATAGAAGTGAGATACACAAACTGCTTCATTTTCCAGCATGGTCTATCAGCAGATTTCAGGGTCTACTGCGCAATCCAGGCCCTAGCCCAACTCAATGATTCATCTTGCTTCTTAGATAGCTGGAAGAGCTCCTGTGAACATTTTAGACTCAAAATTCCACAGAATGTTCACACTTTTGCAGTTGGACATCTCTGCAAGAACCTCTACCATACCAAGAGACAGAGGATGTGTCACCCTACTTTTGATTCAGAAACCATGCCTCCTGCAATGGCAAACTCTCCCTGATGTAGGTCATCGGTGTCAACTTGGCACACAACCTAATTATCATGAACCTAGTCAGGCTCTCTGGTCCTGCCATGCTTTTGAGTCTGTCAAGTAATTAAACAAAGACTTCCATATGTTCTTCATTCAATTTACGCTATTTAGATAATTTGGCTAATATGGATCCTCAGGTGTACAATTAGATGGACTTTAATTTTTTTTCCTGTTTTTTTTTATAATCCATATTGAACTATGTCCACAGGTGGCAGAATAACTGTATAGTTCCCTCAGTTTATAAATGGATAAACACTGTCAGAGCCATTCAAAGACTCTCAGCAGGATAGAAAAACATACTGAAAGTTTTGAAAGTTTCAGGCTTCATTTGGGAGAAAGATGAGATACAGATGGGAGAGGTATAGCCTTAAGACCTGAATGAAGGGAAACCTCTCATATCCCAATCTGCAACCAGTTCAACTTACATGGGCTCTGACACAGGCCAAAGTGAGTGGCCACCCTAGTAGTTTTGTGTCCTACGCAGCTAGCTGCTACCTTTGTGCCTTCAGTGATGGGGTTTGATTAGGAGCGTACCCATAAAAGGGTCCTCTAAACTGACTTGGAAATAAGTTAGTATTATTTTCAACTAAAGAACAGAGAGAAGACTATGCCTCTCAAATCTAATTAGACAGGGAAGAAAAAGTTTACATATATAAAAAAATCCCTAAGAAAAAATACTGAAATATAAATCTACACTGCTGCCAAACTTTTACTTTCCCGCAGTTTTGAGTTCCCTCTCTACCTTAAAAGAACCATTGATTTTTAAACTGAATGCTACCTCAGGAAAAGAATTTCCTTGTCACAATATTGTTGTCTCTGTGCAAAGCAAGAAACTGTGTTGTCCTCAGGGTTAGACAGCACATAGTCTCAGTCTTTGTATAATTAGTGTCTGAAAAGCAAAGTTGTATTACTGCTGGTCTTCTTCAGAGCAATAAGACCTGGTGTGCTCTTGATTGTCTTTTAAAGCAACAATTAAAATAATAATCAGGAATTTCCCTTTTGCCTCATTTGGATTAAAGTTAATCTGAGGTTATGTCTATATTAATAAGTAAAAGGAGTACCCAGAAATACCATCATCTATACTAAACTCCCAGATTAGTCTGTACTGTGCTTTGACTTCTGCCCACAAGTACTCCTTGCTGCTGCTGGATGTTGTTCTCAATTTAAAGTACTGCAAGGAACATTACCATTAAGGAGTATGCACACAACTATGGTGTTGTAGAGGCTACAGGGACATAGGAATGGGGTGTCACACTGGGTATCAAGGATGCCATGGAAAACACATGGGAAGCATTAGAAATCTGTGTGCTGTTGTGAGCTTTGATTTTACTGGGACCATGGAGGTGTTGTGGAAACACATTACTAGGGTGCTTCAGTGGAGGGACACAAGATTTTTAGGAAGGACCAGGTAGGAAGATATGGATGTAGACTCACCCTTTATATGGAAGAACAGCTTTCTGGAGCTCTGTCCAGGCACTGATGGTGAACCAACTGAAACCTTATAGGTAAAGATTAAAAAGCAGACCAGCAAGGGTAACGTATACGGTAGAGAGTATCTGTTGTAGGCCACTTGACCAGGAAGAAGTGGTGGGTAAGGCCTTCTAAAATTAGCTCCAAGTAACCTCATTCACCACATTCACAGGACACATAACCACATAACCACATTCATAGGACCAGTTCCTCGAGGGAGACTTGATATCTGCTGTGAGAACAACACAGCAGCCCATAAACAATCCAGAAGTTTCCTGCTCTTAAATTCCTATCAGTGCTCAGCTGGACCTTGTTGGAGCCATGCTGGAGAGGTAAATATCAGAGGCAGCCTTGTTTGTGGTGATCATAAGATAGTGGAGTTCATCATTATGAAAGGGAGGAAAAGGCGGTGTTGTTCTGCTGGAGAGTTGGGAGGGTCTGCAGAGAGCTCTGGACAGGCAGGATTGATGGGCCAAAGTCAATGGTATGAGGTGGAACAAAGGGATGTTCTGGGTCCTGCCCTTGGGCCACAACAACCCCATGCAGTGCTACACACTTGGGGATGAGTGTCTGGAAAGCAGCCCAGGGAAAAGGAGGTGGAGGTGCTGGTTAAAAACATCCTTTGCTTGCATCAGCAATAATGTGGCCAGCAGGACTGGGGTGCTGATTTTCCTCCTGTGCTCATCACCAGAGAGGCTACACCTTGAGTCCTGTATTCAGATCTAGGCCTCTCACTATGAGAAAGTCACTGAGGTGCTGGAGCGTGTCCAGAGAAGGGCAACAGAGCAGGGGAAGGGTTTGGAGCAGAAGTCTTATGAGAAGAAGCTGAGGGACCTGCTGAGTTAGTGGAGAAGAGGAGGCTCAAGGAGGTCCTTGTTGCTCTCTACAACACCCTGAAAGGAGATTATGGTGAGGCGGGGGTCAGCCTCTTCTCTCAAGTAGCTAGCAACAGCATGAGAAGAAATAGCCATAAGCTGTGCCAGAGGGGTTTGGATCGGATATTAGGAAAAATTTCTTTATCAAAAAGGTTGTCAGGCATTGGGACAGGTTGCCTAGGGAAGGGATTGAATNTTGGAGCAGAAGTCTTATGAGAAGAAGCTGAGGGACCTGCTGAGTTAGTGGAGAAGAGGAGGCTCAAGGAGGTCCTTGTTGCTCTCTACAACACCCTGAAAGGAGATTATGGTGAGGCGGGGGTCAGCCTCTTCTCTCAAGTAGCTAGCAACAGCATGAGAAGAAATAGCCATAAGCTGTGCCAGAGGGGTTTGGATCGGATATTAGGAAAAATTTCTTTATCAAAAAGGTTGTCAGGCATTGGGACAGGTTGCCTAGGGAAGGGATTGAATCACCATTCCTGAAGGTTTTAAAATACATGTGGGGGTGTTGCTCGGGGTTGTGCTTTAGTGGTGGACTTGGCAGTGTAAAGTTAATTGTTGGACTTGATGACCTTAAGGATATTTTCCAGCAGTAAAATTCTATGATTCTATGAGAAGAGAGTATACAGAACATAGAAGGAAATATGGGAAATCTGAGAGGAATACATAGATTCAGAGATAGATATATATGTAACATGCAAACATTATGATATGATTAGAAGGCAAAGCTTATCCTGAGTGTGATGGCAAAAGCAACGAGAAAGGCATATATGTAATATATGTATGTGTAGTAAAAAGGAGTGTAGGCAAAATATGTACCCAGTACTGAATGGGTCAGGGGCATTGCTCATGCAGAACATGGCAAAGGGTGAGCTCCTAAATGTCCTCTTTGCCTGATTAGAAAAATCAGTCTTCAAGAACTGAAGGCCCTTGAAGCTGGAGAGGACTGTGTGAATGTGGGAAGTCTGGAGCAAGGAAGACTTCCTTTCGATAGAAGAGGAACAGATCAGGGAATACTTAAGTGAACTGGGCATACATAAGCCCATGGACACTGATGTGATGCACCCAAGTGTTGAGAGAGCTAGCAGACGTCATTGCGAGGACAGTTTTGGCAGTCTTTCAATGATCATGGCAATTGGCAGTGACATCTGAGGACTGGAGGAAAGCAAATGTCATTTCTGTCTTCAAGAAGCTCCAGAAGGAGGACCCTACAAACTGGTCTGGCACACTTCAGTTCCCTGTGAATGTGATGGAACAGGTAAACTTGGAAACCATTTCCACAGTTAATGAAAGACAGAGGTAATCAGGAGTAGTCAGCATGGATTCATAAAGGGAAAGCCATACTTCACCAACCTGGTAACATTCTACAATGAATGGCTTGGTGAGAGCAGCTGACATTGCCCCCCATGACTTCAGAAAGGCTTTTGACATTGTCTGCTAGTAGATCACTGTGGAGAAGCTAGCAAAGAATGTGTGGAATGAGAAGACATTGAGATGGATTGAAAATCAGGTGAATGGTCAATAATAGGTCCATTGATAATCTAGACAATGGGGCAGAGTGTAGTCTAAGCAAGTTTGCTGCTAACACAAGACTGAGAGGAGCACCTGATGCATCAGAGGGTCATGCTGCCATCCACAGAAACCTCAGCATGCTGGAAAAATGCTTTAACAGGAACCTCATGAGGTTCAGAAAAGTGAAGTTGGAAGTTCCTACCTGAGGAAGAGTAACCCCATGCACTAACATCTGCTGAGGACCAACTGGCTGGAAAGCAGCTTCATAGCAAAGGCCCTTGGATTCCTGGTGGATGTCAAGTAAGCATGAACCAGTAATATGTCCTTGATGAAAGGACAAGACCAAAAATATGCTGGGCTGCGTAGCCAGGATATTCCTAACTGGTCAAGGGTGGTGATTCTTCACCTCCCCTCAGCACTAGTGATGTCACACTTGGAGTTCTTAGGCCAGTTCTGGTCTCCCCAGTAGAAAATAGATACAGACATACTAAAGATAGCGCAGTGAAAAACCATGGTGTTACAAACAAGTTTAAATACAGAAGAGCAAGGAAAATTATGTCTCTCTGAAAAAAATGGATTAAACCCAGAGAGGTTCAAAATATATTCCAAGACTGATTAAAACCAAACAAGGTTAGATGTTGGTGCCAAAAAAAGGTGACATATTTCAAGTAATAGTAAAAGAGGCAAAGAGAAAGAAAGAGAAAAGAAAGAAAGAAAGAAAGAAAGAAAGAAAGAAAGAAAGAAAGAAAGAAAGAAAGAAAGAAAAGAAAGAAAGAAAAAAAGAAAGAAAGAAAGAAAGAAAGAAAGAAAGAAAGAAAGAAAGAAAGAAAGAGAAAGAAAGAGAGAGAGAAATGTGTGTGGGGGGTGGGGGGACAGGGAGAGAGTGACAGGGGTTAGGTAGAAACATATCACCCTTCCGAGGGTCCCAGTGATGTCTCACTGCTCCCCTCCATCTGGTCTTCTTGGTGGTGAGGGTCCCCCACTGCCCACCACCAAAAAGTATATAATCCCATGGATTAGTATACATTCGGTCCAGGTTGGAATGCCCGCATGCCTCCCCTTGGGAGGGCAAATTTGACACTGTTCCTTGCAACACTGTGGATATGTTGCATCATTTGCAGTGCTCTGTAGCAGGGTCTGGTGACCCCTTAGGGGAGCCCTTTGATTGCCCATGACACCCCCTATGCTGTCCTTCATGTGGATCCGGCTTTCCGGGATGAAGGGCCCCACAGCTGAGCTGGTCTGCACAGCAGAGGATGGATGTTAACTGCCTCGGAGCAGAGGCTTTTCCACCACACACCGAAAACCTCTCTTCCACCCCACCCTTTGGTGTGAGGGTCTGTGTGAGCCTGGCAGCTGATAGCCCTGGGGCTGTGGTCTCCACAAGAAGGCATTAAGCTTGATCCTTTGGTGAATGTCTTCTTTCCTCAGCCCAGACCTGAGTCACTTTATCTTATCTCCATCAATGAGCAGAGTAGGGTGTTAGTCAGAGCCCCATTCAGGGTGTGGTGGTCTTTAGCTTCTATTATACAGTTGTGCTATCATAGGCAAAACTTTCATGATAATATTTAAGCCATAAACTATAACATTTCAGTCTCTGACACATGGAGATACTAAAGAACTCGAGCATCAAAAGATATGAGAAATGGCTGTGAGACCTGGTTTTTTCAGCCTTGATTGAGAAGGCTTGGGAGAAATCTTCTTACATGTATGAATACCTGAAGGAAGGGAACCCGGAGGATGAAGCCAGGCTCTTCCTAGTGGTGTCCAGTGACAGGATCAGGGTAAGTGGGCACAAACTGAAACTAAGAGGTTCCCTCTGAACATCAGGACACTTTGCCACAGTGAATGTGACCAAGCACTGGAACTTGTTGCTCAGGGTTGTTGTGAAGCCTCCATCTTTTGAAATGTTAAAAGCTGCCTGGACATATTCTTTTGCAATTGGTTCCAGATGACATTGTTGGGACATGTGGTTTGGAAAAATGACCTCTAGAGATCCCTTTCAATCTTGCACATGCTGTGATGCTGTTTCCAGACCTATTTAATTTATTACATATATGTCTGGCTGATAAAACAGAAACTCAGACAGGGGACTCTGTCTTACCAGCAGATTGAAACTTGCCATCTTTGTCTTGGAATCTTTATCTGGTGTAGTGACTTTGAGACTCTGCTTCAAAGTACTTGGTTTTAGTATCCATCTGTGCAAGCAGCAAGATTAGGATATGAATGAAAACCTTGCTAGCTGCTGTTATTAGTATTAAAAGAGTCTTAATGATGCTCCTAGATCAGAGAACATCTGATGTCAACACAGGCTGGGAGATGGACAGGTCATGAGCAGCCTTGCTGAGAAAGAGTTAGGGATGATGTTGGATGAGAAGCTGGACAAGAACCCTCAAGAGACTCTTGCAGCCCCAAAAGCCAGCCCTATCCTGGCCTGCATCAAAAGCAGTGTGGCCAGAAGGTCAAGGGAGGTGATTCTGCCCTTCCACTCTTGTGAGACCTCACCTGGAGTGCTTTATCCAGCTCTTGCATCCCTAGCACAGGAAGGATATTGACCTGTTAGATTAAGTCCAGAGAAGGGCCACCAAGATGGTTAGAGGGATGGAAAACCCTTCCTGTGAAGAAAAGATGAGAGAATTGGTGTCGTTCATCCTTTTGGTATCTAAAGGGGTCCTACAGGAGAGCTGGAAAGGGACTTTTTACAAGGACATGTAGTGATGGAACAAGGGATAATGCCTTTAAACTGGAAGAGGGTGGGTTTAGACTAGGATGAAATTCTTTACTGTGAGACATTGGCAGGGATTGCCCAGACTGCCCCATCCCTGGAAATGTTGCAGGCCAGGTTAGGTGGGGCTCTGAGCAATCTGGTCTAGTAGAAGGTGTTCCTGCCCATGACAGCAGGTTGGAACTGGTGAATGATCTTTAAGGTCTCTCCCAACACAAACCATTCCATGATTCTAGGCAGTGGGGTAGCATATCAGCATGTATGATCTAACACGTACTGAACACTTACTGATTTTACTTGCATGGGGTGTACAATGGCTTGGAACCTCTTACCCTCATTCAGGTAATAGATACATTTTGAGAAAAAAAAATCACAGGAAGAGAAAATACTACATTTTTATTGCCAGAGACAAGCTCATCTGAATGGTGGAGTTAGGCTGGATGTGCAGGAGGTTCTCAGGCTAACCCAGCAATGTCAGGTTCTTAAGTCCCTGTTCTCTCCAAGAGTTTGTTCAGCTGTCACAGTGACACATCAGAGATGTCACCAGGCACATCAAACAGCACCTGCCCAGGAACCTTTCTTGAACCATTCATCAGCTACATATAGTGCAAAATTCTCACACTGGCCACCCCTGCAGCATATGGACAGAGTTTTGCAAAAGTGTAGCCAGAAATTGTCTGAGCAGTTTTATGTCAAAGGAAACTGGAGGATATGTCAGTTTTCATTTGGGAAGTGTTTCCTTTGGCTGTTTATTGTGGCAGAACCTACTTGGCGTAACCAAACGAGCATAAAAATAAATAGTGACACTTTTTTGCACTTTAGAAAGTTAAAAATTATTCATTGGAATCATTGGATCAAAATATTTCAACCAAAGAATGTGTCTTGTCCTCCATTATCTTGTCTGAATGAAATCTTAATTTTAACAAGGAAATAAACTGAAAATAGAAGCTAAAGGTTTAGTGAAATGTATACCATGAAAAATGTTAAGTAGAACATCAGGGGAAAAAGGATAATTTTTGATGTCTGAGTGACTGCGGGCGTTACTATGAGAAGCACTGTGCTGCATTACACTAGACAGTGTGAGGCTGAGCCCTCTCCCTTTACTGGTATCAGAATAGTGAGTCCTCCCAGGGCAGGATGGGTCTGTGAATTTCTCTGCTGCTGCCTTCCCATGGTGCAAGCAATAAGCACAGCCCCATAACAAAAACCAGTCAGTTCCAGCTCTTTGGCCCTCAGGATTCATACATGCATACACACCCTTGCAAATGTCAGTCATTCAAATGTTTCTGAAAGAATTACAGAAAGCTTTATTTTGGGGAAACATCAGCCCGTAATGGAAAAATATGTGATTATAAACAGGAGTTGTGAGAAATGTACTCAAATCTTTAGGCTAGGCTTCAAGCTATGTGGATAGACAACTGTGTAAGGATCTAGCCCTTTTGAATAAATTTGCATTCAGAAGCATCTTGAAGTGTGCCATTGCAGTTTAGCTCATTTTAGATATTAAATGACAATACTCCCCTGGCATCAAGCTGAGTATTTACAATTACACATGCTTCTTCTGAATGTGGTTTAGATCAAACTTAGATGTAAGGAAGATATATAGAAAGCCAGTTTTATAGTTGGCTGGCCAGCACAATATACTTACAAAATGTTTTTAGGCAAATTTCCCAGTCTGTTTTTTAGATCACTGATGTTCAAATGAATGCAGATATCTTCATTTCAGCTACTCATCAGATTATTTCTGTGAATTCACAAAAGTGACCCTTGCAACTAGAGATTATTATTCACAACAGAAATTTGATTTTTAACTCAAAATTTCTAAGAATTAGGTGTCCCATAGATGTATTGTTAGTAATTACCCTGTGAATATTCTGCAGACTGCATGTTTTAACTGCCTCATCACCACACTCTCAGATTTTTTTTATTTTCACTTGCCTTTTTCCCTCTCTTTCAACATATTTTTCAATTTTTCAGACCCATGTATGACTGTATATAGTTGAATTGAATGGTCAGAAAACTATTATTCCTTTTCTAGTGGCTTATTTTTCCACCAGTTTGATGAACTGAATGTGTTCACAGCAGGGTCTAAAGGGTATCATGACCACTGAGTATCCTGAGAAAGGCGAACAGAGCTAGTGTTTAGGTCTCTAAAAGTTTATAAATACATATATACTATATGGTCTTTACGTATGAATCAAGTGCAACAGAGATTGATCAAATTAACCCTGTACGTGTGGCCCCGGCCCCATAAAACTGTGTGCTCTGGGGAAAGCAGTAGTAGGTGTACTTTGTGCAGTAGTGCTCTCTGTCACCCGCCTGCTGGAGATGCCTTGGAAAGCGATGGGCAGAGAGGCACCAGCAGTGCAACCTGCTCCAGACTGATGCAGCCAAGGGCAGTGAGCAGTGCAAGGCTGCTGGGGTCTGCCTGCCATGCTTCCTGCACCTCTGCTGTTAAAGTGCAGCTGCAGGTTCAGTGAGCCGCTGAATCTTCTGCCTTAGCTCCTGCACATACTTGTGTAGTCTCAGCCCTTGTCAGGAAGGAGGCCAGCCTTGAGTCTTTGAGAGTGTCTTCTTAACTGCAGAGATTTCAGTGGTCAGACAAGAACAAACAGCAATTCTCTACGTGCCACCTGTAGCAAGGCTTCATCTTGAAAGTATTTTCTCTGGCAGGAAAGCCAAAGTCATGGCAAGGTCACTCTAATACAACCGGATCAGAATGATTCAGCCTAGTATTGGAATCTGTGCAGTCGTGTTTAATGAGAATACATTTAAATTTCTTCGATATTTCTGCTTGATAGGATATTAAAGCCCCCAGGGTGCAACATATTCCATCTTAGTTACTCTACCTTTGTTAAGTAAGCAAATCATCTGTTACCTGTAAGCAAAAGAAAGGCATCGGGTATGTGCCATGCATTACCACCTTTTTTTAAAAAATAAGTGGCTCTTTCTGCCTAGGATTGTTTTATATTAAACTATTAGATATACTGACTAAATGCAAATAATATAGGTTTTTTATGAAAATATACTATGTTTGCACATATAAATTACTTCAGCTTTGTTTTAAAGCAGCTCACAGAATTTCTGTCTTATTTTAGGAAAAATAAAGATGATAAAGCAGGATCTTACCCTGCACGCTGCAATCTTTGGGAAATAAATATGTATCACAATGTACAAGGAAATGGAGTCTGGGCACAGAGTACGCTGTAAATGTCTAATTTGAAGATTACAAGGAGGAGAACTATTGAAGTGGAGGAAAAACATGCAAGAGTTCTGAAATAAATTTCTTTAATTTTGATGCAGAGCCACTGAGGCAAACTGCTTTAATGTAGTAGAGCTAAACCATATAGAATGACTTCTTGGACCAAGGGCTGTTTTACCTCTTACAGTTCCTATTCAGTGACTGGTATCACTGTAGAAGATTATCCAGGTGACATTCCTAAAATTATTCAGAAACAGATCACATCCTCAGGAATGTAGAAAACCAGCTATTGGCAAAACAACCTTTTAGAAGACTTGCCCTTTCAGCAAAAAAAACAGTGTCAGAAAGATTCACAACAGACTTCACAGATCCTCTGGTCTCTGTGTTAGGAGAGGTAAGTAACTCATACTTGCAAGACATTTACATGCTTGGATTAGGAGTGAAAAACAAAGTACCTTACTGAGCCAAGGGAATCAGAATAAAGACTATTGTCACAAGCTATAAATGAAACAAATGCATGTTTTCTTTCCCTGTCTCTGCCCTTCTCTTTTTTTTTTCCATTTCAGGGTAGATAAGCAAAAGCACTAGCAAAATACAGGCAATAGCAAAGTATTCGTTTCGGACTTGCTTCAAACCATGCAGTTTAACATACAGAGCTTATTGCTGAGGGTTGTCATTGAGGTTAGGTGTCAGGGCAGGGCTGGCAGCATCCAAAGCTGCAATACCCACAGAAGATCAAAGTCAGCAGATCCTGTGGTTGGAATTGTTTTCTACAGGGAGATCAGTGAGTAGCCTGTTCTTCCCCTTAGTATCTCCCAAAATCTTTCTACAAAATTCTTTTTTCTTATCCCTTTTGAAAATACACAGATTTTAAAAATTGCATCATCTTTCAATAAAACAAACACACAAAACCCAAGAAACAACAAACCAAAGACAAACAGTGCTTATTACAGGGTCATGCATTTCATTATCTCTTACCTTTCTGCAAGCTGCCAAACAGGGCCCCAATTCAGCAATGGCTAATACTGCACATTGTCAAGCATAGATGAATTAATATGTTTTAACTTTACTACATTGTCGTGAAGTTCTTCTGGTTGTAACAATACCATTCCTAGCAATAAAAACATTTTAAAATCAGTAGATCAGACAAAATTGGTATTACAACATGCTCATGATTCTACCAATTTTATTTCATTTTTTTTTTTACAGTTATTTTGTGATGAGAAATCAAGGTATTTTCCTCTGGGCATTTTTGTCTCATACGTATTTTATTAGGGAAGTAGGTAGTGAATAGGTAAAGTTGCTTCCTACCTGGACAGCCTTTCATAAAGCGTGTTCATTTGCTGAGATGTCAAAGTCAAACTAAAATATCAGTCTGATGTAGGCAACAACGTTCAAGTGTGTGCTTATGAATACAGAATACACAACCTAGTGACTAAAGGACGTCACCGAGTTGAAGTTACTTACAAACTATAGCTAGAAGCACTTCATGTCACTTTAACATTTGAAGGACCTTCGGAACAGGTAGTCCATGCAAATTCACAAAGGAATGCCATAAATAGGAGCAAGTCAGTGAGCGCTGGTTTGACAAAAATTTACTTGAAATTTGTTAGAATCATCTCCTTAATTCTACTTGAAATGTACAACTTGTGGTTTGCCAGATTGTCATGAAGGGTGGGGCATTTTTTGTCCACTATCCATATGCAGCAGTAGGACATATACTACAGCCTGGAATATTTACTGAAAGGGATGCCACTAATTTGGTTCTGGGACTCCTGAGTTTATGAATTCATATTTATGTGTACAGATAGGTTCTACCTTCCTAACCTTCATCCCTCAATAAAACACACAATGAAAAAGAGTGGAAGGATAAGAGCCATTGTGGGAACAGATAGCAGTCTAAACAAAGACATGTTTAAATATGCATATTCAAAAGACATATGCAATACTAGGCTGGCTGTATTTTCTTTTGTTTTCAAACTATTTAGTGACGTGCAACTGAAAACAGATTTAGGCTTATAAAGAGATGACATATAGATCTAGAAATGGCAGCACATTTCCCCAGCAGCTGCGATGCACTCGTTTGGCACTCTGCAGCACTGCTGCTGCCTGCAAACCACATGGCTCCTTTGACCTTACACCCTCCCTCTGATCTTGTGTGGGAATTGTTGCCACATGAGCTGTGAGATATGCATGCAGGCTGAAAGATTGAGGTGGCATTTTGTTTTGCGTTCCCCAACAGACCACTTTTTCCTTTTCTTTGCAAGATTCTCTACCACTGTTGCTTTCTCCCCTTCACTTTACTTTCTCCTCTTTCTTGCTATGATAATTCCCACAGAGGCCAGTGTGAGAGAGCTTGACAGACAGGCAGTCCTGATGCCTATTTGGTTTGTTCTGCTGCAACAGAGACATCTGCAGCAACACCTGACCTTTCCTTTTTTATGCAGCATAAAAAGCTGTTCCTATTTATAAGAACCATACTTAAAGAGAAAAATAAATTCCAAGTTAAGTATATATGCCTCACCATATCCTATGCTCCCTGAGGCCAAACTACTCCAGTATCATGAAGTACACTTTCAGTGGTGTCACTTCAAAATACACCACCTCAAGTAGCAAGATTGCTGCATACTATCATGTTGTAGTGTATTTTACAGTCTGAAGTGTCTGATGTACAGAGTAACCTTTCACTGTTTCTTTATCTTCTAAAAGTAGGATGGTGTGAACTACAGCCTCCTTTTAGGAAATTGTAGAGAACAATAAGGTCCTGCCAAACCTTCTTTTCTCCAGCTCCCTCCGCTGCTTCTCATCAGTCTTGTGCTCCAGACCCTTCACCAGCTCCATGGCCCTTCCCTGGACATGTTCCAGCACCTCAATATCTTCTTTTGCAGCAAGGGGCCCAAAATTGAACACAGGTCTCCACCAGGTACAGGACCTTTCTACCATTGTTCACTGACTTCAGCCCCCATCTCTTCAGTCCAGATCTTTCACCCATTTTTAACTGAAAAAGAAAAAATGAAAGAGAAAGGGAATAGGAAGAAAGTCAGCAGAAGATCAAAAATTCCCACTCTGGCTCAGACTGGGAAGGTTTGCTCTGTTTAATCTTTCTTCTTTGACTCAGGGTTTTGACCCTGACTTGTTCGGTTATGGTGTACAGTAAGTATTTTGCCATTCCACAGTCATGACAACAGTAACATGATGCAAAGCTCCACAAACTTATTGCCTGGCACAGGTGGGTTCTTATTTGCTTGGGGTTTTTTTGTTGTTGGGGTTTTGTTTGGTCAGCTGGGTTTTGGTTTTGGTTTTGTTTTTTTTTCCCCTCCCCCTGATGTAAAGAGACATTCAGAAGTCTGTTAGAGTGGAAACCCAAAATTTAACCTTTTTTTTTTTTTTATGCTGACCTCACATTTCTACTGTGATTTCTTCCAAAGATAATCCTCTATTACCATGTAGAAAAATCTTCTCAGCTTTAGTAGCAATTATGACTCTATCAACATTTGAACTCTGTTTCAGGAGATAGGCAGCTGTCTTCCTCATCCTTCCACCTCCACAGACAAAATACTGGAGCTACACTATCTGTAAAATACCCTGCAGTAACTTTCTGTCTAATGGGAATATCATAACACACCCAAGCGTGAAGTTTAGATGAAGTCAGAGTAGCTTTTTTCTTTTTAGTTAAAACGCAAAACTATTAATGTCCCTCCCTCCCAAATGACATATTAGCAGAAAATCTATAATGCCATTGAAAGAATACACTTGACTCTTTTTTGTAGGTAGATCAGATGAGAAACATCCTTATGTTATGTATCCTCCATATCCTCCTAATTAACTAATACCTGCTATTTCATGGACTCTACTCATTGCAAACACTTTTGTTATTAGCCTTCTTAAAGAGAGACTCCGACAGGTAAAACCAAATCATGTATTCCATGCCAAACTTCTTTCTGCTTGAAGCAAGGAAGGAAGCCAATGCGTTGCCTTTCTCTTGCTTGAATCTGCATTCCTATTGTGGTGAAATGAGCAGAGATAATTAGGTAGCCCAAATTCCATCAGATTTCTGTATTCAAAATGAATATGTGTGCTGGGAGCCTTTAATTTGGAATCAGTAATGCAGCTGACAACCCTAAGCATGTGGAAGAAAGGAAGATTATCAGTAGCCTATATGAATTCACCAAGGGGAAACCACATTCAGTGAATCTCATGGTCTCCATAACTGGCCGGTTGAGGGGAGAGCAGCAGATGTTACCTACCTTGACTTCAGCAAGCTGACTATCTCTTACATTTCAGAAAGTATGGACTGGATGAGCAGACACTAAGGTGGATTGAGAACTGGCTAAATGGCAGAGCTCAGACTGTTGTGGTCAGTGGCACAGAGCCTGTCACAAGCAGTGTTTCCCAGGGATTAGTACTGGGCCAAGTCTTATTCAGCATACTCATCAGGAAGCTGGATGACAGGACAGAGTGTACCCTCCACAAGTTTTGTGATGATACAGAACTGGCAGGTGTGTCTGATGTACCAGAGTGTTGTGCTGCCAGTCTGTACAGACTGGAGAGCTGGGTTCAGAGGAACCCGATGAAGTTCAACAAGAGCAAATACATCCCTGCACTCCTGTACTTAATGCCATGCACCTGTACAGGCTGGGGGCTGACCTGCTGGAAAGCAGCTCTTCAGAGAAGAACCTGGGGGTCCTGGTAGACAACAAGCTGTCCATGGGCCAGCAATGTGTTCTTTTTACCAAGAATGTTAATGGTATCCTGAGCTGCATTAGGAAGAAAGGGGTCAGGGGGATGAGGGAGGTGATCCCCTCTCCTCTGACCTGGTGAGGCCACACCTGGAGAGCTATGTCCAGTTCTGGGCTTCCCAGTTTGTGAAAGACAAAGAAGTATTGGAGAGGGTCCACTGGAGGGCTACAAAGATGATGAGGTGACTGGAGCGTCTCACTTTTAAGGAAAGGCTGAGAGAATTGGGCTTGTTTAGCCCTGAGAAGAAAAGACTGAAAGGGAATCTTACCAATGCAGACAAATATCTTAAAGGTGAATATCAAGAGAATGGGGCCAGGCTCTCTCCAGTGCTGCCCAGTAGCAGGACAAGGGACAAGAGACACAAAGTGAAACACATCACTATTTTTCTATCCAAATACGAGGAAAAACTTCTGTACTTTGAGGGTGACAAAGCACCTGAATAGGCTGCCCAAAGAGGCTTTGGAGTCTCATTCTCTGGAGATATTTAAATGGATGCGATTCTGTACAACCTTCTCTAGGATCCTGTTTGAGGAAGGGGGTTGGACTAGCTGATCTTCAGAGGCCCCTTCCAACCCAAACCATTCTGTTGATTCTGTAAAATAATGTACAGCAAAAAATAAATTTATTACAAATACCTTTCGGTCACAAATGACATGAATAACACCATTGTAAGGAAAGATTTTGTTTTATAATGTTTTTTGACCTTTAGAAGTGACAGAGAGCTGATTTATCATTTAGCATTCTCAGACACTGATTACTTAGAAATGTATGTTTCTAACTATGATGTTTCTTTAATACAAAAAATATTATCAAATATTAAAGGAAGAATGCTTTAGGAGGACAGATATATTAAAAAAATCCATTTATCAGTCTAAAAGCCACAATGATTTCTCAGATCTAAGACATGACCAGGAGGAAGCACTTCACAAAGGTTCTCTTTACTGGCTGCTAGAAAAGAAGATGTTGAGTAGTCCTTGAATGTCCCCTTATTTCATCAGAACTGTAGCAACAAAAGACACTGGTAGTTATATTTCTTTGGATGTTCTAGGACATACATTTAATGCTAAAGGCCAGTTTGTGGTTTTGTGTATTTCAGCAGGCCAAGGACAGATACAGGTCTTAAGGGAGGTATTAGAAATTGTTTTTTGTTTAATTCTGTTTCAGTGAATTTAAAGTCTTGCTCTGACAGGAAGTATTTTCATTCCCAATTCACCTACAGTCATAAGCTGTCCAAGCTTTTCCCAGAATAAGAATACTGAACCATATTTGGAACCTACAGTAGTTTACTCCAATGGAATTCCTTTAGTTATATGGTCTAAAAATAAAGACAAAACCAGATACAGATTTATAAGGTTTTCAGTTTTTCTGAATGTTAAAAAAAAAAAAAGAAAAAAAAAGAAAAAAAAAAGAAAAGTAAGTGAACAAACCAGAATTCAAAAACAACTAATTTTTTGCAATGAAAATTCAGGTAAAAAATTATAATGAATAGTCTAGGGGTATCTTTCAAAATTGGTTGCTTCAGCAATCCATACTGACTGCTGTTTCAGTTGCATGTTGCTTGGCCAAATACTTCCTAAATGGAGTTTATGCAGAAAGAACAGTGGAAGGTTAAGAAGTGAACTTGATAATATAGGCTAGGAGGAGTTTTAGACCCTTTTCTCAGTAGAGCTTTCCTGACAAATATAATGGTTTTAACTGTCCATTAAAGATATTAAGACAGTACTAGTTCCAAGGCAAACTATAAAAATGCACCATTGTACATTGGCTTTCTTTCAGTGAACCACGAGGAACCAGCCTACATTTAATCCGGAAATTTACCTCAGCCTTTAATGAAGGAGTACGTCTTGAACCACAGCAGCTGAGAACTCAAACTACCAGGGCTGCACTGGTATGCACTAGGAAGAGCAGAAATAAATGAGCTGGTAGGGAGAGGAAGGCAAGCCAAGAGTCTTGTTCTTCCATTTGAAATACTCCTGACTATTGAGGGATTTGAAGCAATGATGATGACTTCTGTTGGTCTTCTAGGACTGTTAAGAGGCCTTCAGGATTGCAGCATGTGCCCAGCTGTACAGATGCCAGGTGTACAGTACCAGAAACCACAGGAATTCTTTGGGAGATTTTCTTCATGAACTTCTCACACTGACAAATTGAAGAAATATACCTTGTAGCTTTTAACTGTCTACTCTAAATTTCATTAATCATGGTGTTTCTACATACTTGCTATCTAAATGCATATCCTGTGGATGCACATGCATACCCACGGACACAAATGCTTCTAAAAAATCTAAATGATCTGCAGAAAAGACTCCTGCATTAACTACATACTTACCCTAAAATCTTATTATCTGAAAAGTCAAAACTTAAATGATGGAAGAGTTCAACTTAGGACAAATAAAATAAAGAGAGTAAGGCAAAAACAGCACAGTGAGGGAAGTACTATGGTTATATCGTCTATAGTCGTTCTCAATAATTTCAGCTGTTTAGTTTTTAAGTTATTTAGACATATTTCAGTTTTAGAAGTGGTTTGTGAAAAATTGTCCTGCTACTTTTGCTTCTCCAAGAGATTGAGAAAGCCACATCAGGCTTTCTCAAATACTGTTGGAGAAGGGTAGATTAATCTTGACTTTTCTGTGTAATATTTAATGCTGAAGAGAAGTGATAGCTGGAGGTGCCACAAAATGTAGGATTTTTTTTGGTCTGTTTCCTTAAAATCCCAGGAGTTGCTGTTGTTTCTCATGTGGAAATTACTGCTTTGTTGCCAACCAAGTTTGAGATATAACCTTCATTTTGGAAATGCAAAACTGTTTCTAGACCCCGTACCTCATCAGCTTTTATGGGCCAAGCAATGCCAGATGGCCATGTAACACGGATAGGGGGAAAAGCTGTGGTGAAATACGGATGACCAAGGGAAAGCTTTCCAAACAATGGGGCTGTCTGCTGGACTGTGGCTTCTGCTCCAGGGAATCTGCCTCGGAATTTTCTCAGTGACAGCAGATCTTAACACCTGCATTGGCTACATATCTTCCAGTCTCAAAAGCCTTCTGTATGACAAACAAGAACACATTTGTAGTGTAAATTTGCAAATAATGTAGATTTCCATAAATGGAAAGCAGGTGAGAACAATAAAACTAGCAATGTCGTTTGTAAACCAAGATTTTATCATCACCATAAATATTATCATGCCTAAATACATACGTTATTGCTTATAATATGTATATGCTTACATACGTAAGAATTTGTGTGCTAGGTGGTAGTTTTTTAAATCTGCTTTAATTTTCCCATCAGAAACCTGTAGCAAAAACTTTGGCTGGTTGGAATCAAAGTTATCTCTTCCTTTGTTTTGAACAAATTCAATAGCTGAATTATCCACAAATAAGCACAACACACACCTAGCAAAATTTGATATTAAGGCATTTTTAGTTAATTCTCTAAATACACAAGAATTTCCTACGACAGATGGATTTATGTTGTATCCTTTCATCTACATTTCCTAGTATGTCATAGAAGGTTTCCCTCTGAGTTTTGATGCATGTTAGAGCTTCATGAGAGTGCACATATATCATCCTACTTAGTGGGATTATTCATGTAACTAACATTGCTGGTATGCTGCTTTTGCTATCAATAAGCAATGGTTTCTGAACAGAAGTCCGAAAATTTGTTTCCCATTGTCATGTGTGCTGACACCAGACTAATTTACATAAAATTCTTAATCCTTACTACGGGAGCAATTTCTCAATGAACCCCTTTGACTATTACTTAATATTGACTATTACTTATTACTTAAGTAATTTGACTATTACTTAATTACTTAATAGTGCAGAGACTTTCTGCTCCTAGTCAGTTGAAGAAAAAGACAGCAGGATCAGACTATAACAGTACAAACAGAGTTATTCCCACAGAGTGCCACTGGTTTCATTAAACTGACACTGAAGTTAATTCAGTTACAGTTTCTCACTGAGGACTTCTGCAGTCAGGATTGCAAGACACAGTACTGGCTGTGATTGTTTTTCTGGGAAACAAAATCACATTAATAAATAGTTGCAATAAGGGATAAGAGTATGTCTAGACATGGGTTGCTTTGTCCTATATTACAAATAAAAATGTGGACTAAAAAAAGAATTTTTTAATCTCACAAGTTAAAGATTAGTCTTCATCCATGAAAATAGAACAGTAACTAAAACAGTATTTGGTAATTCCTTATCTACTACTCTGGACAACAGACCTATTTTGTTCATATTTCCCTTGATTTGTGCAAGTTTGTATCTACAAACTACCTGATTTTTATTTTAATGATTGCTGGAAAGATCCCAAAGGATATAAATGTTACACTTGTGTATCTATACATTTTCTAAGAAAAAAAAAATCTGAAAAGTATTGTGAAGAATTTTTCAATATTGTGAAAATATTCCACACAAAGTGATCCCAGGCAAGAGAAAAGAAGACAAAGCAAAAGACGTTATTTCAGCCTAAACCATAGCCAAATTAAAAAAAAACAACTAAACCAAATCATGGTGTTCTAAAGTAGTGTAATGTGGATGAGTCATGTGTGGTTAAGCTCATAAGGAATTTAGAATCATAGAATAGTTTAGTTTCAGAATGTCTAAATGTTACAATTTGTTCCCATGCTTTACTGAAAGCAGGACTAACTTAAATCAGGGCCTTGTCCAGCTGTATTTTGAATATCTGCAAGAATGAAGACATAATTATTTGATTTTACATGGACGGAAATAAATTTTTTTCTACTTAGGTGGGAGAGTTTGTGAGCAAACCTTAGTAATCAAGCTGTTTGCATTTGTTAAAAAAGGTAATTTCTGTGGGTTTCATGAAATTTTAAAGCAACAAGCACTGTTTATATTGTTTTTCATTTTTTTTAAATTTGCAGTAAGTGCATCAGGTTTTCAGCCTCAGATTAGATGCAAATGTCAAATGAACATTAGATTCTTGTATTATGTCATTAAAAATAAGAAAGAACAGTGGCTGTGAATATGAATGTTTGCCCAGGGATTTTATATTGTTTTTACTTTACAAAGTTGCAAAAGTATTTTCTAATATAATTACATATTTTAGTGATGCAGTCAGATTAATTAAACACACACAATTAACTGTGTTTAATATCTGACTATTTTGCCTACATTGTGAAAACCTGGAGGAAGTCATAATGAAATGTGTCATGAGAAGGGTGATGAGGTTTAAGACAGACATATTACTGAAGACAATTAAGAAGAACAGCCTTCCCTCCCCATCTCCACAAAGTGGAGGCTCTTGCAGACTATACACAAGGTGCCCCATTTTATCCTGTTATCTTTTAAATCACCGTTTGCAAACTTGGTGCTGTAATGAGCTTGGGCCTAATGTTTTTGACAATTGATATGGTGTTGGCTTTGTGGATTACACAGCTGGAGTTTCTAAACCACAAGTGAAGCATTCTTAATTTATAATTCAGATACAGTACACCACCAGTGTCTTTGGTAAACTATTTCTGTCTTTCAGAAGTTCTTAAAAAATGAAAATACACAAACAGTTTTTGAGAAAATTGTGTTCTTGCAACATGACAAACAGAAGCACAGGACTGCTGTCTTTCCATGTACAGCCTTTCTTGGCAGAATCTTTCACAGTAAACCAATCCATGCTAGTCCCAAACCATATGCAGAAGAGATGTGCTTGAAGATATGGGTTTGGGGTTTTTTGCATGGACTAGATCACTGTTCTTGGCTAGCTGAACTTTTGCTTGGGAGTTATAAAATTATAGGAGATTTCATATCTGGAGAGAGATATATATGGGTTATTTCATTAGTAGGTTATTACTCTTTCAAATAATGAACTCCAAAACTCTTCAAAGATAATCAGCAAACAGTCCATAAGGACTTCATCTTGAACTGGCAGAACCAGTGCTTTTAATCTCTTCTGCATGTTTTACCTATCCTAAATGTGCTACAAATATTCTAATTTATCATTGCAATCCTCAAACATTTTTGTGTATCTATCAGAACTGCTCTGCTCATTGAAATCTTGTAGCTATGAGCTACAGTTTAATAAAATAATAACTTAAGAATATTTATTTTTTTATCCTGTTCTCTCAAAACAGAGTAAACACCCGTGTTCATTTACCTGCAGAAACGTCTTGAAATTTTTTGCTATTTTTTAGTTTCTTTTCATTTCTATCCTTTGCAATACACTTTAGCTGTTTGGAGAGGTAACACATAACATACTTACTAGTTTCAGTGAGAATTTTTATACCATAAACATGGAACTGAATTTTATCTAACACATTTGACTAAAAAGAATAAACTTACAGAAGAGCTAATCTTTACCAAAACCATTGGTACTTTTCACTACACGATACCAAGCCTTAATAATTTCAGTAAGACTCAGCCATAGTGATTTTTATGCCAGCACCTTGATTATTTCACTTAGATAACCGTGTAGTTAATTATGAAAGAGTTTGAATCTGATGGCTTTTCTTGCAAGGTCATTTATTATAATAAAATTTTTATTTTTTTAGTGAAGTAATGGCTTGATACTTCATTTTGCATCAAAGAATAATGGATGAACTCTTCTTACTCTTTTATTCCTAGCTTTGGAGGAAGGATTCAAAATGTGTGTGTTAAAAATAGCTGCATCATTCCACTCTTTAATCAGTATGCATTAGAGTCACTTTCTTATCAGTCCCTCTGGCATTTGAGTAAGAAAAGCCTGATAATCAAAACATTAATCTACACTTTCTCTTTGTAAGCCAGTTGTGTTTAAAATGACAAAAAGTTATTTACTAGCCTCGATTTTTGTATTTGTTGCATTTTTTCTATTAGTAAGGAATAAATAAAATACTTTCAAATGTCTGTTGTAAAGCTAAATACCTTTTCCTTGCTCGTATTCTTTTGTCATAAATTCTACCAAACAGGTGTATATGTTTGTTGTCAGCTGTATTTGTCACTGTACAAGCTGTCTCTTGCCAGTTTTTCAGCATGTTGCTAGACATGATTTATTGTGTGCTGTCATCCTATAGTTTCTTTACAAAGAAGCCAATCTGACTACAATTCCCAAATTAAGAAGTCATCCAAATAGCAGTCAGAAGAGCATAGAATTTAGCTGATAATCTGCCACTTGATATTTACTAAACCTCATAATTTTCCATTACTGGGTATTTTGGATGGGAATAAAAAAAAGAAAGAGAATATATTACTGCATTTCATTCTCATGGAAACAATAAACACAAATTTATACAAATGTCATCATAGTCTACATACTTTTAAATTAAAAAATACTTTTTTTAATGTGTTTTTTAATTATATTGAAAGTTAGTCTCCTTGGGCTATCAGTGTTAGGTTACTGACCAATTACCTCATCCTAAAACTGTTCGCAAAAGATAATACATAGATTACATTCACCGTCATTTCATAAATCTGGATCAGGCAGAATTAATCATCATAATCTAATTGCCCATTAACACATCTGCAATGGTGTGTTCCTTTCACAGATGCATATTTATACATGTCTGATAAATTGGTATTTCTCAATCATATAGACAGGGATATAGGACAAATGACAGAACAAGGAGGGAATTGGTGATAAATAAACTAAAAGATCCATTCACTGAAAAATACCCAGTCCTCACTTCCAGAATTGGTGTCTGAAGTTACATGATGCCATACAAGGTCCATTTTCTTTTCAGTGTTTTTCAGTACTCAGTGTTCAGCTAAGACAATCCACTCCATATAGTTCCAAATACAGCTTATAACTTTGTAGTTTATGATAGATATGTTCCACAGTGCACATTACCTTAGGAAAGAGAATCAGTGGGCATTAAGATTTGTAGGTTGTTAACACTGTCTTTTCAAACTGTATATTTTAAACTTTCTTTCCAGGTGACAGATTCTATTGCTATAGTCAGGAATGTACGAGTTTCAAGGTGAAGCCCATAATAGGTAATACAAATGCTACTTTGATGCTTCTAGTGCTTGTTATTATTTTGCAGAGATGTTTCTGGCCTTATTAAGTCTACTAATGTTGTTCTATCAAATTAATTCAACATTGATAGGTGCTACTTTCCTCCTTTCATCTTCTACTATGCTCACAAAGAGTTTTCAAAACTGAACAATCTAATTTCTATCTGAATGTGGCTAGGTACATCTCACTTTCCTTGCCTTCTGATATCAAGAAAGAAACAAAAGGCAATGGATATGACACACATCATCACTTGCTCTTCATAGCTTACTACCTTCGTTCATGTCATAGACCCTTCTTGGACAACACTGGTCTCTTCAAATCTGAGTGCTGCTAATGTTATCAAAAATTCGGAAAAAAATAAAAACCTCCTCAACATCAATGTATTATTAAGAAGCAGGCATTTTTTATTCAGCCAGATGCATGAGGGGATATTTCTGCTGAAATATCATGCACACTGAATATAGAAAAAACTGTTTACATACTGTATTTTACATACCCATTCATTGATTGTCCCAGAATAAACATACATATGATAATAATTTTCCTGAAATCATGAACGTATTTTCCCTCTCCTTTATGTATGTGTTCTTCTGCCCTGGGGGGCTCTTTGGTGGTCTGTCGTTGTCAGGAACCCCAAAAAGAGCTGACTGACTGGTGAACTGCAGAAACTGGGGCTGGTTACCTTCCAGTTCTCCTTCTTACACAATGGGCATTGTGCAGTTCCATGGGCCAGTGGGCTTTGAAGAATAAGCATTGTGTTAGCTCAGCAGGTGTGGACAATTTTTCATCTGGCAACACTAATACACCCAGGGAAAATAAAAGGTACACCTGAGACAAAGATTCATCTAAGCGTTGTCATTTTTCTAGTACAGCTGGTGTTGCTTTCCATGGACGAACTATTTTGACATTTTCCACAGACAAAAACCTACCTTTGTCTGTTTATAGCCCTAATCATCATAAATCATTCAGAGTAAAACACCTCTGCAAGCATACTGAGACTGGAATAACTAATTTGAGTATTCTACGGTCAAAATGATAATGGCAATAAAATGACTGGAAAAGCTATTACTTTGAAGGTTCTGGATTTGCAGTTCTGGTGAATAAGATGAGTCTAGATCCACAGACTGCTGAAATATTAACAGGTTGAGCACAGCAAAAGGTATATTTCCACACAGTATATTTTTTCCTAGATATAGTCTCTAGGTACAATGCTTGACAAAAGCAGGATTCACAGGAAAAAAATAACTCAATAAACTCAAGCTGAACTGGCATATGCCTAAACTAGCCATTAAAAATAGATTAAGATATGTTTACATTAAAATGAGCCAATCTCTTGGATTTCAGCTTCAACCTTGTGCTGTCCCCACTCCCAGTTTGGAGGCACAATCTGACAATCTTGCTCTGAGCTGTGAATCACAGCTAGCCCTTCCTCATTAAAAAAAATGCAGACATATCTCCTACTTAATATACCATGGTTCAATGAAAAGAGAATTTACTCTGTTGCTACATAGTCTGTGTAATTCTGTCTAAAGGGAGCTGAACACAGAGTTGTAACACTGTATAAGGAGGACACTTAAGTCTTCATATGAAAATGGTTTCAGTATTAAAAAAAAAAGTTTTTGGGGGCAGTGGAGGAAAAGGAATCCATTTTAAAAAGTATTCATTATTATTCATGTGATTATATTGACCTATCCTGCTGAATATCTGACCTATAGGTCACGTCTCCACAAATGGTCTTGGTTTAGGAAGCAGACCTGGTGTCTAGTGTGTCCAGTCTCTGCTTGTTCTTCCCTGCTTTTTTTCCTACATGTCCACTCCTGTTTTCTGTCAGCATATTTCCATACTGAGTCAACAGTGCTGATGAACTGGCAGTCTTCAGTTTAAAGCAGTGTATTTCTGTGGTTCATTCTTGCAAAAATTTGAATTCTCTTCTATTGCAAAACTACATTTCACTTCAGGAAGGGCATTGGTAAGGCAGATTTTCATCAGAAGAGAAGAATAGTGCTGTAGGATATTTCTCCACCTATCTTTGTAAACGTACTAAATGTAGTTGTGCAAAATAATTATTTTCCAGTGACACTGTGAATAAAATAGGAATAATTTCTGAGACCTATCCCAGCATTTTTCACACATATCCATGGATTATATATTCCACTGTACAACAGATAATATACAACCATGAATTAAGGCAGATCGTGAAACTTTCTGTGTTGTGAGTACCAAAGACTATGGTATAAAGAACAAAGTACAAAGTGAGATTATGTGCAAAAGCAGATTGTCTTTCTTCTAGGAAAGATTTTGCAGAATAAAAAAAAAAATAAGGGAAACCCTGTTTTGTTTGTAGTATAAAAAAGAAAAAAAGATTAACAGATTCATCCCTTTGTGAATCTAAAGACTGGCATTAAAAATCTCTTAAGCTTTCTGCCAAGGTCAAGGAAAGATGATATTTTTCCTCTTTTTTTATTAACAAAGGAACATCAAAGACTTGAAGTAAAGGACAAATGTTTACAAAGACTGGAAGACAGTAATAAATATCTCTGTTCTTATGAAGAAAGACTTAAATTTTAGTAAGAAAATATGAGCCAGTAGGTATGCACATTTGCCTTCTACCAGATGCCTCCCACAGTAACATCTGACAGCTGGACTCAAGGGAAGGTAATTTTGTAATATAGCATTGTTTTAGGCCAGGTACTTCATACTGTCAGTCCAATGACCCATTCATAAATATGTGGAAACAGATTGTGATCTATGGCATGCACTGTAAACTTTCTGAATGGCACCAGTGAAAACAGGGATATTAGCTGCTGGCATTTTGCTTGAAGAAAAAGAGGTAAATTAGGATTATTTCGATGGATGGCAAGGTTACTGAGCATTGTATATCTACAGGAGAAAAAAAGGTCCAGAGACACCTCTGAAATATAGGAAGCTGGGGTCTACCACTTGTGAGAGACTGCAGGAGATTCCTGGCTCTAAATGTTTTGGGTCTGTGTGACGAAAGGAGCAGGTCGGGCCTTGCTCTGGTGAGGCAATGCCCTGCTCCACATATCCCACCCCTAGAGCCTATATTCCAGCCCCACAGTGGCCACCAATCCCTGGCACATCGCAGGCAGTGCTCCACACCCTGCCCCTCGAGCCCCAGTCCAGCCCCAGAGTGGCCAGATGACTGGAACTTACACCTGGGGAAGGGCCCAGGAAAGCCAAAGGGTACTTAATCCTGGAAATGAGGCAAGCATGTCTTTACCCTACCTCCTCTTGGAATTTCTATCAACTGAGCACCGCAGGAGTGCCAGCTATATTTGTTCTTTTCTATGTCTTTTCTATCTTTCCTTTTTTCTCTTTCTTCATCTAATTCCCTCTTCTCAGAGTTTTGATTAACTTAAAATTGGATGGGCTTGGAGTTTGCTAAGTTGAATGGGCTAAGTTAACGCTGTGGGGACAGTTTTATGTTGATTGAATGCTGCTCTAAACTTTTTCCAAAATTCTCTGATTTTCTGAAGTTGTCAGTAAAGATTTTTGTTGTTTTGACGTCTTGAGAATATCTTGTCAATATTTCTCCTGTGTCTAACTCCTGTGAGTACATAAGAAACGGTAAGCTTTTTTAAAAGGCTTGTTGAGCCAGTTTTTGGTGCCTTACACCATTTCACAGAAATATTTCTGTATGTATGATTGGTAGACTAATCTTTGACTAATCTTCCATGAAGACTAATTCAGAACTCTGTGGACACACTGCCACACCCTGTAAAGGAGTGGGTGATACCTCCCAAAAATGTTAGCCCAAGGTAACCTTTTTTTTTTTTGCTTTTCTGGAAATAATTTTCAATTCAATTTAAATCTCCTGCTGCAATTAATATATAGTTATCCATATCAAAGCTAAATATGCTAAAGCTTTCTTATATAAGTGAATATGACACTGCAGTCACAATAGTACAAAATTTGTAAGTAAGTTAATTGTAAAATTTTTATTGACCACCTTCAGGCTATACTCTGGGAGAAACAAAATAAAAAATGTACTGTCTTGATATTGTGCAAACAGGGTTCAACAACAGCTAAAACCTTCTTGAATTATCAGCATTGGTTTGGTCACAGATCTAAAGCACAACACCACATGGAATATTATAAGGAAAATTAACTTCATCCCTGCTGGAGCCAGTAAAATGGAAAACAAAGAAAGAAGATCAATAAAAATAATTTGCCAGTGTAGCAAAATAATCCATCAAGTAAGACAGATGAAAAATAATAATAATAATAAAAGAAAAACCTAAAAAACATTCCAGGAAAATCAGCCTATGTAGACTGAAACAAAGTCATGTGAAGTATATTCTGTTTCTTCCTTCCTCTTGTCTTCTTTGGAGGCTAGATATCTTACACTTTTGAGTTAATTGTTCAGAACATAACAGCATGATAAAATTTTTTTTAATGGAAATTTTTCACAGCAAGACAATCAATCATATTTCCAACACATTCACTGTCTTGAGCCTCTGAGCCTAAAACATCTTTTTTTTTCTATGGAGCTTACTTGTTAATTTAACACTGATCAAAGGCTAAAACATTTATCATGCTTATTAGTGAATAAACCTAGCAGCACGTATCCCAAGTGAGGAAGCAAATCCTCATTTCCTGCAAGAATGAACTGGAAATTATCCAAAGCGCTTGAAAACATTTTTCAGGAGTGACGAGCTGTCAAAAGGAGGCAACTGGCAGATGTGGCAGCTCTAGGGTTAGGAGGAATGAAAAAAAAAAGGAAAAAGAAAAAAAAAGGAAAAGCGTCTTGCAAAGGTCTATAGATATAGACTACTCCATGGGGATATTCCACAGTTTCATTTAACTTAGTTCTGTACTCCTGTACCAACTGATCTTGGAAAGAAGTTCCTCTCTACATTATAGCGGAAATTGTTCACGTTTGCTTCTCTAGAGCTCTAATCTTTTTAGCTCCTAAAAGTGAATGTTGACATCTTCAGGAGGGTTCTCTGAAACATCTCCCATACAAACAACTGCAGAGTGAGCTCAGGAGCAGTAGTAAACCTACCTGTACCAGTATGCAGCAGAGGGAAACAAGGACTGTGTCGTGCACAGGTTCAACCCTAAAGGTTTGGACCCCTTTACAACCCGGTAATCTATCCACAAAAGTTTCTTGGGGAAGCAGGAACTTGACAAACCTACTGAGCTAATACTCAAACTAAGTAGGGACTTTCTTTACCTGATGAAGGCAATTCCACCAACAATTTTTGATTTGTCCTGCTTACATTTTACCCAAAGATGCTACTGCATGTCTTTTAGTCTTTCCTCTCATTTGCTTGTTGTCACTGCACTTGGACACAGACTGACCTACCTTTGATTCTACCTCACTGAAAGCTGTGAGTTTCTAAATATTTTGCTATTTTCTCCATCTGCATTCATCCTTCAGACTTCAATGCTTTGACTTAGCTAGCTACGTGTTCATCTTGATATGCTATCCAGGAGCACAAAGAGTGTGGAATTATTGCAGTATTTACTGGCAATGTTTACCAGTACACAGCTGCTCTATAGTTAAATTATGCTAATGCAGGCGTACCTTTTCAGCTCTAGTAACTGCCACACTTATGGATTCTGCAATGAAAGGGTAGACTGCCCAATAATCTATACAGAACAAGACATACAGTATAAGAAAGGAAAAGTAACCTACAGAACAGACAGTAGGTGTCCTGGTTTCATATAGCTATTCTTGGTAAAGAATATTTGTGTGTTGATAACTTTTTGTGTATTGAGTTTGTGTATTTGATAATAAGTGTGTTATAAATTGTGAAATTAACTAAGAAAATCAATACAGCACATTGGCTGGCAGAGCCAGGATAATGGCTTCAAACCATTCTGACTGATGGATTACTTTTTGAGGTATTTAAAAATTTTCTTTTTGCCTGGATTACTTCTTTGCAATAGGAGCCCATCAGTGTTCTGTGCATCACCTCATTCATTAGCTGTGGAGAAATTTTCAGCTTAGAACTGACAGATAGGAAAGGTCCTTGTTACTATTGATCTTGACCACTATTCCCAAAAGCAGAAGAGGACTGTTTGAATGTACTTTTGTGTTAAACAAAGTTCGTTGGTGAGAATATAGTTACTGTTTTCCATGATAAATGTCAGAAACCCATAAAAATTAGATTATGTGTATGCCTCCCTCAGAAGAGAGAACACCACACATAGACAATGTCTCCCATATTTGTGGTTGATTTAGTTTTCTCCTAATATTCAGTGAGTATTTTCATGCCAAAGTAGGTAAGAGACAAGGAAAACACAAGAGTTTCTGTATTTGCACTGAATTTTCTTCGTAGTACTGAGCAGCAAGTAAGTCCAGGAATAGTGTAAGTGAATGAAGAAGTTATGACATAGTGGTTTAAGGGTAAGATTTAAATGGCAAATTCCTTAAATGTCTCACATATTGTCAGAAGTTCATAGGCTTAACTGTGATCTTTCAACTGTTACAAGAAGAGCCTCATTGTGCAGACAAACATGACAGCTGAAAATAAGATCTGCAAAGACTAACTTAAAATACATGGAAATATCTTTATTTTGCAGTGGATCTTACTGATTCTATGTTCTCCTGCTGAAGAGAAGTGTGGTTGTAATTTGAAGATGTGTTTTGTTATCTAGTTTATATTCTCTCAAGGGGAAAATGATAGATCTTGTGGACTAAAATAAGGTCTCCCAATTCCTCTGCTGTGACCCTTGCTAAGGTTCCTCAAAAAATTACAGATCATCTGGTTGAAAATAAGAGCAGTAATAGCTATTTACTCAAAAATAAAAGCCCAAGCCCAAAACTGCGAAATCATCTTTAACACTCCCTCCTTACCATGTATTTTTATTTTCACAAATAAATGCAATATTAGACATTTGAAACGAACAATAAAAATAATATCTGGAAAAGAACACTAGGAATATTAAGTAATATTTTTGATTTATTGAAGCTGATATAACATTTATTCTCTTTATTTTTCAAAAATCAGATAACTTTACCACAGGCTAAGACACAAATTCTGCAACAACTTAAATAATTGAAAACAAGTATGAAATTTTGAAGATGACAAAGGTAAAGGCAGAACAAATTCAAAAAGTTGCTTCCTTTTCCTTGCTTTTATTTAGTACTTTTTGAGTATGAACAGAGGCAGAGCAGATATTCTTCAGTGAAGAAAGCTGAGTAATTCACATGCTGTTTTTAAGTGTAGAAGACAGACTACATTTCTGATCTTTTTCATTAAAATGCATATTGAAACACTACTGTTGCTATGTTCTGCTAAATAAATCAATAAAGATGTGCAAATATGTGTTTTGAAAATTTAACAGAATAAAAAAATCAAACTAGACATAAAGCACTATTTGGTTATGAAAAAATCTCCCTTGAGAAACGGTGGAAAAAAGCACCATCTCTAAGAATACTAACAGTTTTATTACAAAACATATTGGAAAATATTATGTAAGAAATTATTTTGTACTGACAGTAGTCTGGACTAATGTGCTATTCCCCTTCTGTAATTTCTATAATATCTGCAAAGAATATATTTTAATTATTTGATCTTAAATTCTCCTTTGAATCAACCATAGACTTGATTTACAGCACATATTTTAATAATCAATTATGGACTCTAAACACCAGGAGTTGTATGGAAACCTAAATAATAAATAATGTGTAAAATGTACTAAGCTTCTTTCATGCCTATCAAGCATGGTTGCAATGCATGTTTGAACATAGTGTGAGACATCCGTGTAGCATTCCCCTCCTTTCAGCAAATGCCATGGGCTAACAAAAAAAATAGCACACTATACAAGTTATTCCTGGCTTTTGAATACTGTTGTAGGTATAAAAAAGGAAACAAGAAAATACCTTGAAAAATTACCATCCAGTTGGCACACCAAAATTCTTCCAAAGAGATAAATGTTATTGTTCCACAGAGATCAAATGTGCTCATAGTAAAATATATTTTACAGGGAAAAGTTCTCAATCTTTTTTCTTCACATTTTTGTGCAGTTACTACTTCTTTCACCAAAATCAGGTTTCAAAATGGCAATACTTCGTACCTTTGCTTCATTCCAGTGTGTGATTAAAGGGCAGGGTACAGAGGAGATTCCAGATTAGCCACCAGCAGGCACCTAAGCTGGTTACAGCATGGTGCTAATAACACCTAGGTAGGGGGTTTGATCCCGGTACAGGCCATTCACTTAAGAGCTGGACTCAATGATCCTTGTGGATCACTTCCAACTCAGCATATCCTTGGGGAGTTGTTGAAGGTTGTTATTCTGCCTTTCAAGTACTTTTATGTTTCTCTGTTAAATCATCCTTTATTTCCTTGATGGGCTACTAAAATAAATTCTGACAATTGTTTCCATCACCAGCCTCCTCCTCCTCCTTTTTACTTTGCCTTCACATTTCTGAATATTTCCAAGTAACCATTTCATTTTCAGCTACTACAGTCTGTTCAAGTGGAGAATCAAGATCTGAGTCCTCTCAGAGCTAGGCCCAGATTCCATAAAAGCCTGTGGCTCCTTCCACTAACATCAGCTACACCTCTCTCAGGCTTTGAGGAGGAGTCAACTTTTACAGTTACTCACTCGTTCATCTATTATTAGGGAGATTATTTTATGATGAATACTTGCATTACAAGAATAATAATTTTAGCACTGGTGACACCATTTTTTGAAAGACAGCCTTTGTTACTCAGTTTGGATGACTACCTGCCAGACACAGATATGGAGATGGCTTTTCCACCTTACTCATTTTAGCTGTTGATTATAATTAATTGGAGCTTCTTAAGGACAAGCATATGTTGTGCAATAGCAGATGTTCAGTATAAAAATTTGTCATGGGAAAACACATCTAATCAGTGCTTATTTGGTGAAAGAGGATTGATGACAAAGAAATAATTAGTGTTCTGTAGACAAATGCTTTAGGGCCCTGAGTCCCTGAACTGTGAGGCCATAGTGTATTGATCTCGAGACGTGTCTTTACATATTCCTCATCTGCTAATGACATGGCAAAACAGAAGAACATGAACTTAAATTCCACTGGACTCTGATACTGAATGATTTAGGGGCTAGAGGATTTTGTGGGCATGTTTGGAAAAGAGTAAACATACAGAGAACCACAGGGTCATAGAATGGTCTGGGTTAGAAGAGACCTTAGAGATCATCTAGTCCCAACCCCCTTGCCATGGGCAGGGACACCTTCCCAGATTATGCAAAATCCCATCCAACCTGTCCTTGGATGTTTCCAGGATGGGGCATCCACAAGTTCCCTGGGTCACCTGTTCCAGTGCCTGATGACCCTCACAGTAAAAACTTCTTCCCAATACCTAATCTAGACCCACTCTCAGTTTAAAACCATTTTCCCATGTCCTGTCACTACATGCCCTTGTAAATAGACTCTCTCCATCTTTCTTATAAGCTCCCCTAAGGTACTGGAAGGCTGCAATCATGTCATCCTGAAGCTTTCTCTTCTCCGGGCTTCGCAGCCCCAATTCTCTTGGCTTTTCCTCAGAGGAGATGTGTCCATTCCTCTAATCATCTTGGTGTCCTCCCTCTGGACTTGTTCCAACAGGTTAATGTCCTTTATCTACTGGGGACCCCAAAGTTAGACATAACATTCAGATGGGGTTTCACCAGAGTGGAGTAGAGGGGCAGAACCTCTTCCCTTGCCCTACTGGTCATGCTGCTTGGGATGCAGGCCAGCACATGATTGTTTTTGATTCTGGGCTGCAAGGCCAGCCAACTCTTTTCCAGCCTCTCATCCACCAGCAACCCAAAGTCCTTCTCCAAAGGGCTGCTCTTGATCTGTTCATCCACCAGCCTGTGTTGATAGTGAGGACTACCCTGACCAAGGTGCAGCCCTTGGTCTTGTTAAACCTCATGAGATTTCCTGGGTCAACTCTTTGATCTTGTCTGGATCCCTCTGGATGTCATCTCATCTTTCAGATGTGTCAACTGCACCACTCAGCTTGGTGTCATTGCAAACTTGCTGAGTGTACTTGATACCTTTTTCTGAAGACATTGAAAAAGGAATGGGAAAGCTTAGCATTTTTTAAACTAGTTTATATCAACAATAGCATATGAGCTGTTGTTAGCCGCAGTCAAGCAGTGGGGTATCTGATAGACTGAGTAACTTTGGCAAAACAGGCAAAATTTTACAGGCTAAATGTAATTTCGTTAAATATTGATAAAGTGACTCCTGCAGTCACTGTGTTGCTACTGGTCATTTCACTATAATTTGCTTGTCCCGAAGGCTCAGGCACAACTACCATTCTTGTCTGAAAGAATATGTCACACCCAAAAAGAATTGTGTAAGCTCTGCTGAATTTTCTTCCGGGTTATTTAGGACTCAGCTAGTCATAGTTTGCGAAAGGGCGGGGTTGTTGGTCTTTTTCTATCCTTGATAGGTGTAGCTAATATCAGAAAAAAAGCCTGTGCAAACATCTCATGAAAGGTAGATGTTCCTCGTAAGAAATGATAGTTCAAAACAGTTTTGCATCATTACAGATTTTTCGTTGTAAAGATAAGCAAATCAGCTTATCAGAACATTAATACCTCATATTATGCAGGTAACAAAAACGTAAACATATATAAAAATGACATGCATCTAAACATCAACTACTCTATTCACACAGAATAACTGACAATTGGAAGACTTGATTAATTTGATTCATGCCTTTGGTTTTAACTTAACTGTATAAGCAGGGAAGAAGCACAAAACAAAACACAGAATTGTGAAATTTAGCTGCAAGTCCTAGTAGGAGATCATGCAGAAATATTACAGCTCTGCAGATAAACATAACCTAGACAGAAAGACATAAATGTTCTTAAAGCTGACTCATTTTAAGGCGAGTCACTAGTGAAGTGGTTTTGCTAAAGGGTTTAGAAAGATGAGGGTTCCAAGCTAAGCTTAGCATTGCTAGTTAACTAGTGTGCTTGTAAAAACAGAGAAAACCTCCCTCTGCTCTCACAGGAGACGTCTCAAGTCAAATTTTGATTATATTCATAAAAGGACAAATTTGTATTGCAAATCTGTGGAGAGATGACCAGCAAGATTGTTTCTTTTTTTCAAGGGTGTTGCACCAAACATTATTTTTATTGAGCGGGTGGTTTCACTGCCCCAGACTGACTCTGGGCAAATCCTGGGAGCGCGTGTCTGCAGCCATAGCATCACGCTGAGAGCAGCGGAGTGGCCCTGCTCCAGTCTGAGTCGCTCCAGCTCACTGGCAGTGCCTGGCCAAGGCAAGAAGGCACCAAGTACCAGTTGCCCCAGCTGCCGCCCTTGCCATCTCCTGCTGAGAGGAAGGCAAAGTCCCTCCACAAGTTGTAGCCCCCGACTGAGTACCAGCTGCCAGAGTGGGGAGCTGCATTTGCCGACTGAGCTGCTGCCACTGCTGGAGAGACTGAGGGATGGAAAGGGGCAGGGAGATGAAGCCATTTTCTCTTTGTCTCTCTACAGCAGTTGGCAATGGGAGCCATCATCCAGGGGAGGCGTTACTCTGCCGTTTTATGTTTCTCCTTGTTCTGAAGGATCAGTCAGATTTCAGCAACTTGGCAGCTAGTGACTCTTACTGGTATTTTTTGCCTGTTGCTATTTTGTTTTCAATAAATTGTTATTTTTTTCATTTATATCTACTTGTATTTGTTTTTCCTTATTGATGGGAAGGGATGGGTTAAACTATGGCAGTGGTTCTCATTCTGGGATGTCCCTCTTAAATTGTCTTAAACCAAGACACTTGGGGTGCACATTAGTGTAGTACCTCAAAAAATACATCAGGGGTCTCTGTTACAGGAACTACAGTAAATGTACTTTTAATATTCTGGTGTCTTTCTGCCTCAGATTCCCTGAGATAGTAATTCTCATATATAGAATATACTGATACAGAAATCAGCCAGATAGAAAATTTCTAATGCAGTTTTGAGTGTTGGAAATCAGGCATTCTTTACTGCAGCACGCTGATCACTTTGAGCATCCTTCCTCTGATCGAGTGCCCATAGCATCAGGAAAAGAGCGTTTTTGTCATATGCACTGATTACATATTCATCAGCTATCCCTGATTACTTGATGTGTATGTATTACTTTATTTTACACGTTTGTACCCCTACTGGAAGTCCTTACATGGGTCTTTGGGGTCCTTTTCAGTGGTCTTCAACACCTGGTGTCTTTTTTGGGTGGCTGTTTCTCAACCCCCACTCTTGAGTAAGTGTAATATCAATGTTTTGCATAACTTCTTTGTCAGCCTAGCAGAGCTGAGCTGGCATCCTGTTTGCCGTTTTCATGACTCATGTTTGCCTAAGTTACATCCTTTACTTCTCCAAGGCTGTTCTGTTTTGTTCTACCTGTCCTTTTCAGAATAAAATGCTGTTCTGTTCTACTGTCCTTATCAATATGAGAAAAGAAAATATTCTTCAAATAAAAGAAAATAGGTGTATTTTCTTGTTCTGGAATTTAATCTGTTACAATAGACTTCTGACATTCTTATCTGGATACTTCCCATTAAATTTTTGTTGTTTTTTTTGTTTGGTTTGTTGGTTGTTTTTATGTAGAAGAGTGAATTATCCATGATGAAGGGTAAATAGGTGGAGAATGAGAGTTAGTGAACTTCAGAGGCCAAAAATTAAACAATTATTAGTAGAAAAAACCTAATCAACATTAAAAAGTAATCTGTATTTGAAATAGATGAGACTCAGTTTGTATAAACTCCATGCCAATGCTGAGGTACTCTTTTAAATGCTGTTAAGTAAAAGAGAATTGTAGATGAAGAATGGCTTAAGGCAAAGAATTAATGAAAAAACTACCCTGTTGTGAAACTCAGCAGATTAGCAGCTATAAAATGGGTATTATATTTAGAAGTGTTAAAGCTGGTTTGGGTTTTTAAATTTCAGGACGGGAAGTAAGATGTACTCAATAGAGTACATCTGTTAGCAGTTAACTAAAAATAGTCAACATATTGCTGACCTCAAAAATATACAAGGAAAAAAAACCAAAAGAAATTAATATAGTGGGAAGGCAAGTGAAAGTTCTGACCTCAGAATAATTAAATAAAAGTTATTCTGTTGGTTGATATGGTTTTTAGGGCCCTGGAGCCCCTTATCCCTAAATGGTTTCAGAAAAGGTAAAGCTGCTAGTTCTCAGAGAGAACCCCCAACCTAATGAAAATGCCTGTTAAACACGCACTTTCAGACCCACTTGAAACTGACAACATTAATGCCTGAATGATGTTTTTATTTACTTACTCATTTAATTATCGTTATCTATATATTTAGCACTTTAGTAAGGAAGACCTGTCCACTTCATGTTTCTTCCTTCAGGCAGAAGAATGGAAAAGACATCTGGCCCAGCTCCTCTGACTTGGTGCTCAGGTAGAGCAGGAACAGTGAGGGGTTGTGGTGTGCAACACTCAGCAAATGTCAGAAGCAATTAGAGGGAGAGGGCAAAAACACATGGGAGGAAGGAGGGGCAATTGACTGTACACATAGGCAGCCATCAGCTCTAGCAGAAAACATGCACACCTTTATTCAATTACAATATTGGAGAAGAAACTTGAATGAAAGACTGCTGTCCTTATGAACATAAGCTGGTATTAGCAAAAGTTTGCACTAGGGGAAAAAACACCAAACTCCAACATTGCTCTCAGCAATATTTTTCTGCCTAGGATATAATGAACAAAAGGCATACTTAAATTTTACCTGAAGTAGGGGAGGGTGATTAATGTGTAGTCCAACAAGCAACAAGCTTTGTATGCATACAATGCAGATGAGCCCTGATGAAAGGTTATGAAACCAACATGAGTTTCCATACTTCCATGTAAGTCAGTGTGATGAGCAGGGAAGTCACTTGCTCATATCAGTGAGAATCTGTCCTGCAATATGTGTACAACAGTATATCTATACTCAACCATGTTATACACGCCTGAATGACGAGGGTTAAATGTGACTACATGGAAGAGGCCTGTATCTAGAGGGAAGAGACATAAAAATCCATTATAATCCCATGTGCTTTTGTGAAAAATGAAAGCCAAAACCCCCACATTAAAATACGGTGAAACACATCAATTTCGTTTGTATTGCTTACCTTGAACACTTAAGTGTCACTGTGTTCAAGCTGAAAAAACCTAGGCTGAAAAAGTTTTATCTTAAGTTCTTGGAAGGCAACTAGCGCGGAGTAAACTATGTTTGCTTTTTATGAAGTTTAGTCTGAAGTAAGACTCTAGCATGTGCTATAACATTAAAGAGTCTTTGACAGGTTTATATCCCATTTGAAAAAAATGCTGACAGCTAGATATCATAGGGGTTTTGCTTTCATATGTAAATCCAAGCTTTTGCGCCCGGTTCCCATCAACAATTCAGAAAATTGGAGACCTTTTTTAATTAAAATATTTTAACAATAAAACCTGAGAAAAGCAATCCTGAAGTCTCTTTGATGTAACAGAAGATAAAATCTAGTGACAACTTTGCTAATGTATTTGAAAGATGCCATTTTTTTCCTTTTCCAATAATTGAGTTTAATGTCAAATCACAGATCAGTTCATTATAAGTCAGGGCTAGAGGCAGCATGACCCACTTGAGAGTATTTTGAACTGAGGTGTAAATCTGAGATTGGATTGAATGGTCATGTTTTTCAAATAGTCTCAGGCAGTAAATCAGACACTTCACTTAGAAACAGATTTATTTGAATGGTGTTACATGCAGACATCAATAAATAAATTTTTCTTTGACAGAAGGAATAATTGCTGGCAACCTGAGTTTTAACACGATGTAGGAGCTGGATCACTAAGCTAATTTATTTAATCAAGCAAAGTTCCTGAGACAGAACAACTGAATTTTGAACATAGGAGCTTTGGTAAAGCTTATAGAGGGATGCATAAGACTTAAAGGGTCTGAAATGAAGTTGGCAGCAGACCTAAAATCTTATCATCTGGTAGTGGCATACAAATTTCATGTGTTTTTTTTGACATATCCCAAATCTTATTTGGTCCTGATCCACAATTGCTCTCTTTCATGATGCAAAGGGTTGATAAGTTAGTAAATTGGAAGCAGCCCCAGAAATGTTTGTCTTGCGGCCTTGTACAAAAGAGTATGTATGAGCAAGGCTGGTGTTGTAAATGTTTAGTTACAGTTCCTTGCAGCATAATATAAAATAAAAAGATAGCTCAAGGATTTTACTGTCTGTGACAAATTGAGACTCTACAACCTTCCCAGTCTTTAGTTATTCAAGCATTTTGATATTTCTACTGTTTTCAAGTGCTTCCTAGGTTATGACAAGAATTCACAATAAAGCTGCATGCTTTTACCACAGTAACTAAAAATGTCTTCCCCTGCTCTGTGGGAATTTATAAACACAAATTTGTTACACAAAGCAGAACATGGAAAGAGTGGGTCTGAGTGAAGTGTTGTTGATCCCAGCTGCTAGCATTTTGCCTTAGTTTAAGACAATTATACAAGGCAGAGACTCCTCTTTACTTTTAACCACTCCACTTTCACCAATAAAGAGAGATGAATGCAAGAAGATATTAAGTGAAAAAATAGCAGTTTACTAAAAAGCAAACCAGCAACAACCAGGACAATGGCAATAACCGGTAGACACAAAGGTGCAAGTTGGCATAGAGAAGATATGAAGTACTCAATGATTCTTTGGTTCACCCAGTTTGGTTCACACATTTTTTGAGACAATCAGTCAAGCCAAGAAAAAGAAAGAGTTGAAGTGAACAGAAGAGCAAATACACAGGGTGCACCAAAACCAGAGTCTTAAAATGAGGAAGGACAGGAGGGAGGGAGGCGGGAAAGCAGGGAGGAAGGCAGGAAGGAAGGAAAAAAGGAAGGCAGGAAAGAAAGAAGGAAAGAAAGAAAGAAGGAAAGAAGGAGCTCTAATTTGTGCAGCTGTGAGCTCCGCACAGGACTTGTTCACAACCTTCATCAGAGTGCTGTTTGAAAAATTTCTTGCCAGTTGCCTTCACTCATTTCTGCTGCTTTTCCCAAAGCTGGTGGCGATAGCTGCTCTCCACAGCAAATTCAACCAAGGGGAGTAGTGGTGTCATTCACTCCATCATATTTGATACAAACTTTATCATATGAGAGCAGGGATAAGCTGGAAATCACTGGAGATCACCTTCATTTCCTTTAGTACATGAGCTAAACTTCTCAACTCCCCCTTATTCCTTGCCAAGAGGAAGACACTGAGAGAGTCATTATCCTTCTAAATTTCTGGGGTTTTTTAATGTCTGTTCAGTTGCTTATAGTTTGCACAAAGTGCTTTTGAAAAATAAATTTAAAAATAGCTGTATCGAGAATTCTTGGTGGAGAGAGATGTATAGTGATTTCCAGTCCCATGATGAAAAATTGATTGAAATTTGGGCAGGATGGGAGTGTAGGGTGAGATGACCAAACCTGTTGCTTGTGATATAATGGCTCGATGCATTGGTAGAATTACACCAAATACCTGATTAAAAATAAAAGAGTGCAGGGGAAACTTGTCACACAATCACCTATAGAGATACACATTAGAGAAATACAAGTTAAGCAATTAAAAACATGTTTGTGCCTTAGACACGTTTCAGTTCATCAGCTCCATTGCTCTGTCTCTTCTATTTAGTGATTCATTTGGTTGAATTTCAGATCAAAAAGAAGGTAACAAATATGCTGTGCAAAAGAGAAAATTGTTTCACTTTCTCAGGGCATACTCCCTCTAGGTCAGAGACTCTAAGGTGACAGCTACAAATGTACAAATGTATTTATTATACAGAGACATGTAGATTCAGGGAAATCTTTTATATCTGGTATTCCAGTTACAGTGTCTTTAAAAAATGGCTCTGAAAATTGCAGAGGAGAGCACAGCAGATCTTAGCAGGTGAAGTTTAGATCAGGTCCTTTTCTCACAGAGGTTTTAATAATTATGAGCTTTATTATTAGTAACAAATCTTCGTGTATTTTACTTTTGAACACTTTTTACAGGAAAGCTATTCTATGGAATCATATGAGATATTCCTCTGGCACAGTATCCTGGCTCTTTGAATGACCAGTAGTAGACACTTAGGAAAGACATAAGCTCATGTCTTTGCCCTGATGCACCCCACCTTAATTTATGAGCAATTTGTCAACTGGCCTGTGGATCATTCAGCTTAGATGACCTTGATGGAGATAATCTCATAAACTTATTCAGCCTCATTTCTCTTTTATGACAGATGTGTTTTGCTTCCAACATTTCCAAGAGTCTGAGTTAAAGAAGGAATGATTTTATACTCTACTTGTAAATCTTATGTTATTTTTCATATTTTTGACTTAATAAAGTCATCAGTCAGAGGTGTATCACCGAATTCAATTGAAAATGAGTCTGAAATTTTACATTGTAAATTTTTAAAATTTTCTGATGTTCAAGAAAATTCACTTACGTGCTTTTGGTCAGAAATGTACTTTTACTCCATCTCTGTCTCTGACCTCACTGGTCCTATAAGGGTCAACACACTTGAAGTCCAAATCCATTCTAATGGGACACAAGTTTGCAGGTCAAAGATCAAAACCTAAAATTTTAGCATGCTTCCAAAAGTTTCAAATAGAACTTTATTTTTCCTTTTCAATACTCTGAGTTGCTCTTCTTTTCCTCTGCCAAATGAATGCCATTGCATTTAGGTCTGTGGTCACTTTCCAAGACACTGCTCTCTAGCCTCTTGTTCCCCAGTCTGTTTGTACATCCAGGACTGCCCCATCCCAAGTGCAGAATCTGCCACTTTCCCTTGTTGAAATTCATGTGGTTGGTGATTGCCCAGTCCTCCAATGTCCAAAGTCTCACTGCAGAGTCACCCTGCCTTTGCGGGAGTCAGCAAATCCTCCCAGATTTATAGTTTGCAAATTTGCTTAGTATCCCTTCTACTTCTGAGTTCAAGTCATTTATGAAGAGGTTGAAGAGCACAGGGCCAAGGATGGAGCCCTGCAGAACCCCACTGGTGACAGGTCCCCAGACTGATGCCATTCACTGTAACCCTTCATGCCCAACACATGAGCCAGTTGCTCAACCATCCCGTGATTTTTTTATCCAGCTGTGTGCTGCACATTTTTTCCAAAAAGATGCTGTGGGACACAGTATTAAAAGATTTATTGAAGTCCAAAAAGATTACATCCACTGGCTTCCCTTGATCAACTCGGAGGGTTACCTTGTCATAAAAGGAAATCAGGACTTTCCTCTCACAAAGCCGTGCTGGCTGTGACCAATAACTGCATTGTCTTTCAGGTGTTTTTCAGTACATCTGAGAATAATTTTGTGCATAACTTTACCAGGCACTGAAGTGAGACTGACAGGCCTGTAGTTTCTGTGATCCTTTTTGCCCTTCTTGGAAATCGGGACAGTGTTCACCAGCTTCCAGTCAGCTGGGAGCTGGGACCTTTCTGGATCCCCAAGACTGCTCAAAAATCATCGAGACAGATTCTGCAATGACATCAGCTAACTCTTTGGGGATTTTTGGATGGGTCCCATGAGACCCCATAGATTGGTAGGCAACCAGTTGGAGCAGCAGATCTCACATTATATCAGGGTGTGCTGGGAGTTCATAATTCTCACAGTCACAGTCTTCAGACTCAGGGTACTTAGACCCCTTTGGTTCATCATCTCTGTTGAAGACAGAGGCAAAGAATGCATTAGAAACCCCTGCCTTGTCCACGTCCCTGTTTTCTGTTCTCAAGCTTCACCTTAACCTAAAGGAAAAGATGTACATGACTGAAAAGACACACATTTGGTTTAGTAAAATTTATTTGAATATAAATTATATTTTGTACAGCTACAGATCTTAGGCTCAGCATACAAAAGATGAGAAATTAGGGGAACATCCAAAAGGTAAATAAGAGTTCAAAAGAGTTTGGCTGTGTAAGTTGTGCCCTTCATGAATATACTTCAGAAGTACTTTTCTTACAGCTACATCTTTACTCAACATTACACCTTCCTAAACAGTAAATTGTTCTTGTGAACTATGCAAAGTCTTCAAGGCTTTCATATTCCTAATAATCAGTTATTGATTCAAATTATTCTTCAGTACTGAGAGTGGAAACTGTTCATGTAACACAAATGCTCATTATACTATTTAGTGGCTGAGGTCATGCTTAGGTAACGTGCATTCTTCATGCATATTGAAGTATACACTTTCCACAAAATTATTTATTATTCCAGATAACCAATTCATTACCCCAAAACAAGCAAGTATTTTAAGTCCTTACCAAAATCAGACTGCCAATTTTGCAAATTGTCTTAGTGGCAAATTCGTGAGTATTTTCAATTTTTACTACAGTTCTATATGGAATGATTGCTCAGTATTTTTCTAGTATCTTCACAGGCATTTCCTTACTGGCTGGAAGTGAGTGAGACACATGTGATAGATGCTTATTTTTAATACATTTTTCAGTGCTACGAGCGGAAGGGCTCCTCAGGCAGCCAGCTGAGAACCAATGGTCTCTCTGATCTGCTCTCGGGATAAATGGCTTCTGGGAAATGACTTGTAGTAGCTGATAAGGCTTCTGCCATGAGCTCCTACAGTTGTCCAGTGACTGGTTCTCTTTTACAAGTTTGATTTTGCTATTGTTGTCGTTATTATTATCATTATTTAGGGGAATAACAAGCTTAGGGAGGGAAGAATGAATTTTGCTTTAGTCATTCCAGTACATTTTTTTCCACATTATTTCTCACATTTTAGGGGCTTGAATTTTGTTTGCTTCTTGTATCATTTCACACCCTCCCACTTCCCAGACACATGCAAGAATTAATTTTAATTGAGGGGTAAACTGACATCTTGCAAGAAAACAGTAGGATGGGGAATTCTTTGAAGACAAAGCATTACAAGATTCAGAGAGTCACCCTTAAATCACACTACTGTGTAATCTGTTCTGCTTAGTCCATCTTTGATGAACAGTGTTATCATGAGAAGGCAGGAGAGTCAAATTAATGCTTGTCCTTCCAGTTTCATTCCATCTGAGCTGCTGTCAACATTTATCAGAACCGCAGGATGTAGACGCTCTTCTTTAACCCCATATATAACTAAATTGCATTCTCTAATACAGTTGTCATTTATTCTGCACATTCTTATCTCATTCCAGCTGGCAGCTCCACAAAACTGGCTGACATCTTTATTGTCATGTAGGTGTTTTAAAAGCACGAGCACCACAAAACGCCAAGTAGAACATACTGAGCACCACAAAACCCCAAGTAGAACATACTGGGATCTGACATTGCATTTTTTTTTTTATTATTTTGGATCTAAAAATAGTTCATTTAATCAGAAAATTACTTGTGAATAATTCTGTGCATATGACTTTTCTCTTTGATAACAATGTCATTATTTGCAGGCAGGGAGGAACTTTGAGGAACCTCAGAATTTAGATTTACAGTGGTTTTTAACACTGGTTTTGAAAACAGGCAGGTAATGGAGAAATCAGGAGCTAAGAGTTCCTGAGGAAAGAGCAAGTGATTTAAGGCTTGCTAGGAGCAAAGATGAAGTCCCAGGAACCGAAATCTCAAAAATGCAAGGTGTCTTGGCAGTTTTTTATCTGTAAATGTGGTTTTTGATGGAAATATCTGCTGAAAGATTTTAATATAACTGACATTCTATGTCAGTAAAGAAATTCCCTGTGATTCACCACACATTTTGAATACAGTTGGGGCTCATCCATATTAAGAAAAATCTCATCAGAAAATCCACAAACTGTTTGCAATTAGTATAACCCTAAATAATGGGACAGGCATTAAAAAAATTGCTTAGTATGCAGTAAAATTAAGCATGAATCTTTCATTTTGGGAAGGCAAGAACATTTGAATTAAAAGGGTTTTTCTTGTTGGAGGTGGTGGGTTTTCTCCCCTGCCAGTTCTTGCTTTTTCCATAGAGAAATGTGTCAAAAAGATGGAGCAGCTTTCATGTCCCGTGAGCTTTTCTTGATAGTATTAATGGCAACGCATTAGGCCGAGAGGCAATCTTTCAAAGCGATGTGGAGGGATTGCGATATGCAACTCCCATTAAACTCACTGGGAACCTGGAGGCTAAACCTCTTCCCGGCTTTGAAAATATACCCTAAACTACAGTAATTGCCATTTATCTCTGCTTGAATTAACTGGATGATTAATCATATTTCATTTCTTAAGTATTATGATTCCACTTCTGGGTACCAGTTCAGTTCTGTTTCAATGGTATAAGTGCATTGTAAAATCCCAAGGCAAGCGCTTTTTCATTTCTCATGTAGTAAGCTCACATATACACAAATGTCAATTATTTATTAATTATATCAACCAATTATCTTATTACAAAATAAGTAGAAGAGGAATTTCTGTCATAGAAGGGAATATTGTTCATTTTTTATGTGTGTTAACTTCTAAATAAAATAGTCATAATGCGCTAATGTGAAACCTCAACAAATTAATCAAACTAATAGACACTGGTTGTAATGTAATGTCATGTCATGCCATTATTAGAAATTCTGAAAATTTAGTGCATATGTGTGTGCAAAAACCTCTCTGCAATTAATTAAAAGAAGTATTATAAGCAATATTAAAATTGAAAGATTAATGTGATCAGCTCAAAATGATAAGCTGTAGGGCTGGGCAGCTTGATAGACTGCAATATGCCACTTAAATGTATTAGGAGTATGTCAGCCAATACAGATATTAGTGGTCTTGGAATATGAAGCTACTATTTTCTCACTTACAGATGTTTATTTGACTTTTAATACCAATGTGTGACTGCCACTGATGGGTTACTCGAGCACATTGTGAGAAATAGTCTTTTCATATGTGTCTACATCCTGTAAAAGTATAACTTTCATAAACGCCAGCCTTTGTAAAAGCCTTTCATGACTCTGAAATGTAAAGTGAAAACATACAGTATATGAGAAAGGTTATTTGAATTTCCTTGTATGTACCCTTTTGCTGCCTTAGATGAAGGATTCCTTAAGTGTATTAAAATAAAATTTTGTTTAGACTTACACTGCATTCAAGAGGAAGACAGATGTCAAAAAGTTCAGTGAAACTGATTTGTAACTTCAGATCCAAGCATAATTGAAAATCAAAGCCAGAGTTTTGACAGCCTTATAGTAACAGAAGCCTTGAATTCTAATGTGGGTGCAAAATTTGTCACCTGTGATTTTGTTTGTTTTCTTGTTTGCTTGTTATATTTTCCAAATACAAGTTTTGCATGGGATAACGATTGAAATCCACTATCTACTTCCCAAGAAACATATGTGTACAAAACAGAAATATTTTTGTCAACGCAAATTCAAAGGAATAGAGTCACACACAAACAGAGCTATTTCTCATGTAGTTAAGGGGTTGGTTCTTGTTATAACGATCCTTGAAAAATCTAAAATCTAAAACCCACCAATATGCTGGAAAACTTCACAGAATCAAAGGGAGTGGAAGCCAGCAGTAAAACAGAAGCAGCCTCTCAGTTTGTCACAGCTAGAGGCAAACATGAAGCTGACAAAAAAAAAAAAAGCGTCGTAGTCAAATGACAGAAAGGATAATTTTCAGATTTCATTGCCTGACTTTCTGCAATTAACAACAAAAAGAAAGGGGAAAAAGCTGGTGCAAAAGCTCACAGTAAATCCCCTAGTGCAGTCATATTTTAAAAGGCCACAGAAATTAGGAGGACAAATCTGTGTCACATACCTAGGGCAAACATAATCTTAACTTAGACAGTAACACAAAAATTCAGCTGCAAATTATCACTCAGATCATGCAGATTATCTGAACATGAAACTTACACTCACAGTAGTCCTACTTGTATTCCCTCTCTTTTAATTTCCTGCTCTCGTGCCTTGTCCCACTGCAGTGCATGCTCATTATAGCCAATAGAAAGGGAACCTAGCCATAACTCCACTGTCATTTTGACACCTGATAACATAATTTCATCTATCATTCCCTCCAACAACAGGGTAGTTAGTATTAGTTTGCAAAGAAGATCACCTTTAGAAGATGTTAACAACTCATTTAAACAGAATCTGGGTACCTGACTACCTAAAAAAAATCTGTCTTTCCTTCCCTGTCTTCATGAGCCTATGAAGCCAAAGACAGTAGACGCACAAAAAGCAGGGCAGTGCCTGCTCCAGCACAAGTGTCCAGATTTGAAGTTATCCCACTGGGTCTCTCAGCAGCCTTAACAGACTCCATAACACAGCCATGGTCCAAAGTTAAGGACTGTTCTTTAAGTATGCTTAAGTGTACTGTACTTTAGGTGTACTGTACATAGCGGAGACATCTGCTTACACAGATGAGTACCAGAATCATCTGTCAGACCTTTTATTTCATGACCCTTGCAGCAATTTAGCCACTGCTCTCACCCCCGTGTTTCTTAGATGAGAGTCCTTTACTCAAATGAAATAATTCTACTCTATGTATTAACTACACTGCTGATGCAAGTTTATTTTGCTCAGGCAAGGTAAATTTAATTTAAATTATTCTCCTCAATTTTCAACTTGGAACACACTAAAAAAAAAAAACTATGTTGAGTTAAACTTAGCTCAGCCTTCTCCTTCTCCAGGGTACTTTTTCTTTCTACAGGTCTGTCTGTTTCTTCTCCCAGGTTTATTTACCTAAGGATGAATGGATAAAAACTGCTTGTTGGTAGGTAGCAGGTAGCTTGCTGTTATCTGAAAGTATTGTGTTCATTTTATGAACTACAAAACTGCAACAGAGTTACATCTACAGCTCGTTTCCTTCACTCTGAAGACAAAAATGGGTAAAAATTAATTGCTACTTTTTAACTTTTCTTTATCTGCCTTCTAATAGGTTTCCTTTTTTCCTCCTCTGATCACCAGCATGTGATGCTCCCTATTCTGGTTCCTTGGCCAATTTTCCCTTCACTGTGTAACTAGTGCTACATTGTGTTGTCAAAATCCTCCTCTCTTTTATATTATGCATTTTTAAATTTCTAATTCTTCTGACCTGTCGCCTCTGCAAAACAAGTGTCTGCTCATTCTAAAATCGTTGCTTGTGTCTTCATTTGATCCGACATTCTCAACATTTTTTCCATGCCAGCTTCTCTGAATTTCACAGCTGTTCTACCAGTCTAATCAAACCCCTGGGTGATGATATCATAGGGCCTTCCTTTTGTAATTTCCTTCCAAAAATCTATTTATTCCATAAAACAGTGATGGTTTTCATAAAACAGAACATGTAGGTATCAGAATGTTGGAAGCACTGGTTTTGTTCTCAGTCGACAAGAGGGTGTGCTTGTGACTGATAAATTCGGTGAACTCAATTTGAATCTTGACCATTTACAGCTGCTTATGTTCTTCCAAAAGAACATTTTGTTTCCCCAAGATAAATTTATTTCCCCTTTAGAAATTCATGTCACTGCTGGGGAATGGATGGGATGTTATACAGCTAAAAGTGTGTGAACAGATGTCCTTCTGACATTAAATAAAACACCCCAAAACAAAAAAAACCACCACCACTCCCCCACAAACAAAAACAAATCAACCAAAACACCACCTGGCTCAAGTCCAAATTATTTCAGTTTGTGGCTAGAGGTTTCCTGTTAACCAATTGCAGTAATGACACTGAAATTAGAAAAATCTGTTTGTGTAACACTGCAATAACACTGGTTAAGGCTGGCTTTTGGCAGATTCAAAAAGATTTCCAAGTCAAAGTATCTGACACACAAAATCCTTGTCTGTAAACTGCAGAGACATTGATTTGACAGATGGACCACACAGTGGGTAAGGAATGGGCTGTATGGTCACACTCAAAGGAAGAGTGGTCAATGGCTTGGTGTCTGGGCGGAGACCAGCGAACAGTGGCATCCCTCATGGGTCAGTGTTGGGTCTGATGCTGTTTAACATTTTTTTCAGCAACATGGACTGTGGGACTGAGTGTATCCCCAACAAGTTTGGTGGTGACATTAAGCTATGTGGTGCAGTTGACACGCGGGGGGGAAGGGATGCCATTCAGAGGGACTCTGACAGGCTTGACAGGTGGGCTTATGCAAATCTCACGGAGTTCAGCAAGTCCAAGTGCAAGGCTCTGCACCTGGGTCAGGAAAATCCCCCAAAAATATATGGTGAGCAGAGAATGGACTGAGAGCAGCCCTGGGGAGAAAGACCAGGGATGCTGGTGGACAAGAAACATCCACTATCTCCTGGAAATGTGCACTTGCAACACAGAAAACCTCAAAAGAAATGTGGGCAGCAAGATGAGGGAAGTGATTCTCCACTTCTACTCAGGTCTACTGAGACCCCAGCTGGAGTGCTGCATCCAGCTCTGGGGTCCTCAGCATGAGCAGGCCTATTGGGGACAGTCCAGAGGAAACCATGTAAATAATCAGAGAGCTGGAACATCTCCCATACAAAGACAGGCTGAGTGAGTTCAGGCTTTTCAGCCTGGAAAAAGAAGGCTCTGGGGAGACCTTACAGAAGTTTTCTAGTACCTGAAAGAGGTTGGCCATGAGAAATTTAGAGAGGAATATATTACAAGGACATGTAGTGACAGACAACACATAATGGCTTCAAACTGAGAAAGAGTAGGTTTAGATTAGATATTAGGCAGAAATTATTTACTGTGGGGTTGGTGAGGCACTGGCACAAGTTACTCAGAGACATTGTCAATGCCCCATCCCTGTAAGCGATCAAGACCATGTTGGATGGGGCTTNAGCATGTCATCGCGGGGCAGGGCATGGCTTCGAGGGGAGTTAAAAAGTGAGTGCACCCTGGAAGCAGCACCATTCCATTCCGTTTCTCTCTTGGGGAAGTTGCCAGGACCAACACTGTGGATTTTGTCCCTCTCCTGCTGCTGCCCATCCCTTCCTGTCCCTTGGGAAGAACACAGTTCCAAGACCCAAANTTCCAAGGTCCCTTCCACCCCAAATCACTCTGTGATTCCATGATTCTCAGATTTTGACTCATATTTGTGTCTCAGACTTCTTTTTGTATACAAAAATTATGACTGAAAGGGTCAGAAAATAGATTTCTAAAGAGGTGGTGGTTGTAGGTTATGTAGCATCCTCTAACTACATCCCTTTATACATGACTTCGTCCACAAGATCATAAGATGTGCAATGGAAAACAGCTCTTTTAACAATAGCACATATCTGATCTGCAAAAATGGTATGATATTGTTGCATTGGTAAGATGAAAACTTTTATCTTTGTCGGAGACATGCTTACTGCAACGATTTTAATGTAGATGAAATGTCAAACTTCTTGGAAGTATCAGTTGTGATATATAGGCAAGTAATTGCCTTGGGAAGCTTTAAGGTAGTGAGTCAATACAGGAGACTGCAGAGCTGACTAATGCAGGTGCTTATTCGTGGGGAGGAGAGAAAACAGTGATAACAGTTTCTGTAAGAAATAAAATAAAATGGTAGCTTTTAAAAAACTAAAATCCCTTCACATTTAATCAGAACCTCCTTCACACTCATTCTTATGAGATTGGTCCCACCTGTAAATATCTTATCAGTAGCTATGGGTATGTCAGTCCTCATTCTTGCACAGTTCTTTAAGTGACCAAGATAACAGAGTTGTGTTACATACGACATGGACCAGCCTATTACACTTTCATAAAATGTGGAAAAAATAACATAAATTTAAAATTCAAATTACCCTAAAATATTACCTAAAAATAGTTTTGCTGAAATCAAATTTTAAACATGAATATTTAAAATGTAGAAGCTTAGCTGCAAGACATAAATATATCAAAAACATTTTCCAACACTGTGAAATAAGCTAAATCTTTATGTTAAAATTTGGACTCATGCACTGCAAAACTATCCTATGTGCCCTTAGATTGCTTTAACTTCTTCAATTTGGAGGCCTCATGCTAGACAACATGGTAGAAATCGATACAGTTTTTTGTAAACTGTCCAGTTGATTAACTTTTGCTGACCCTGGACTGAAACGTCTGGCTTGGTTTTTTCTTTTTTCCCTTATAATGAACAGTCCTTAATAAATGAGCATAACAAATGCTAGGATGCAAGTACAAAAGATCATTTGTTTCAAAATTCTCAAATCAGAAGGGCACTGAAGTAGTCTAAACTCTATGAAAAAGGGTTAATGACCTTTTTGTAACCTCTGACATGGTGGCGAAAAAATAAAATAAAAACAAAGCATACGGGGGGTTTTTTGCATTCTAATTACACAGGAATTTTAACTGTGAGTATTAGGCAGTGTTTCATCCTTTTGTTGGTATTTTGTTTGGAGTCATCTTCTCACTAAGAAACCCATATAGATAAAATATAACTGTTACACTGATAAACCTGTGAAATTAGGGACTTCATAGTATAAAAGCTCCATATTCCTATTTAATTTTATCATTTGCATTATGTAGAACTTTTTAGTGCTTATAAACCAGTTCTTTACATGATCACAGTTAAGTTATGATAATTTTCTTACATTCTTCAGCTTACTGCAATTACAGCTGAATTGAAAATCAGGTCTGAGGAGTACATTCTGAATATTATTCCACATAAATAATACAAGTTTATTATTAAAAGGAGTTGAAACAAACACGTCTAGAGGGATTTGTTGAAAAATAATCCTTTTCAAATGTTCTGACTAGAAGTAGCCAGCATCACAAGATAAATTAACTTTATCTACCTTTCCTTTAGAGAAGATTTGACACCTGCAAAATGTGCTTTTATTAAACTTAATTACTTAAGTCTGCAACACCTATTAAAGCCAAATCACACTATCTCCTAGTTTTGCTTGCAGATGCTCAGGAGGGAGGAGCCTAGAGATGTTGTGGGTGTGGCTAGGTTGCTATTCTATACCAAGCATGTCATCGCGGGGCAGGGCATGGCTTCGAGGGGAGTTAAAAAGTGAGTGCACCCTGGAAGCAGCACCATTCCATTCCGTTTCTCTCTTGGGGAAGTTGCCAGGACCAACACTGTGGATTTTGTCCCTCTCCTGCTGCTGCCCATCCCTTCCTGTCCCTTGGGAAGAACACAGTTCCAAGACCCAAACACAGCTGAGCCCAGGGAAGTGCATATATGCCATGGCACTGGTGCAATGAGCAGCCATGGCCACTGAGTGGTGGAGGAAAGCCAAGCCCAGCTGAGCCCAAGTCAAGCAGGGAAGAGCCAAACCCAAGCCGAGTGGAGAGGAGCTGAGCTGAGCTGAGTACTGCTGACCACAGCTGAGCCCAGCGGTCTGAAAAATAGGTGACACAATGTGGATAACACTGTCTTGCTTTTATTGGCTCAGGCTCAGGGACAGAAAACACCATCTGGGGGGAGCATCCACAATCTTGTCCTTGTCTTGGTGGCCATGTGCAACTGAGTTGAGGTGTGAACACCTTCTGTGTGCAAAGCCCATTCTCTTTTGTCTATTTCTGTTACTAATATTACTCCTGTTGCTGTGGATTTATCATTCCATTGCTGTTTGTTTTCAGTAGATTTTTATCTCAACCTGTAGTCTCTGCTTCTGTCCCTCTCTCACTGGAGCAGGGCCGACAAAAGCAGAGCCATTTATTTGGAGCTTAATTCTCAGCTGTTTTTTTAAACAACCGCACACTAACATGACCATCTTTTTCCATCCTCATAAATTTCTCTTCAGGATTTTGAAGAATTTTTTGTGAACAAGAGATCTGAATCTTCCTGCACTTTTATTTGTTTAACTATACTGAATCTAAGTCCCATTTATAGGCAGCTTGGTAAAATCCATAGAGCAAATCAAGATTTAGAAATATTTCAAACAATATTCTAAATTCAACTGCTTCAAACCAAATCAACCAGATCAGCTAAATCAATAATCAATTTCTCTCTCCTGGATAGCATTGCCAGTATAATTGCCAGCCAATCACACTAAGATCATCATAGGTGTGCTTCAAGCTGCAGTCATGAGCTGAAGTTTCCTGAGTAAGACTGTACGACAAAAATTTTCCTAAATTACTACTTGAGGGAAAAATCTATTCCTCAAATATGCTTATTTAGC
>VZRQ01009649.1:192654-226630 GCA_013397975.1 Machaerirhynchus nigripectus
CCACATGGTTTAAGTATGTAGAGTGTGAGAAGCATTATTGGTCTAAACAACTGTCCATCAACTCAGGCTCAAACCACCACAACTGTACATGTGGATCCAACCACGATACCATGACTGAAGAAAACAAAATCTGTTTCTGATTCATGACTGAAAGTATGACACTGACATTTATTGCCCCAACCACTTTCTGGCACTTTGGGGTCACAGTGACAAGTTATTTTCAGAGAGAAAATTGCATCAAAGGACTGAATATGCCAAAGCTGTTCTTAACCTTTGTTGCGCTCTGTTCTTTTACAGTCACCTACAACATCAGTACTACTGGTGCTGTTTCTAGTGTCTTTGATAAACAGAGTATGTACAAACCATGTGTCTCTAATTCACGGGTGCACAATTAATTTCTTAGTGACTTCTTTCCCTTTGAGAATGCTGTGAATAAGCTGATCCTTCTTACCTTGAACCCTGACTTATTTGAACCCTGACCTAATCAGCTTTAGGCTTCTTGCCTCTCCGGTTCTGTCTGTCGTAGTTCAGTTATTTACAAGGTCAAAAAGATAGGTGAGGAACGATATAGATTTGATCACCTGTTACAGGGAATTCCAGCAAACTACTGCTAAGTGAAGGTAATATCTCAGTACCACAAAGCTAGATTTTATTATTAAGGAAGGATTTTTACTTCCAGCACTCATAAGCTACATCCTGTTGGATGTTTGTGGAAAGGACTCTTCATCTCTGGATGATTGATCAGGCTCCAAATCCTTAACCAGTATTCTGCTAGAACAAATTATTTTCATTGACCTAAAGATTAAAACAAAAACCCCAAGCAAGCAACCAACCAACACAACAACAACAAAAAATGTTTTTTAAAGAGGTTTCTGACAATGATGTAGCCACACAAGCTAGAAACAGAGAATATCAGTGCCTCACCACATCCTTGGAGTAGAAAACCTTCAACTGATATGTGGCTCTTGCTTAAACCACAGTGAATGCATCATTGTGCTTATATAATAATAATTATTAAAATCATTAAACTCTAGCATAAATAATGCCAGACACTGGTCACATGCACCAATATTTTTTAATAAACTTGCAAACTATTTATTTTTACTAATATATGCTCTGATAGACAAGCATCACATTAGTTCTGCAGGCTAGTGTGTTTTGACCACACTGATAAGTTACCATTATTATTCTTTCAGTGGGTGTTTCAGAAATAGTTTGGGCAGGAGGCAGTGCTGTGAATGTTTGTAAGTACATACACAATTTTTGTATATAATACTAAGTGGATTCTCCATGAACAGTGAAAAAGGTAAAGTGTAACCACAACATACACCCTCTCTAGTAAATCTCAGTGGATAAATATGCACATTGCCATTCAGAAGGATGAGAGCTAATAATGGTTGTATTCTAAGTGAAATACAAATTTAGACTTAAGCTCCTCACGCAGACTGAAGTGCCAGCTCTGTTGTCAATATTTAGCAATAATCACTCTCTATTGGATTCCTAGTTTCTTCCCACTGGGTAATTATAGATTGAGCATCAGTGACCTCCGGACTTTAATGAATGAAAAATTTTGTGCTTACTTAGTTTTTGCCTATGTGTTCACCTCTCTTAAAGTGATGATTTCTGGAAGAGTGCAAAAATTTTAGGAAGTGGTGAACAACCATCTATACCAGGACTTCCATGAGGTTTTGAGCATGAAGGCTCATAGAAATACATAGAAAAAGGGAGTAAAATTACTGGTTGTAACGGGGTGGTTATGTTTATGCCAGAATGGAATAATGTATTGCTGTCAGTTGTTCTTGGAGTCATAACAGGAAGAAATAATGAGCAGAGTTAATGAAACATGACTTTGTTCTCCAGCAGGCCTTGTGGTGACACTATGGTCAACCACAAGTTATTGATGATGTGGATTATATAAGCTTCAAGTAGGACAACCCAGGAATCCTTTTGTGTGGATGCCACTGTTTGATTTTAATGCTCTGTTTATGTCATAGTTTAGGAATGGTACTCCCCAATTAAGTGCTCCCACTGAGACTCTTCAAACCACATGTTGCTTGCTTGTTCCCTCCTCTCCCCCTGTGGTAGGATGGAGAGGAGAACTGGAAGAACAAAAGGTAAAGATCATGGGCTGAGGTAAGAACACCTCTGAATCACAAGCCCATCTGTAATGTTGCATCTCTTCCCTGATGACCTGAGGTGTCATAGGCCAAGTCAAAAATGATTAATCCTTATGTTGCCAGTCCACATCCACCCGAGACACCTTAATCTTGGCAACTTGATCCACCTGTCTGTTGTTATAATGTTCTTCAGTAGCCCATTCTTCTTCCATGTCACTTGATATAGAGGGTTGCATTCTGGCTGTAATCTGGAGCATGCATCCTCCAAAAACATATGGTGCCTAGGAAAGCTACACTAGGAAAGAGTGTCCTTCTTGCTGGTTGGTGGGGACATAGCTGCTGTTGACCTCATCCATTGGAATCTGATTATGTCCATCTTGCCAATTTAGTCTTATAAAAACTGAATTACCTGGACATGTCCTTTGACCTTCCTTTGCTTTATGGCAACACTGGCTCTCACTAAGGCTTTCCCAACCATGCTGACAGTTGCTCACTCCCTACCCCTCCCCTGCAGCGGGATGGAGAGAATTGGCGGCACAAAAGATAAAGGTCATGGGTTGAGATAAGAGCTATTTACTGGGAAGAGCAATGGGATAAGAAAACTAACAGTAACAGTATTAATAACAAAATCTACAAAAGAGATAGAGTGATTCACATGAAAATGCTCACTGCAGAGCCCTACCCAACATAACCACCGCTATGCTACCCTGACTGTACGATTCTCCCTTCCCTCCTCCTCTGACAATGATGTGAGGTGGTATAGAATAACTTCCATGTCCTATACATGGCCCCTCCTGGCTACTGCAAAAATTAGCCCCAGCCTGGCCAGAACCAGGACATTATCCCAATGAAGTATGGTGAAGCTGGCAGCAGAGTGAGTAAAACAAATGACTGTATCATTAAGATGATCTTTCTGAAGTATCAGAGAAGACAAAACATCACAGATAGTAATTCAGATCCTAGTTCGCCCTCAGACTTCCTGCATTCTTCAAATCAGGCTTGATGTTCTCTTTCTGTCTTCGGTGGGAAGAGGCGATGCAATACTGCCTTACTCATTGCCATAGGACTGTCCCTATTTCTTCCTCTCCTCTTATTCAAAGAAATTATATTTGTGGGATTTCTGAGCTCATGAGAGCTCTGCCTCTGAGAGGAGAAGAATGATCCCATGGGGAATTTTTCTCTCTCACTTTCTTAAGTATGGTTTTAAACAATATTCACAACATTCAATTTAAACAAAATTTCACAGGAAGCAAAATTGCTGCAGCTTGTTTCTTTTAGAGTTCATTAAGCATCTTCTCATTCTACTGTTCATTTTCATCTATTACTCCTGATTTTTTACTTGAGTCAATAATTTGATATGGTCAATTTCAGATCTGTGCAAAAAGCATCATACAGGGGAGAGCTCTCTTCTAATTTAACATGATATGTGAGATGATGTTGAGTTCTCTTTCCCAGTAGTCAGACAGCAGCAGACCTCAGTAAACAAATATAGTTTCTCTGCATCAGATTTACTTTTAAGAACCTTCAGGTTTAACAGCAATAGACACCTTCAGGCAAACTATCACTCAAAATGTATGGGTTTGGACCAGGCAAAATAAATTAAAAACAGATGAAATTAAAAACACTCCAAAAAACTCTGAGAAAATCTTATTTAAAGCCTTTGCAGTTAGAATATTGTTGTACCAAGCTGGTATGTAAAAAAAATGCTGAGCTCCATCTGTCTCTTGTACTGAGGAGCCCAGAACTGGACACCAGCACTCGAGATGTACCTCACCAGGGACAGGATTGCTTGACCTGCTGGCAATGCTCTTCCTGATGCACCCCAGGATACCACTGGCCTTCTTGGCTACTGGGCCACATTGCTGGATGATGGACAGCTAGTTGTCCACCAGGACCCTCAGGTCCTTCATCACAGAGCTTCTCTCCAGCAGGTCGGTTCCCAGCCTGTACTGATGCATGGGGTAAATCTGTGTTAGGAAGGGAAGAAGGTAATTTTAACAATAAAGAGAAACATCCCTTGTTTTAATTATTTGTGAGAAATGGACTGCCTCTGAGCGCTTACTAGCTTTATTTGGTGTCTTTGAATTTGTGCTGGTTATTTTTTCCAATCTTTTTTCTATTTCAAGTACAATATTAATCTATAAATATGTGAGACTTATATTTTTGCACAGTATTTTATAGTTCAAAAACATTGCAGCTTTGTTTTAGGATAGCTGAAGTAGAGAAATACACTCCAGAAAGTCCTATGGATTCATGAAGTTCTTTCTGGTTATTTTATTCTCGACTAGGTAGGGTCCTGAAAAATTAGATCTCAGATGGCCTTTATCCAAGTAGGATGTTATACAAAATTATTTTCTGATGTCCCTTCACACCTAACTTTCTTCATTTGCTTTGGGGGAACAGGCTTACCATTTTACAAATTTTATCATTATACAAATTTTTAAAAAATTAAAACCATTATCTGGCATTTAATTTCACTCTGAAGTGTCCAAGATCACCCCCATTTTGAGAAAGAGGGACCAGACCTCTGTTTAATAACTCAAGTGCCTTAGAAAACTTAGCACTCAGATTGAAGTCAAAGTTAGTACAAGGAATGCTCCCTTAATAGTTCGACAGCTTTTTTCAGAAAGAATATGAAATTTCTAGAGATTAAGACTGAAATATGATAAATACATTTAAATTAATTATGGTGCCCATCATTCAGTGCTTTCATTAATGAAGAAGCTTTATTCATTTGAACATGGACATAAGAGTGTAACTCACGGCATTTCCTTTTGGGGAAAAAAAATAAAAGCAGAAGGTTTATTCAGGAAGCCATGGGGAAAAAAGGAAGATCTAGTGAGATACTTGAGATTCACTAAGGACTTTCCTCTTTCCTGTTAATTCAGCAGTGTCTAACAACTAGATTTGAAAGTGTATTTTAATTATATGTTGCAATCCAAGAATGACTTCTGCAGGACATGCAAGAAATTGCAAAACTCTTCTTCACTGAAGGGAAAACACATTTCCTGTATGCTACCATTTTCTTTTTATTTGTAGTGGTAGAGGAAAGGAAATGTTTCTATGTCCAACTAAAAACCCCTATCACAATAATATCTATTTGATAGTAGATATGGTCACTGGCCTAAGAAATAGAAAATGTAGAAAAAGAAAGGTATTTGAAAAATTAAGGAAAATGTAGTTTTACAAAGCCATTCCCTTTTGACTTAAGCATTTGCCTCCTGACATTTGTGTTTCAGTTTGTATCATTGCCAATCAAGGTACTGTTTTATTTTTAAGTTAAACCATGAGAATGAAAGTGAATTTAGCTTTTACATACTGAAGCATTTACAGCCTGGAGACGTTTAGTCATGTTCAATGCTCAATCTACCTTAAGGAAGGCTATCTTTGTCCAGCTACTTTTAAAGCAAGGAAGAACGATTACGTGAAATTCAGTAGGGACACATAATCCTTAAGCATTTTGGAAGTACAGAAAAGGCTTCCACACTTCCAGGTAACTATGCTGAACATAAGAGGAAAATAGCAAAAATAGTGAAAATGGTAAGTCTAATAGATTCTTTTTCATCCTTACCCAGGGAAAAACAGAAGCAAAAAAGAATTTCAGTTTGCTTTCTTGACACAGAATAAACAAGAAAAGAAAGACAGTATTTTTTCACCTATCTAACCCTGAAAATTTAGCTTCAGCAGTGCAAGGCAATACAAACAGGAATATGCAGCATTCTGATAGAGGAAACCGTTTCTAATAGATTAACCCGTGATCAGTAATTAAGCTCTGCTTAATCTGCCTTGTACCTGTATAAACTCAGGAGAGGAGCAGGCAGGAGGGTACGTGTAGGTACTGAAGTTCACTTTAGGTCAATCAGGAGTCCTTTAGCTTGTGTAAATGGAGACACACCAAGAAAAGAAACAACAGATTTTTGCTGAGTCAAAAGCAAAAGTAAGTCTAAGATGCCAAAATCTGTTTCTGTTTGGGTTTTTGCTTAATCCAAAATCTTCTCCTTCTAACATATCTTAACTATATGATTCTTTCTTAATAAAAAGGGAGTGCTGGAAAGTGAGCATTTTCTATGTCTGTCTCAAAATTCCAAATTCTTTCACACCTGCATTATCTAAATAGAAAAATTAATTTGTTCTTATATTTTTTATTTTTGTTTTTAAATAGTACAGCCTTCCATTTGTTCAGGAGGGGAAGAATCTTTATATTACTAATTCAGATGTTACAGAAGAGCTGCCCTTCTGTTGCCAGATAGGCAGGGAGGGACTCTGTCAGTGCAAATGCATTTTGCATCAGCGTGTCATCAGAGAGTTCAACAGAGGGAAGAAGCAATCTATTTTAAGTGTCCATGAATACCTATGGCGAAACATATGGCATTTCTGAATACCAAATGAAATCATTATGATCAGTGATACTCTAATGAATACCAAATGAATGTGCAATGAGAGGACCCTAAGCATTATTTTGATCAATTATGTCACAATGCTGTGGGCGTATAACTACAGTATTCGTAGGCTGGAAGCTCTACCCTGACATTTAACTATATAATTAACATGCACGTAATTTTTTTTGCAATGTAAAAGAGTTGCAGGAACTACTATGTGTTTGACAGCTATTCATACCAGGGTGCAACTTCTAAAATCTTATCACTTCCTTGAGAAATGTAATCCTTTAAAATAAAGGAAGAGATGGCATGAATATATGAATAGTGTATAGTTTTTCCATGAGAAGGTGTTAAATTTTCTATGGCATATAAGATATAAGGATTGAAAAAAAAGATCTGGGAAGACATAATGTGTTATATGTATATATACAGTTAGTACATATCTGTGTCACCTCCCAAAGCCAAGAGCAATTGCTGGCCCTTCTTTAAGTCATTGAAGGGCTCTTCTTTTTTCATTCTTCAGTACAATATGCATTAATATCCTTTTTTCACATTCTAACCTATGCTAGTGTCAGATCAAAATTATAATTTTTCTAAAATATCCTTTCACATTAACCCACATTAAATACATTTTCTATCTTACCACTGAAAGAGAAAGAGGCTACTGAGGAAAACAAATGCATGAGTGAATGAAATTTTGTACATAAAAGTGAATGTTTCATGCCCAGATTGTCTGCATCTCACTCTTCGTCTGGCCTTAAACTTCCCCTGTGTTTTATAGCCTGGTTCTCTAAACACATACACAGTGCAGTAGCATACCAAGACCACTAAACTAATTCTGCAATTTATCAAAATCAGTCAATCAAAATAAGTTACAACCTCCAATTAGACACCACTTCAGTAACTAACTTTGTTCTTCATAAATTAGACGCCTATTTCAACTACTGTCTTTTAATGACGTTTTTGAAGGAATGTCTTTGTTTTTATTCACTATTTTCTTGGCAATGTTTATTTTCAGCCCTTCCTTCCCCATGTACAACTTCCAAGTGTGAGGACGTAAACTAATAGCTAGTTTCGCTCAGGAATTTGCTTTTCCCCCTCTTTCTTACTGTTATTTGTAAATTTGAAAGTTCTCCAATGGAAATCCAAAACTGTTCTTTCGTGTTCAGTACAACTAAATATCTCAAAAAACCAAATCAAAACAAAAAACCCCAACCCAAACATGTCAAAACTTACATTCTGAAAAAGAGTGTTTTGAATCATGTGAGTTTTGTAATTTGCTTCTTGCTCTTGAAAACTGTAAAATAGACGTTTTCCTGAAGCTGCACACCAGATAGAATTTTTTAGTCCTTCACCTGTATTAAGGACAAAAAATTGTAAGGAAATGGCCTTTCAATGCAGTCCCTTCAGGAGCTTTCAGTACCGCTCACTTGCACGTGTGTTTGCTAAGACATTGGTATTTAAAATTAATCCTTGGCTTTTAATGTACAATGCCACCTGAAGTTCTTTAGAGAGTTTGCTTTTAAAACCAAAGGAGATGAAAGAAAGAAAGAAGAAGCAGGGAAAGGCTGAACTGACAGATTCCCTCTTGCCCAGGAGCAATAAAACTTGCTTCTGCAGAAGGACACTGATCAGCTACTGTTTTCCACCAGTTTTGCCACCAGGCAGCCACTCCACTTCTGCAGTCATTGCATTCCCATCTAGGAGCTCTGCAGGACATGGGTCAGGCCATAGGCAGTCAAATCACATTCCTGTCTTTTCCTTGAGATGTAGGCAGCTATGATGAGTTGAAAACACCTGCATGCTACTCACAATGGCTGTAATGGAGCTGCATTAGCAATTACCTCCTTTAGTTTACTTAATCCATCTAGTCACCAGGTGCACCAGAGAAACACTCTCTTGCTGGGTCAGTGCAAAAAATATAGATTAATTATGCTAATCATGCGCTCGAGGCAGCAAATGCAGAAAACATCCACCTCTTTCGTTTCTCCAGTTGATTCTATTCCATCTACACTTCTTACCTCTGCTTACTTTCTTCCCAGTGTGCCTGATTTAACGCAGAGCCAAGATTTGGAGGCAGATCCCAATATTTTCTCTGGTCATTCAATACTGTCAAACCATGTTAAGAAGTGTCACTTCTTTTTACTGTGGATAGATATAGACTTACTAGTTTTTCAATTTTAGCTCTAGAAAAATTTTGTTTGTTTCTCAAACAAAACTCTAATGGTTTTGTATCACTTCTTTTCAAACCCTTTCCTTACCACATTACTTTTCTATATCATCTATTGTATGAAAGCTCAAGATTTATATGTTCTCTACAGTCTCCTTTTTGTTTCTCAGGTAGCTTGTATTTTCCTCCTAGTAACCTACAAAACTTTTGGAGGTTTTTCTTCTGCAATGTTCACATGTCTCTTTGTGACTACACTTCTCTTTTTTTTTCTGATGTCAGTCAGGTTGCCATGTGCAACTCACTTCACAAAATGCAATATTTCTTCACATTTTAAAAGGCATAGAAAAAGGTATTATGTGTATAAGAATACATTCTAATGTTTTTTTCTTGTATGGTTCTTAATTTGTTTAGCATTTTCAACACAGTTCCACAGCAGAAGATGTTTTCCAGAAATCCTCTTTCTTGTTGAAAAATTTTGTGTCAGAATGACAACCTCTGTTAGAAATGATGAGATTTCTCCCTTTCAGTGTTGGAAGGAAATATATAGTATATTCAACAAATGTAAGATGATACACTGAAAGGTGCACAGACTTTCTAATTGCCACAGTTTAAAGGTCAGTATTGTAGACTCTTCGATGTATTGTGGCTGTATTAGCAAAAGCGTTCAACTTCTCACTTCTGGCTGGATTTCCCAGTTATGTGAAGTGTCCCTAGACCCCTACACAGTGTATTTCTACCTCTTTTAGTATTTGCATGTAGTAAATGTTCTCTGGATAGTACAGTCTGGGAAACATATAATAACTTGAATTCAAGCACAGCAAAAATAAAACTCGGTCTATTCTACAGATGCTATCTTTCATTTCCAGGTTTTACTTAAAACCCACTCTTTTTTTAGATATAAATAACACTTACAGAGATATGCCAGTCTGTCACACAACAGCAACACAAAAACTAGGCATGTTGCCATCACAACTATGCCTCTTTTGCCAGAGCATCATCCAGAATAGATAATTGAAAATATATAATGTTAAATTGGCTTTAAAAAAAAAATACAGAGAATGTGTTAGAGTCTGAAAAAAACGACCTAATTCTTTTAACATTGGACTATGAATTCCCCCAATTAATTAACTACTCAACAATATAAAAATTAAAGTATTGCAGTCATTTTGTTGGTGTTTGCTAGGATAAAATATTGGCAGATTTTGAATAAAGTGACCTTCTTTAACCCTGATACCCTGCTAAGCCAGGGACAAAGTGATGAATCAAGGTCATTTTTCAGCCTATGTTAACTAGAATGTCAATTACTCTTTCGCTCTGCCACAAAGCAGTCACAGAGAGTTAGTGCACAGGCTCAGATGTGAGTGCATAAAGAGGGACAGCCTCAAGATATATTCATTCTGCTGCCTTTCTGGCCCTCTTGGTAGTCAATATGCTTTACAAGTTTTGATTCACTTTTCAGGCTTTCAGTAGTTAATTCAAACACACTCCTTTGTATTTCCTTTTTAATTGTATTATTTCCTAAATATCTTTCAAGGAATTTTTTGTAGTTAAAATATGGTTCTTTGCTTTTTTCACAGAATCACAGAATGGTGGAGTCTGTAAAGGGACCTCTGGAAGTCATCTTCTCCAACTATGTGCTGCTTAAAGAGGATCACCTGAAGTAAAGTGTGAATGACCATATCCAGATGGCTTTTGAATAAATGCAGGGATGGAGACTCCACAACTTCTGTGAGCAACTTGTGCCAGTGTTCAGTCACCCCACAGTGAAAAAACATTTTCTTCACATGGGAAATATTCCCATCCCTTTAACACCATAGTGGTCACACTGGGCTTTCTTTAGTAGCTGCATATCCTCCTTGCACTAAGAAGCCCAGAACTGAACACTGTATTCCAAGTGTGCTCTCACTTCTCCATTCTATTGCTATCATTGTTTTAGTTACACAAAATTCAACTATACAAGACCCTCCCCCTTCAAGTTCTGCATTTCTACTTACTGCACAACTGTGGCTAAATAAAAAGTATAAACGTTTCTATTGCAAAATGGTTGGGACTCTACTATACGATATTCTGAAAAGAGTATGTCACCAGGTTAACATGCCCAGTGCAAAATATCCTGAACATCAGAAGGAGAATGACTACAGCCCACAGGGGCACTGTGTGAACAGGTGGCAACAGGCAGCAACACTCTTGCACGAAGCTGCAGAGGGAAAGTCAGTGGGAATAATCTGGAAGCAGACTTCATGTGCAACAGCCATAGAGCTTTTTGTCCTGTAGTCTAATTGTACATGAGATACGAAAAGCACTGTGGCAGTGGTGAATAGGCAAAATATCCTCCTCTGGATGCCCTTTTTCAGCAAGGCTGAAAAATGCTGTCATTGAGGTCAATTACAGTGATATTACTTTGACGTTTTCCACAACTCATCCCGGGGGGCCAGATTGTAAGGTCAGTGGCAAGATAAAGTAACAGGTTGTTGTAGTTCAGGAATGGTATTCCTTAATTTAGTGTTCCCACTGAAAACATGTGGGACTCACCCACTCCCCACCCCACTACCCCTTTTCAGGATAGAGAGGAGAACTGGGGGCACAAAAGACAAAGACCATGGATTAAGATAAGAACAATCTGCTGGAAACAGCAATTAAATAAGAAAAATTAATGGTAGCAACAATACTAATAAGAGAGCGTACGAGACAGACAAGTGATTCACACGTGAGTGGTCTCCATGTGGAACTCAGCACTATCCAGGCACACACTCCAGCTAACCAGAAAAAGAAGCAACCCCCAAGCAACCCCCATGTGGGGAGTGCGGTGGTACAGCATAACTCCAGGACCCTAGGGCTGCTCCTCCTGGCTGCTGCAAAAGCTAACACAGGACACATGCACTTTAGAGTTCTTGACTGACCGCTCTAATCAATTCCAACCATTTTAAGTCTGTGTTTGGTTCACAGTAAAGAGATTTGTTTTCTGAAACAGCCTTCTAGAATATTCTAAATAGCTTGCAGCATCAAAAATGAAATCTGTTCCCTATTATTTTATTTAAGGTTGTAGTCACATCAAGATAGAAGTATTGCCCCAGGCAAGAAAACTTTGAATTGCAAGCTCAAGTTGCACCATGAATATCAAGAAAATTACCCAAAAACTGACCTATTGACAATCAATTTCTTTTTCTTGATTAATTAAATCTTTAATCATAACCAGGGGCTGAAGAAGGATGTATTCTAGAGGAGCTGAGCTGTTACAATTTATTTCTCACACTGCCCTGTAAGACTCTGATTTTTTATCTCCAACTCCAAACAGCCATTGACTTGCTAAACAACCACACCTACACGTATAATCTTTAATGGAAACCAAGACAGTCAGAAAGATGATTTGTGTATGTCACTACCTTGCTCCAAAACATACCACACAACATTAAAACCTGCTGCCTAGGTATAAAGTTCTTTACAGAGAACTGGAGACTCTTTCTATTGCTTTGTAAACTTTCTTGCTATGAATTGGGCTGATGGAAACACACTCCTTTAGTCATAGTGACGAGAGGTAAAGACATGCATTTGTTGAAGTTACTGACATTTCTGACCAGCAACCCTTGGCTTGGTATTGGAGTTATATAAAATGTGTGATTTGAGGCATAGCACAGAAGGACATAAAAAGTCTGTTGTGGATCACTTCCACCCACATCTAGTCACCAAGAATGTATTATTACAGCTAGTTTTATATCTATATGTATTAAGGTAATCAGTTAATGGCTTTCATGGGTCTATTTTCTCTGTCTAAGTACCCACTTCATTCTGAAGGAGCAGGTAGTTGCTAAATTAGAATATTTGAAGTGTCTCCCAGGAAATTTAAATTGTTTTTGCTACCCAGACACAATCACCCCATTTTAGCCCTCCCTTCAGTGTTCACTGACCTCAATAAAGAGTACACAGCCATTTACGGACTCCCGCAGGCTCTGTTTAAACTTTACGGTGCTACTTAGATACTTGGTCCAAGTTTATGCTCCAGGTCAATCTCATCACTGCGTCTGGATAAAATCTAGGTTTTGTACAGCCTAGCTCTCTTGAGAGGCTCAGTTTTCTTGGAGGGGAAAAAAAAAACCCAAAAACTTGACAGATGAGCCAGTAGAACGATATTCCAGATTATGGGCCCCCAGTCTGGACTATTAGGAACACGGACAGCTGAGAACCACGACAGAATCTATCCATGAAGTCTGGGCTAATTGGGAAGACTATTGGTGAAGTCCAGTTTATTCAAAACCAAAATTTTGGAAGAAGAACAGAATACAGCAAAAGAAAGAATTTTAATTCATCTGTTACAATTGCACAAGTAGCTTCAAAAATTTAGCATTCCAGTGCATTTTGAAATAGCTGAAATAAGAAACAAGTAATAAGGCCATTTGTTTGCACCAGTGACACCTTCAGGGAGTACTCACTAGGTTTTCTTAGAAATATTATTTTCACTTGATGTTTCTTCTGCATGTTTTAAAATGATACTTTTGCTTTGGATATATCATTTCCCATTACATTCTCTAAGTGTAACACGTACAAGTGTATCAGCACTAAAATTATTTGAAATGACATTGAAATAATGTATATGCTCTGTAAATATAAGATAACAATAATATTTAACAGAGTTGTTTTAGATTTTACGTAAACATGAATTAGAATTAGCTTTTATTAAATTACTTAATATTAATAACATGCTATCTATATAAAATTCATCTGAAATGACCAAAGACTATCTGTGAAAATGCTAAGTAAAGGAAATACAAATAACAAACCGTGTTAAACCAACCTTCGAATTAGTTTGTATCTTGCTATACTCCCTGGATAACATATTTTCTTTTCATGTTAGTTTTCCACTAGTATCTCTTCATTTGCATTCTCTGTGCTGAAACACATAAATTTTAAGAGAAGGTATGAGGATACATATGTAACTTCACTTTTACCCTTATCTTTGGAAATGTATCCCAGATGTAATTCTTCAATGTGGTCATTTTAAATGATTTGACACATCTTTAACAGAAGAAAAAATATCAATCTTCCACATGCAATGTAGACTGCCTAAGATTTTGAAGGGAAAGGACACCTCTAGGTAGTGATACTGCAAAAAAAAAAAAAAAAAAAGTAGTTTCTCACTTTTTTGAGAGCAAGGGTCTTGAATCTGTCTTCAGAATTCTCTTTCTGGTCTGTGGACAGTGATTACCTGTGCTTGTCTCCTGGAGTAAGGAGCCTTGAAGCCTGATGTCCATGGCAAGGTGCATGACAACCACCTTCTCACTACTTCATCCCCCTCAAGAGGCTGCCTTCTCTGACAGGGCTGAATTTCTCCAGGTCACTGTTTTTCAGGCTGGTTTGGAGCTGACTTTAAGGCACCTAGCTTTCCCCAGGCAAAATAAAGTATATTTGCAGGGATTTTTAGACTGCAATCTAGGAAACCCAGTGCCCCAGAGTAATGCATTTCCACACCTATCATCCTTATTGCTGTTGTGGATTTTGCCATGAGGTCTTTTCTTCTCTAGAGATCTGTCTTTGGTTGTAAATAAATTTGTGAGCTGACTCCTGACTTAAGGCTGACTCCTTGACTGTTTTCAAATATTTCGGGGGTACAAATCACAGCTTTCCTGGTCAATAGCATGAGTTCCTTAAAGTACACAGGACGGCTGCTGGGACGAGCAGGCAACTAAATTCTGCATACATTTCCTTGGTCTCATGGAGACCTGGAGTAGGCTTTAAAGATTGAAGTGTCTCAAATGACATCTTAAAAATTTCGATCATATATTTACCCCACCAAGAAGCACGGGTTGTGTCTCAAAAGTAACTTTTAAAGTATCTTTATATCAAAAGAAGCTTTTAAAGTATCTTTAAAAGCATTTTTATTCTTCAACTTAGATAATAAATATCAATTATAGTTTTGTCAGAATATTACAGCTCCCTTAAATCTTAGAGAAAATTGGTTATGGGAATCTGTTTTCAAACTCAATGCACTTCAGTTGTGATGCTTGTATGATTTTTTTTTAAATTTAAAAAAAAAATTAAATAAATTCTTATCATATCCCATAAGGTAACAATTAAAACTTGAAAGCTTTAAAAGAGAAAATAGCTTCCTTAAAAGATGCAGAACAGTTTATCCAAGCACTTTGGGCTCTGGCTGCCTCCTTCTTCCCCACCCTGTTCTTCCCTCGAGCCTTCCTTCTGAAAGCCTGTTCTTCCTCAAGACATGCTATTCTTATCAGACAGTCTTAAAAGAAAATCCTCATCTGAAATGGGCAAGGGTCTAATTCAGTAATGCAAATAAAATTTGCATTTATATTTATATAGATTAATGTGAGATAGAGATAATATGCATTTATATAGAATTTTTACTCTATATTCAATACATCCTTTTAATTTTAATGTCACAACAACATTGCAAGAAATTGCTATGACATTGGTCAGAACTATTGTTTGGTTTCTACTGGTGCAGATATTTAGTCAATGATTCCAGTTTTCAAACTCTCTGATACCTGAATAGTTCCACTGAATTTAGTTATGCTGTGTACATGTGAGAAACCATTCTCATGCATAAATATCTACAAGATGGAGGACCTGAATTTTAAATTCTGAAGATCAAAGAAAAAATAATTAACAAAGAACACATTCCCATGAGCTGCCTAACAATTCCTACAAAGTACTGAGTATCCTCTACAATCCTTAACTTCATTAAAATTTGAAGATAAGTGACGTGAAGCAAGATTAATGCTCAAAATTCCACCTCACCTTCATTTCTTTTTGACAGCAACAAAAAGGGGGTCTGGTCAGGATCTGGAGTACTGTGTCCATTTCTGGACTCTCCACGGGAGAAACACGGAGTTCCTGGAGTAAGTCCAGTTGAGGGCAACAAAGATGATGAGGGGACTGAAACATCTGTCTTGTGAGGAAAGGCAGAGACAGTTCAGCCCTCAAGGGAGGATGTTAAGAGGATGGACCAGGCTCTGCTTGGTGGTGCCAAGCAATGGGACAAGAGACAACAGGCAGAAACTGATACATGGGCAGTTCTACAAGAACATGAGGAAGAACTTCTTTACTGTGTGTGTGACTGTGCACTGGAACAGGTTACCCAGAGAGGCCGTGGATGGAAACTCCTTCAGTGGAGATATTCAAGAACCATCTGGATGCAATTGCATGCAGTGCAGTCCAGGAAGATACTTCTTGAGCAGGGATGAGATGAGCCCACCAGTAATCCTTTCCAACATTAACCATTCAGTGATTCTGTGACACAGTCTGTTCAGCTCAAGGTTTTTGTGAAGCCCAAATCTGTTTTTATTGCTTTACAACTACTAGTCTCACTGATTCCAAAGTCAGATAAAATATAATTATTTAATAATCATGTATGGTGTGTAAGTATCATTCTAAAGTTAGATAGTCATAATATAGAGAGATTCCAGAGGCAGTTTTGGAATACTCATACGTTTTAGAACTTAAAGAAAAAAAAACCAATTCTTGCATATATATTTGAGGGATGGGAAAACTATAAATATCTGTACATATGTGTATATATGTTAATGTACATTTGTGTATGTGCAATAATTAAATAGAGATGTACTATTTTCTTTCACCTCACCCTCTCTTCTTCTATAATTAAATATGTGCAAGGAGTCTGCACTTACATATTAGTGATAGGTACATGAATCTAATATTTGTCCATGTCTTAAATCCCTTAAAATGAAAGGGTTACCTAGGCTGAATTCAGATTCTTAAAGCCTATTTACTTCAGTTGCTGGTCACCTACAAGGTTAGAATGGCTCTATTTACTATACCTGCTTTGCATGCAAACAAAATCCCATGGGAACAGGCGAACTCAGAAAATTTTGCTTCCGAATTACAGAAATTATCCATATTTTCTGTTATTGCTGTCACTTACACAGACATCAGTGGAAGTCTTTAAATGGTTGAAAATGTGAAAAGCTGACATTTAATAACTGACATAGTTGAATACTTGACATTACAATCCCCACAATCGTATTTCCCTGCCCCCCCTCCTTCCACACACACACATACTCATACAGACTTAGAAAGTAAGAAAAAAGAAAAGAGATTATCGTAATACTGCACTTCAAAAATGGTGGTTAGTGAAAATCTAGGAACAAGACATGCATGGTGCTGCTGGCTTTAAAAATGACCAAACTCTATCTTCGATAGATATCAGGTAGGAGGTAATTTCAAAGTTGAAATGTGCATGTAAAGAGAAAGGAAACCAGCTCTCCTGGGGAGTGGAGAAATACAATCTAAACTAAGCAGGGACCTAAACACTTCAACTCGACTTCTGTGAATTTGTACTTCATAGACTGTAGCAGGAATTATGAATTATGTAAGAACAAATAAATACTGTACAGTGCTGTCACATCTCCACCTCAGCAGAAGTCTTTTGATTGCTTGATTAATCAGAAGATCCTAATACTATTTGAGCATTGCTCTATAACAGAAGCATTTTGGAGAAGTCCCACAGGGATGTAGCTAAGCTAAAATAATCCCCTTTCTCAGAAAAATGTGGGTGATTTTTGACCATCACATATCTTAACAGTAAGACATATCACGGAGTAAGATATATTACACAATATAAATATCTGGAGTGCAATAAGAGTTCAGATAAGTTCAAATTCCCTGCTATGTTTACTGTCCCTCAGAGTCATGTATGTTACAGTCATTATTTACAGATATATGAAGCACCTTGCCTTTTACCTAGAGAAATTATTTTTCTAAGTTTACAGTGAGCTCAAAGACAAGATATGAGACATAACAAAAGAGACAGGTGGTGCATGGCATTATGCCAGTAGTGAAGAGTTGCATCTTATTAGTTCGCAGGTAGCTTTAATCAAACCATATACACAGTGCAGAATAGTCCAGAGCACTCTCAAAGAGGGACTGCTCTGAGAAATACATCAGATAGAGTACAGGTCTCTTGAGGGGTGCTTCCCTTTCTTTGATCAAATGCTCTTATGCATTTCTCAAAATATTGTACGTCTATCCACTTTGAGACATACTCTCTTCTCTACTACAACATATTGTGGTAGAGAAAAGTAGAGAAAATATTTTTATTTTTAGCAAAACAAATAATTAAAATAGTTGTGCAAAAACACAATGCAGGAGAAGTCATCGGATGGTAGGTCTAGGGCTATGGAAGAGATCTTCCCCTTAGCACAGTATTCTCATGCACAAAAAATCTATTCAGGAGCCTTCTGACACAGAGTCATCAGCCAGGAATCTTGTGCATAGATGGCTTACCTCATCTTGTAAGTGGCCAGGTGTTTTATGTACTCTGCACAATGAAAAGTATTTGCATATTTGGTACGTTTATGTAGGTAGAGGAAGCGGTAACTCTAGGTAAAAGGTTGTGGTACAACATTTAGAGATCTTCATACTATCTTTGGGATTCAGGTATCTTCACTGACCTTGCTAACAATCTAAAGGCATGTTTTTATCCCAACTGTTGAGAAACAGCCTGGCAGAGAGACCATGAACTAGTTCACACACATTTGCTCATTGATCTGACAGTGATATCTATGTCAAATCCCACTCTTGATTATTTAAACTGTGGAGTAACTGCATGTGAGGAAACTGTTCACTCTGTCTGTGCATTGTGTCTTTGCTTTTAAAGTCAAAATGGCACAATCGCTAAATGTAGTCTTAGAATGGCATACTTTGACTTTATTTGCCACAAATGTTACATTTTATTTTAATTAATGGCTAAGATTTATGAAACTGACAGTTTAAATGGAGCAACCTGGAGCCTGGTTTTGGATCTTGAGGTTTGAAAGCTGAATCATACTGAAAATCTCCCACTGTGATTTTGCATATTTTGTGGAGAGTGAATTTTATTACAAAGCAGGAAATCATTTATTTTTGGCACAGTTGTAGTAAACTGGAGTTACTGTAACAAAATTCCCTAGCTGACATGTGTATGCCCCATTCATGACTAATGATAACTAAGTTGATTGCTTATGAAATTTTTTTTTTTTTTTTTGGACCAGAGGGGTTTGTGTCAGAAGGGAACCCTTGAAAAAAAAACTGTAGTTCCCCTTTCACTTGCAGCAGCACCCCTGGAGATCTTGTGTGTTACAGTACCTTGATGTAGAAGTGAAGGAGTTGGAGAAATGCTCCTTCAGCTTTGTAGACAGAGACCCCATGGATATAATTTGATTTATAATTAGTAGCTGGAATGTTCAGGCACCCTTGCTCAGTGCAATTCCATCCTAGTTATAGTCTGCTCTGACTTTTAGATTCCCTTCAAGTCAACCATCTTCTATCTTCTACACATTCTGTTTAAGTGAGAAGGCTTTAAGTTTGCCCACAATACACAAATGCCATTAAGCAACAGTCTTGGATTTAATGGTAAATTCAATCTACTTTGAGGGAAAAAAAAAATTAAAAAGAAAAAAAGAAAGGCGCAGTTATCACAGTAATTCCAAATCTGACAGAGTGTTAGAGGAGAACTTTAGAGATAATGTTGGCATTCAGGAGCAAATTCAAACCTTATTACATAGAAGCAATTGAGGGCATAGTTTTGTCCTTAGGACTATACTGTCTCTGAAACTCTCAGGGATTTAGTAAGATTATAGTTACAAATTGAGCAAATTTGTACAAACCAAATACAGCTTAAAGGAAAATCATGCGATTTTTCCATCAGATTCCAAGATCTGTTCCATCTTTAGAATAAAGATCTAAAAGTTTTCTCTTTGTTTCTTTAGTCCTGCACGTTAAATTTTTTTGCTTATTGTTCATCTTTAGGTTTTTTTCTAATGCTATATATATTGGAGTCAAATATGCATTTTCATAAATTAATCAGGGAAAAAAGGTAGAAAATTTAAAGGGGAAAGGAAAATATGTGCAATATTTCTGAAACACAGCTCTGTGCCATGAAGAGTAAACAGAATTAAAGTGAGAAACACACTCTTTTCTTTAAATGTAGTCAGTATTAAAAATCACTTTCCAAGCTCATTGAGAATATTCTACTTGAAGAATTCTTCTATTTTAAGAGAAGAATTTTATGCTGTAATTAAAATGATTTTTTTGCGGACCTGTGTAGAGAAAAATGGCAAAGCTACCTCTTGACTTTAATGTCTGTACCCATACCACAACCTCAACAGTGGGTTTCTAACAGCTCCTCTGACACGAAGGCATGTTACAGAATCCTTTATCATTTAATAGACAAAATGGGAAAGAAGAGACATTCTTTCAGTCCATTCCTCACCATAGAAGTTCTGAGTCATGCCTATACTAGTGTTCTCACTATTGGAAAAAAGAACTTAAAGAGGAAAATAAATACAAAATTACTTTATTATGTGAAGGGAGCTTTTAGATGATAATGTGATTGACATTTTCCCATAAATAATAGCCCTCTGCATTAAATACAGTTTTATGAATATTTTCAGTGAAGTTAATACTGAAATAATTTCAGGAAGCTCAGAATTGTAGTAGGTATCTAAAGATAATATCTCTGTGTGAGGAACTTTCGGCTAATTCCATTATGCTGGAAACAGTGGCCACTCTGAAATTATTTTATAGGACTCAGCACAGGAAAGATTCTTCTGGGCCATTCATCTATGTCTCCTACTATTGCAAACAGAAACTCACTGCTCGGACATTTTGTGGTGCAAATTTTTTTTTACAGTTCATAGGCAGCCACCTGTTTGTGCTTGCACCATCTAAGCCTTGACCTATTTGTTCCTTCTCAGACGGTATCTTTCCATTTACTTTATCATTATTCCTGTCCCCAGATTTTCAGTGATGCTATTATTTAATGGTAAAAGAATGTGTCCTTGATCGTTATTAAGAATATTTTATATGGGTCTCGCCAACTCCTTGTGCTGTGGTGTTAATAGTGTTCATAATTTCACAGAGAGTATGTCACCCAGATCATTCTAAGATCACATCTATGCTCTTCACATCAACATACTGATGGTTCACAGTAATTCTGCAATTGATTACAGCTGGATTTTTTCATCTGATTGCATTAAAATTTATTGCATAAATACTGGTAGCTAGAAACACTACTTTGCACTTTCTTTTATAGATTTTAGTTCTGTTTATCCTTTTGGCTCCAGTCTTTGAGGTAATCCAAAATTTCTTTTATTCTACTAAAATGGGTGTCTCCAGCTTTAACCTTGTGAATCATCACTAAGAAACTTTGAGCAAATATGTGCTATTTCAGCATCACTGGTAAGGTAAGTTCTTTCCAGGTCATCTACTAAAGCCTATTTTTCCAATTTCATTGACAATTTTGCTTGTCCTGCTATTTTAAATGCTTAACCAAACCTAAGTAGCTTATATTGAGTGAAATCCTTTTGTCCACAAGACATCAAAGCAAAATATCAAGTTACAATTCTGCTACAAAGTTCATGTAACAGGTTCCCTTCCCTTTTTCCCACTCCCTCCCCCCCCACCCCCAAAGGTCTTTAATCAACTTTCCCTCAAGATTTGCATAAAAATTCTGAATATTTTTGAGATCAGGGTAGTGGGCTGGTATCTTTCTGGATCTTGTCTTCCTCTTGTCTTAACCATGGGCATTTCATGGCCTTTTCCAGGTACATTATTCTGACTGCTTAACTTAGTCAAAAGAATTTGTTATTTTACAGTCATGTTTTACTTATTTATGATCCAGGGATGTAACTTAAAACTTGCTCACACCTGAAAGCATTAAATCTGTTGAGATTTCTAATTCACTCCTAGTAGCTCCCATTTTTAGAACACCAGTTTCATTTGCCATGCTGTCATGCTTACTAAAAGCTAAGACAATTTTTTATGTATTTTATGTAAATTCTTCAATATAAAAATTTTAATTTTATATTTAACTGAGGAATTTTAAATAAATTTCCTTGATTGTTGAGAATATATTTTTAATTTTCATCACCTCTGCCTCACGTAACAGCATCCATTTGAAGAACATATTACTTTTGCATGAATGTAATTTTCGAAATATTTATCAGTTCCACTTTTTAAATTATTTTCCACAATTCTTGAATTTTGAGACATGACCTTTTTTACTCTGTGGATATGAAGCTTGGTTGTATAGGGATGAGGCGAGGAAGACCAAGGCAAAGCTGGAGCTGAAGTCAACCAGGGATGCAAAAGATAATGAGAAGGGCTTTTTACAGGTGTGTTAACCAGAAAAGGAAGGTCAAAGAAGATGAACGCTCCTGATAAAGAATGCTGGAAAACAGTAACTATGGACAAAGGGAAGGCTGAGGTTCTCAGCTGCTTTTCTTTATCTCAGTCTTCAATGGCACCCTTTCTTCTCATACCTCCTGAGCAGATGGACAGCAGGATGTGAGCTGTGGGAGCAAAGTGTTTCCCAGTGTAAGTGAAGATCAGGTCCATGACCAACTGAGGAAGTTGAATGTACAGAAGTCTATGGGACCCAGTGAGATGTATCCCAGAGTCTTGAAGGAATTGGCTGATGTAGTTGNATGAACGCTCCTGATAAAGAATGCTGGAAAACAGTAACTATGGACAAAGGGAAGGCTGAGGTTCTCAGCTGCTTTTCTTTATCTCAGTCTTCAATGGCACCCTTTCTTCTCATACCTCCTGAGCAGATGGACAGCAGGATGTGAGCTGTGGGAGCAAAGTGTTTCCCAGTGTAAGTGAAGATCAGGTCCATGACCAACTGAGGAAGTTGAATGTACAGAAGTCTATGGGACCCAGTGAGATGTATCCCAGAGTCTTGAAGGAATTGGCTGATGGAGTTGGCAAACACTCTCCATGACTGTTGAAATGTCATGGTGCTCAGGTGAAATCCCAGGTGACTGGGAAAAGGGAAGCATTGTACCTGTCTTCAAAAATGGCAGGGAAAGGAGGATGCTGGGAACCACCAACCTGTCAGCCTCACCTCTGTGCCTGGGAGGATCATGACCAAATCCTCCTAGGAGCTGTGTTAAGGCAATGGAGGACAGGGCTGTGATTCAGGATAGCCAGCACAGCCTCACCAAGGGCAAGTCCTGCTTGAGCAACCTAGTGGCCTTCTATGACAGACTGACTACATCAGTGTAGATGTGACGGGCTACAGGTGTCATTTATCAGGGCTTCTGTAAAGCCTNTTGTACCTGTCTTCAAAAATGGCAGGGAAAGGAGGATGCTGGGAACCACCAACCTGTCAGCCTCACCTCTGTGCCTGGGAGGATCATGACCAAATCCTCCTAGGAGCTGTGTTAAGGCAATGGAGGACAGGGCTGTGATTCAGGATAGCCAGCACAGCCTCACCAAGGGCAAGTCCTGCTTGAGCAACCTAGTGGCCTTCTATGACAGACTGACTACATCAGTGTAGATGTGACGGGCTACAGGTGTCATTTATCAGGGCTTCTGTAAAGCCTCTGACAATCCCCCACAACATCCTTCTCTCTAAATTGGATTTAATAGATGGACTGTTAGGTGGATAAGAAATTGGCTGGACAGTTACATCCAACAGGTCAGTGGCTCACTGTCTCTATGGATATCAACCCGCAGGGGTCCATTTGGGAACCAGAGTTGTTTAATACCTTCATTAACAGCATAGATGAAGGGATTGAGTGCACCCTCAGCGAGTTTGCTGATTATACCAAGCTGAGTCATGTGGTTGACACTTCTGAAGAATGGGATGCCATCCAGAGGGACCTGGAGAAGCTCAAGAAGTAGGGCCATGGAAATCTCAGGAAGCTTAACAAGACTGAGTGCAAAGTGCTGGTTAGAGGTTGGGGCAATCACCAGTAAAAGAACAGGCTGGGGGATGAACATGACAAGGGGGAATAGATTCAAATTNACATCCAACAGGTCAGTGGCTCACTGTCTCTATGGATATCAACCCGCAGGGGTCCATTTGGGAACCAGAGTTGTTTAATACCTTCATTAACAGCATAGATGAAGGGATTGAGTGCACCCTCAGCGAGTTTGCTGATTATACCAAGCTGAGTCATGTGGTTGACACTTCTGAAGAATGGGATGCCATCCAGAGGGACCTGGAGAAGCTCAAGAAGTAGGGCCATGGAAATCTCAGGAAGCTTAACAAGACTGAGTGCAAAGTGCTGGTTAGAGGTTGGGGCAATCACCAGTAAAAGAACAGGCTGGGGGATGAACATGACAAGGGGGAATAGATTCAAATTGAAAGACAGTAGGTTTAGATTAGTTATTAGGAAAAAAAATTTTTACAGGGAGGGTGTTGAGACACTGGCACATGTCACCCAGAGAAGCTGTGGCTGCCCCAACCCTGGAAGTGTTCAAGGCCAGGTTGCATGCAGCGCTGGGAAGTTTGTCCTAGTAGAAGGTGTCCCCGTCTGTGTCAGGAGGATTGGAACTAGATGACTTTTTAAGATCTGTTCCAACACAAACCATTCTCTGATTCTATGATTCTATGATTTTATGATTCTATGTTTCTATGAACTTAAACTACTATTCATGATAATTAATCTCATTCCCCTCAACTTGTAGCACTGCAATTAAAAATACTGATCAGCTTGTGTTATCATTGCTGATTAAAAAACCTTACTTGAGAAAGGGATTTCTCCAATAAGAGACTGATTGTATATCATAAAAAAAATAAGCAGTGAACAGATTAAAAGAGAAAGCACTTGACTTTCAATGATAGGGTAAATATTGTCAATACTGACCAAAGAACAGATCATAAGTGAGATGAATGTTGGTCTCCGATCAGCCAGCAGTCAGCAAGTCTTTGAAATCAGCAGATTATCTCTTGAGCTATGAATTTAATAGGAAATATCACTTTAAGTGATACTAATTTAGAAACAAAAAAGGCTGAAAATATTACTTAAAATGTGGAGTCTGAGTGGTCAGATTTTATTGATAAGAACAAAACTTGGCAACACTCTAAACACTTTCTTGAGAAAGAAAGAATATGATAACATCCTGTAATTTAAAAATAGTGATTTTATTCTAATAAACCTCAAGGAGATATAAAGTACAAACAGAAAAAAGTGAAGGACTGCACAGCCCATGGCTACTATATTAGATGGCACAGTAAAAGTATGGATAAATCAGGCATCAGTTTGGAAAACATATTAAGTAGGAACCAGAAAAAATAAGGGGCATATAAACTGAGTATCTATTACATTTTCACCTTAAATCCATGTAAAAGAAGCATTTTAAAATTTGCAAGAGGGAGTTTGAATTTGATAATCTAAACTTCAAAAGATGCAATTTCAAAACTCTTGAATGTTTGGGGAACAGAATGTAATTGGGGAGAGAAATCTAAAATTGCTGTTTTGCGGTCTAAGAGTTGGACATGGTCCTTTGGTTCTTCAAGAGCACAAGCTACACAAAACACAGAAATTCTGAATTTACATCAGATATACCAGGATGAGCTGCAACAGGAAACACAACATGCATAATGAACCCACATAATGAGAGAGAAACTTCGTAAGAGCCTACTATGTGTTTATATTAAAATAAACGTATGCATTCTGCATAAGTGATTTATAAAAGAAAAATAACTGCACTATCCCTGCATTTTCATGGAAGTGCTATCCCTGTGCCAACCTACAAATGCAGGCAGATGAGCTATATAAATTATTAGGGTTTTTAAAATACTAATTTCACGGTAATAGTCAGTCATGAAGAGTAGTAAGTAATTCATTTAACATATAGCAATTGTGATAAACAGTAAGGGAAATATGGTCCTTACAAATTTGTATTCTTTTGGCATTTAGTGCATACAACAAGCACATCACAAAGTAATGTTAATCAAGGGAAGGAGATGACCTGGGAGCAAGAAAATCAATTAACACAGTCAGAAAAACAGTACTCTGCCTCTATGGGTTGGGCTTATTCCCAAAGAGTTCATAGATTTTAGGTTGCCTGCCATATTAACAAAACTCTAAGGAAATTGGACAGGTGAATGGATAAAAGGCTAAATATGTTGGGGTTTTTTTTCAAAATATGAATTCAAGTCTTATTTTGGTTTTGTATGGCCACTGAATACAGACCTGTTGTATCACTAGCTGAAGTCGCATGGTAAGCACCAACAAAGAAAAAGGGTGAATTTGGTCAGTTGTATTTTACAATCTTGTTGATTTTCCACTGCCAACTATGACCTTCATAGGTTCCCAGAATTCCCACTGCTGTTTTGCTGTTTGATGGAAATGTAGTCTGGTAGGTATCCAGAAAACAGTGTCTCTACGTAGACACACATTGGTTATAACAGACAAATTTTTAAAACTTTTAGAGCAAGTTACATTGGTCATACTTTTGCTAGCACATAGAGTTTGTGGCCTACAGTGGCCAGTACATTATCAAATGTATGACTGATGAAATTTACACCTTACCATGCAAAAGAAACAGTAAACATGCCACTGGATGGAAACAGCCAATCTGTTTATATATATATATATATATATATATATATATATAAAATCTTAACAAAGATTTCAGTTAATCCATCATGCAGTGAAAACAGTGTTTTGCCCATTGCAGTTATGGGGTTTGGGAAAAAAAGTGTTCATTCCATAAAATATTTCTTCTAAATTATCATCTCAAATTCTAGGTCATATCTCTTCCTATTTATGTTCACCCAAACCAGGAAATTTTACCTTCTGGATAGACCAGAATCAAATTTTAAATGAACATGTTGAGCCTTTCCCTTATAGTTGTTTAGCAGGTTTCTTACTTTATCTTCTGCTGTTATGTTATTGTGTTAAGGGTATTTGGTGAAAGTGCCACAGGGTTTTAATCTAGTGGTGACAAAGGATAGCAGACAGCTATAAGAAACAGTCAGGAAAAAGGTAAGTGAAAAATTAAGGAACCAGTGAGTGGTGTGTGGGTTCAAAGAGACCACATAGGCATGCCAACACAGTTCCTGTGAAAACATTATCAGCTTACAATCATAAGCCCAGCTACACAGTGTGCTAAGACAAAATGCCTGCTTACTTTTGGTTTTTATAGAGGACAAACTAATTTTTTTGCATTTAAGCATTATTTGTCTATGTACTTTGTAAGACTGTTTGGTAAATTACTATATATTTCTATAAAGACAGAAAAATTTTAGGTATAAAAGGGGCTTTAAGGTTAGCAATGCAATGTTCCTCCAGGTAGTTATTTCTACAGTATCCATCTTCGGAACTTCAAATCACAAAGTGCTTGGAGGTCCCAAAATCCTTTTTGTATTTTTTAATTTAATAAAAATGAGGCTCAAGGGTGGGTGGGGGATGATTAAAATCAGTATCAAATAAAACAACACAGTGATTAAAATCGCATTTTTGCAGGGTCTTGTCTTTCCTTGTCTTTAGATAACTAGAGTAATAGCTGCCTTTAGCAAAGTGGTAATAACCATTTCAGTACTAGAATTCCCAACAGCAGGAGCTATGCCTTAGCAAATGAATATGATCATAGCACAACCTTATTCAGATCCTAAAAAGAACACTGGAGGATAGTGAGAACATGGCTGCCAGGCTTGTTGGGATTTTGGTGGTTTTTTTGTTTGTTGGTTTTGGTTTTGGTTTGCTTGTTTGATTTGGTTTCTTTTTGTTTGTTTGCTTCTTGTTTTGTTTGGGGTTTTTTTCCCCCTTTTTTTCTTTTTCTTTCCCCCATGCTGTTCTCCCACTTTCCCCCCAAAATGAAGGCAAATAAATATGGCACTAGAAATGAGGAAATGTTAATTTCTGAGCCAGGACTGCCTCTGGGCTATATCAGTGTGGAAAATAGCAATAGTTCTTGATTTTACCATTCTTTATTTCTTGCTTTGCTAGTTAAAATTGTCATCCTTTTGGGGTTTTTTTTATGTTATCTGTGCTGGTAAAACCTGCCTGGCATTTATAGTCTCAAAGTAATAATTTCTTTTCTATTTATGGATTTTACAGGTCAAAAAAACTGAGAGTTTTACCATTAAATGCTAATGAAATAGACACATATATAAAATACTAAACATATGTAATAAGCTTTTCATTCCAGTTCAGCTTGTTTGCAGCCTGAGGAATTTGAAGATATTAATGCACAGTGTGCTAAAGTTTATATTCCTAGGTGATCAAAGGATAATGTAGAAATTATTGATTGAGTCACAACTATTGAAAAATACATTACATATTGAGGTAGAATTAAGAACATGAAAAAAATCTACAAGAACTCTACATACGATGGCCTGAAAAGGACTGATACTGACATAATCACATGAGGATTACAGACTGTACATTACTACCCATCTCCAGAGAAAACCTAAAAGCACCCCACTTTTCTTTGTTTTTCTGAGCAGATTACCTGAAGGCTGAGCTCTCAGATAAATTTAAATTGAAGGGATATTGGGGCACTTGTCGATTTTGACCCTGCCTTCCTCCCTGCTGCTTTGCGTTGAGATAAAGAAAAAGACCAAGGAAAAAATTGCTGTAGAAGATTAGTTGAAATCATATACTGCTATTTCTTTCACAGGGTGGCAATAGGCTGCCTTCTTTATTCTGCTATTTCATTTCACTTTTGTTCACAAGAGAGGCCAAACTTTGCTACCTTTCATCCCCATCCATTTATCCTAGTTTAAGTGAAACTACTGTTTGACTGAGCACCTATCCTGCAATGGGCTAAATGTAAAACAGACATAAAAGATTAGGTTAAAAAGTCAGTGATATAGAAATAAACAGCAAAAATAATCAGGCCTCTCTGGCAGGCATACAGTAAACTTACAAGAGAAAGGAGTATATGTAGACATCACTATAGATCTGGCGTTCCCTAAGAGCTACCAGATAGTGATATTGAAGATGCTGTTCTTTTCCTTCTATTTGGAACAGGCTTTATCTTAGAGCCTCACAAATCAAGGCAATAACTTCTGGACACTCCAAGATTTATTTTAAAAGGAGCCTCATCCTCTCATAAGGCCAAGGTTAAGGTTTTGCTGATGGCGTTCTGCTCCACGTACAGCTAGCTGAGTGTACACAGATGGGATCCATCACCATACACTTTTACTGCTGTAGGTGGGACAGAAAGGGACAGCTGTAACTCTAGCCAGTGAAAAAGAATCTCCCCTCTCTCTCTACTCCTTCAAGATGAGGACAAGAGAATTTTACCCTCTCAAACAGATGTGGCTTTCCTTAGCAACCTCAAATTATAAAAACTGTGAAGCAGCGCATCCACTGCATGCTGCTGTTGCTTGGCTTGGAGTGCAAGTGGGAAGTTGCTGTGGCACTAATGTTGAGACTCAAGACTAATCTGTGTGCACAGCTTTTGGAAAAAAAAAATTCATTGCACATTGTGTCAACAGTAGTATCAAGAAAAAGTCACAAGCACGGGATCTACCTTGTGGCAGGACCAGACGGAGGGGCATCAGAAACTTCAGAAACAGAACTTCAGGAAAGAAAGGAAATACAGGATGGAGTCACAGGCAGCTGACTTCTGGGAGAAAGAGCTCCTCAAGCAGACTTCCTTTCCTATTATTTGTACTCTAGTTTACACAGGAGAAAAGGGTCACAGAGACATGTTGGATTTGTTTAATTTTTTTTCAAACTAACCCCCAGCTTATACATTTGAGAATGCAGAGCTGTAGGAAAAAAAATTGCCTTTAAAAGTTTTATATTTAATTCTGCTGTGTGCAGTGCCTACAATCAAGACAGACTTCAAGCTATAGATCCTCTCACCAATCCTCTTTCAGCAGAAACTGGAATATGGCATTTCAGTTTTGGGAATACCTGCTATTCAGGAACAAGTAAACTAGTGCTTTGATTAGTTGCACCTCCTCTATGATTATTCTCAAGGAGTTCAGTGCTGCTGCTCATTTAAAAATGTGTGGCACATTTTAAAAATCTATACTGACATGATTAGAATTCATCATCAGAACATTTTAGCTCTGTGAACTGATTTCTGATGAAAATGAATTACTATTAAAATACATGAAGAACATTAGAAAATTGTGCATATTAAATTATCAATTTTTTAAAAGGAAAAAGTATTTTACAGAAGTAACAGAAATTGCATCTGTCATAGTACAAATGAATTTTTTTGCTTTATTTTATTTGAGAAAAAGTAAGTGATCCATCAAAGAGGCAGTATGCTGCAAAGCACAGACAGCTACATAGTTATGTAAGATGCATCAGTTGTGCTGGTTGTGAGACCCATATCTGCTTGCCCCATGGAGGAACCCTGCAGCTACAGTGCACCCCGCAACCCTAAAGGCAGTTTCAGCATAGACAGGCAGCCCCAGACCAGGATGCAGCCCTGGGGCCATTGAGCAGGCTGAGTCAGAACACCCCAAAAGTGGTTGGTCAGTTGTATTGTTTGTGCCATCAGGGCTCTGGCACTTCATGTCTTTGGCCTCTTCACTTCTCTTTCCGTTTCCTCTGTGTCTTTGTGTCTTTCTCCCAGCATTTGCTGTTTCTTCCAGAACCAAAGTGGCATCAGCAACAGCAGAGACCGGCAGCCCAATCCTCAGCAAGATGGCTTTTACTCAGGTGGGATGAGGTGTGAAGTTTTATACCGACAGCAGAGTTGATCCACTGGTGGATTGTACAACTGGTGGGCTGCACATTAGAGTGCTAATATGAACAATTTTAATACATTACAAAGATAAACTTTGAACCTAATACAGGTTTCTGCCAACAGACTAACTAGGCATGAGAGGCGCACTTGTATCCTGGAGTCGACCTGGAGTGAGCTGATGCACTGTCCCCACTTAGACAATTTTACCTCCAACTTGGGTAAAAGCAACAAAGGTGTGGATGGTAACTGAGTATCACACACCTAACTGCAGTCCTTTTCATATCTTACAGCTAAAATTAGTTAGCATTCCCTGACCATTTCACTCGCCTTTCTTTCTTTCATGTCCTTTCAGTCCCATCCTTCCCATCCCTATCACAGTCATGGTAAGACAAAATATTTTTGTACACAAATGAACAAAACAGGTACCTAATATAAGACATCAAATCACACTTAACATTTTTAGTGACATCATTGTGAAAATTGGATTTTTGGTCACTATTTTATTTCAGCTCTTTAAGCCAGCTCTGTCAATGTACTGATGCTTATAAAATGCATTTTGTGAGATACCAGACAGTAGTGCAAAAACACTCTTGATCTCCTGGCATACAAGTAGCTGTTTGATCATGAGACTGGTCACTTTCCTTTTTCAGTAATAGTTACTGCTTTTTTTAATTAATAAGTTTGATTTCTATGAATTTTGGTGATGGAATAGAGCCATATTTCATATTATAAAACTATGATTGCGCCAGAAGAAAGGCATGTGTCCTCGGGATAAAATTCTTCTATTCTGAATAAAAGAATACTTTATCACAGTGAATGGATCAAAAACATGAGTCAAAGGAGTAATCAAAGAGTCCTCAATAAAATGCCACCTTCAGCATCAGTTCAGCAAGAAATTTACTCCACAGGACAAGGTATTGATCAATACTTGGTTACCAAGTACTGATCTGTTAGTGCTTCAGCCCTCCATGGCAAATAATTGCAGTCCTTAGTGTAATAAAGAGGCTGAAAGATTAAGAAGCTGAATTCTGGAGGCAGTTCATGAAAAATTAATTACCTTCATCTTTAATTTTCATGTTCTAAGAAAACTGCTGATATGAGAACTTTTTTGTTTCTCCTTTTCCTTTCCCTTTTCTCCCTTTTCCTCCCCATCTCACCCTTTACTTTTTGGTTTTTATTTGTTTCTGTGTGGTGTTTGTTTGGTTTGGTTTGGTTTGGTTTGGTGGGGTTTTTTTTGTTTCGTTGTTGTTGTTGTTATGGGGTTTTTTGTTGGTTTTTTTTGTTGTTGTTAGGAATTTAGTCAGCGCTTCCAGGTCCCAGGTGAAAAAAAAACCAAACTGGAGAACCAACCTTTTCCTGTCTTATCTCGTACCTATAATCACAATGTAAGAACTGACTGATAGGGGAGCAACCACACTTTGTCAATGACTTCAGGTATGAAAATAGATATCATTGAGGAATTCTTTCTTGCCAGTTGTACTGCCAGACAGGATTATTGCATCTTAAAAGAAAGGCATAAAATACAATTAGATACTCAGTCCCTTTGAAGGCAATGAAAGTTGGTTGCCTAACTGAATACTGTTCCTTTGAAAATTGCCCTCAAGCTCACCAAGAGAAGGATATTGTCTTTGATTAGCTTTTGTAAGATGAGTCACAATACAGCAGAACATTAAGTGGCCAAGCAGATTGAGCAGATGTGGAAGCCAGAAATACCTGCTGTTCACTAGAAAAAAAAAAAGCATACTGTTTCTATCAAAATGACACAAGTTTTCAAAATTAGTGATATGTAAGTAATTTCAAAGGAATGCAAAAACCCAACCAAAAAAAATCAGCTGCTGCATCTCTGTTGGAGGGTACCAATAATGGAGGGATGAGGCAGTTTTGGTTGAGCCCTGGGTACACCCAGGAGTAGCTGCTCTTTTAAATGGCACACTTAAAACTTGGAAGGTCTGTTGGGTTGACCTTGACTGATCACCAAGTGCCCACGAAGGTGCTTTATCATTTCCCTTTTTAGCAGGATGAGGGCTAGGGAAGACAACAAGATGGAAAAAACCTTCATGGGACAAGATAAAAGCAGTATAAAACAGTAGAGTCAAAGATCATGTGTGGAAGCAGAGGAAAACACTTCCCATCTGCAGGTGGTATTTAACCACTTCCCAGGAAGCAGGGACTCAGTGTGCATAGCATTGAAAACAAACATTGTAATAATAAAAGCCTCTTCATCCTCCTCTTTTCTCTTAGCTGTTATTGCTGATCAGACATGGTATGATTTGGTCAGTTTGGGCCAGCAGTCCTTCCAAGAGGAACTGCCTATCCCCATTCTACTGGTGAGGGGAAAATGCTGGAGAGACAGCGCTGCTGAGGTACCAGCACTCCACAGCAGTAGCCAAAGCACTGGTGTGTTATCAAAACCTTCATGTCTATCAAAGGACAGCACTATGGGGTCTGCTATGGGGAAAATTAGCTCCATCTCAGACAGACCAATAAATCAGGAGAGAAGGGTGTGGGGACAACAGCTCACGAGTACCTGAACATACCCTCTGGGATGGAACTGATAACACCCACTACACACACCCCCAAACCAAACCTCTTTGGAGTTACTGACCTTGGTCCTTCTTTCTCAGTACAGAATAAGCAACTGAGTAAGCAAGAAGTAACTTGAAAGGAAGAGAAGAACAAACAGTCATAAACCCAGTTGTGTTGTTAATGTTGGTTGTGTCCCTCCTGTAGTTTCTACCTTGTCCTTCAAAATAAGTCTGAAGGATCAGGTATTTAATTTTCAATGGTGTTCAGTAGCTTAGGCTACACAGCCAGTTTTTGCTGTTATGTAAATGATATGTAAATGATGTGTAAATGAAGAACTCCCAACAGTTTAGCCTCCAGAAACTGGAGACAATATCTTATGCTGTAGGCAGAAGCAGTTGGACCTCAATTCATTTTTTTCTGTAACAATTGTATGTAGTTTACTCACCAGAGCTCCTGTTTCTTTTATCCACACTTCAGCCCACATACAAAGAAATTATGGATTTCCACCTCTCTGGACCAATTTCACTGCTATTGTTTCCAGCAAAGTTCTTCAACTTTCATTAAAGTTGGCTGTCCATGTGGTAATGCAATAGCAAGCATACACTCATGTAGTGTTTGTGTACTTGAAGTACTGTAGGTTCTTCTGCACATACAAACCCATGAACAGTGTGTTTATGTCTCTTAAAATTTATCCAGCTGTCTTGCTTGCATCTGGATTAACAAGACATTAATAGCTTTCTGATAATAATACTATTACTCAATGTATGCTTGAACCTGACAATGTTGTCAGTAGTGAATAACATGTATTTACTGATAAATCACCACAGTAATGGAGTGTATAATGTAGCTGGGGTTATATGTCATACTGTTTTATTATACATTTACAATGGGACCTTATGCCTCTGCTTATATGGCAGAAAATCATATTTACTCTTTGTGGTTCTGGTTGAAGCACGCAGCTTCTCTACTTATTGATCTACTGAACTGCAAACCTGAATTATTCTTAAGGTACTCCATAAAACAGAAATAGTCCTCAGGAGCCATTGCATTTATAAGGAAAATTTCTACTTTGTTGTTGGCAACAAATCGTGTAACTCCTGAATAAATATGATGACAGGTGTTTCTATGTATTTATTCATTATTTTTTTATTTATTTATTTATTTATTTATTTATTTTCCCAGGCCTTTTGCTATTGACATGAGACTACAATGAGACCTTTCTAACTTTAACTTACTTTTGGGTAGGAACGTTTACCAAGATTTTGTCCATCTACTGTGGTTATACAGACTCTATTATATAGACTCTAAATGTCTATTACACAGGCTCACATGAAAGAGTTTTGATAGGAAGTACTGCCACAAAATTTCTGTTCTCAGTC
>VZRQ01009649.1:226656-309233 GCA_013397975.1 Machaerirhynchus nigripectus
TTTAGAGTTATCTAAAAGTATTTAGCATTTTTAAGTATTTGATTTTAGGAGCAGATAATTCCCATATTCATCACTGGTGCTGGGAATGCACACCGAAGTTAATTTAGTTTTTGTTGCACTTGAAAGATGAATCTTTGATGAAGCAAAAAGAGGAAAGACTTAGTTGAAGTTGTTTTTCAAGTCTCCAATTAGACACTGTTGGAGATTGTCATCTGTGGGTGTACACATGTGAGACATAAAAAACTTGACATCATTCTTCCATGCAACTTCACCATTATGAATCCAAAAAGCAACCTTGCAACCTCCTCTTGACACAGCAAGCTAAAAGACATTTGTTAGATTGGCAAAAATCACATATTCAAGTCCAAAAGTGTTTGGCTGTATTTATTTAGTCTTGACTCCCAACAAGAACATATCTCTCCTGTTAGAGTGTAATATAAGAATTGCATAGGATGAGATCTGGAAGTAGAGTAGGTATTTCCTGCTGTGGAGAAGCACCATGCAGTACAGCCCTCTGCTGTTCATCTGTGTAGCCATGGTGGTGGCTCTCCAAAGACAAACTCCGAGAGTTGGGTTTTGGTGTCTCAAGAGATGTTGAGTGACAAGAATAAAGGAAGACATTGTGGGATGGTCTAACAGGTACACTGTGAGACTAATGAAGTTAAATGAATTAATCCTTCAATATCTTAGGAAAAATAAGAGACTATAGGAAAGACAAAAAAGGAATGAAAAAAGCCCATTTTATTCTTTAGTTTGTATTAACACATAAAAGACACAGTTAACATTATTACAAGAGCTTGGAAATGGAGAAGTCAAATATGGCACAATGTTTTACCCTTATCCCTGAACCTCTATATTTTATACAGTAGAATAATTTATGTGGAAAACTGTCACAGATAACCATTATTTCAGGAAAAGTGCAAGTAGATATGTGCGTGTTTATGCATAATTATAAAGATACTTACTCTGAAAAAGAATCCTGTATTAGAGTGTTTCGAAGAGATAAAATCAGTCTCCAAATAACACTGCATATTATCTTGGAATCACGGAATCATGGAATATCCTGAGTTAGCAAGAATCATCAAGACCAGCTTTTAAGTGAATGACCCATAGAGTAATGTCACATCATTTTAGCTTGTGGCTTAAAAGAAATTTAGTATTTTAAAACAAATTATTGATTTGGAAAAAAAAAACAAACTTACAAACATTATTTTAGAATTTTCTCACTTTGACTGAGACTATCTTATTGAAAATCCACGTAAGGAAATAAAAATTTAAACAAAGAATAAAAGCTACTTTATTCACAATTGATTGTGAAACATAGTACACTTGCAGAGCACTCACAGGGGCAGGGGTCATTTGTGTAAACAATAACGTAGTACAATGTAAACCAAAAATAAATACAAAGGAGCCCATTTCAGGCTCTAATTAACACTACATTTCATACTTACTGGACATCATCAATGCTGAAAAGACTAGTAAATTAAATCTTGATTTTGCAAATTCATTTTTCTAACCTTGCATGTGTGAGAGATTGCAGTGAACAGATGTACGTGTAGGGGAAAAACCTGGTAACTTGGCCTATGTAAAATGTATATTTTCACTGAAGTTTTGCATATGTAGATTTAATGTAAACATTGTCCTGCTTAATATTCCCTTGCAGTTTTCATAATTAGAGTACTTAATAATTAGAATATGCTTATTTGGAAGCAGTTGCAAGAATTTCTACTCTTGCTTCATGTTTCTCGTAGTTAGCTTGAAATACCATTTTATATGAAAGATGTTTGATCTCTGCCTCTTATAACAGTGCGATAAAACCTATCATTTCTTATTTATAAAGACAGAGAATTGTGTTCTCTTTAGGTTTCAGCTACCAAACACAGTTTTCTATTGTGTCTCGTTTGCAGTACCTTCAGAATGTAACAACACAAACCTTCAGACCTTTCAAAGTGTATTCATTTTCCCAAAAAAGATACTTTCCCACAGTGTCTTAACTGATTTCATCAAAGTGTCTCTGATGAGTTACTTCTCCTGAATGAATGTCATGGTGGAGAGGACCTCAATGGACAGCTCAGTCGCTTCATTGAATCCATTTTGATTACCATATGAAATGTCAACTAATTTCAAGACTTTGGTTTGCAATCACTGATCATCCATGTCAGAAAGCCTTAATTTAGCTTTTATTTCAGCTATTTTACTTAAAACTAGACCAGCCAGATTCCTCTCATTACCAGGATGAGACATCTGCACAAGTCTTCAACTTCAGTTGTTTTCCTTCAAGAGTTCCAGAACTGAGGCACGGAGATCCAATTAAACCCTGTCACCACTGTAGCACAAGAGTAACCAAAGTTTGCAGTTCAGGCTACACATTTCTGAATTCAGTGAACTTTGCTCATGTATCTGCAAGACATTGCACCTCTTCAAAAACAATCTACGTAGTACTGAAGTCTTCAGGAAATGCTTCACTTAGAAGGTTCAGCTCTTTGATCCACCTATGAAAGGTGCAGAAAAGTGTCCTCTCCACTTTTAAGAGACTACTGCTTGATCTTTACAACAACATTACCACTTGAATGGTGGTAGTCCTGTAAATGAGGTACAAACCATGTTTTATTGCCCTGAGTCAGTATGTTCCCTTTGTATCTGAGAACCACCATGGTATATTGAGGACCAAGCACTCTCTAGGTGCTGTTAATACCTTACCTTTCAGTAAATAGAAAACCTCTTTTCACAAAAGCTCTGTGGGTTCATGTGACTCAGAGGCACTTGGTGCACGAGTTCATTTACTCATTCCTGTTCTTTATGCTGATCCAATCCATATTTGCTAGAACACAATTTAAAACCCTTCTGACCAGTTGTATTTTAAAATGAAACAAGTGAGGGAGCAACACATGATTCCATACATTATGTGAGAATGTATGTGCTGCAAATTCATGGAACCATAGAATCATAGAATGGCTTTGGTTGGAAGAGATTTTGAAGATTGTCTAGTTCTAACACCTCTGCCATGGGCCCTTGAGCAGGTTGCTCAAAGCCCCCTTCAGACTAGCCTTAAACTCTTTCAGGGATGAGGCATACACAACTTCTCTTTTGCAGTGCCTCACCACCCTCACAGGAAAGAACTCCCTCTTAATATCTAATCTTAATGTACTGTCTTACAGTTTGAATCAATTCTTTTTTCTGTCATTAGATTCTCTAGCACTATTTCACTCCCATATAACTATTCTTAATGATAAAAGCAGTTTTAAACCTAAAAGCTGAATAATATGGGTATTTCGTCTAAGTTCATAGCAGCTAAAAAGCCAAGGAGACCACAATACCTGACTGCTTCTGTGGTTGTGACATAAGAAAATCAAATATATATTTAGATAAACTGGGCCCAAATGACTAACTGTTGTCTTGAGACTCAGCTGTGATGACCAAATAAAAAAGTAGCTTTTTTACTTTGGTGTTATGAAATTTGGTATTCATTGTGTTGTTCTGATTTCCATATGAAATACAACTAATTTAACTAAAAGTAATTATCATCTTCCTTATCACTGGTTTATCACATTTTCTAGCTTCTAACAATTAGTATCTTGCATGCCACTGGTAATAATAGGGATTTTGCAGGACAATCTTGGAATCTAGCTATAACTTTAAAGCTAAATATCTTTAATTATGATAAGTCTGGGCTTAAGGAACTTTAATGAGAATTTCTGAAGGTCCACTTTGGCCACCAAACTCTTTCCAGCTTACAATAGTATAGACTTTGGGGTCTACAGTAGCTAGAGTGACTGGCATTGAGAACAAAATAAAAAGTGCATTTAGATTTAAAAATTATTAAAGTGATGTGAAAATCAACAAGTCATAGGTACCTCAAATTTAAACTGTCCTTTCTCTAAATAGAAGAGCATATAAATAGTCTTTCCTTATTTGCTAGGGTCTAAAACTGTCTTTGCAGTTGTGAATCACTGCATTCTCAAAAGACATCCTGAAAAAAAGTTAAGGGCTGTTTAGTTTGTTTTACTTCTTTTTCTATCATTTTATCAATTTTTGTCTATATACCATTTCAGAATTAAAGTGCTGTGCAACTTAGTTCTGCAAAGCCTCCTAATCTATTACATACAGAAATGGATTTAAAGAAAAAGTTCCATGAGATCTCTGGGAAATTTGTATTATTTCCCTTTAATAGCAGGCATTTTCCATTCCATGAAATCGCTGGTGTAACTTAATTAATAGCTATTCCATACTGGATTTTAGCAGTCAGTTCTCCTGTTCCTTAAAACAATGCAAATATATAGTGAGAAATCATACAAACAGTTACATTTTTTAATGTCAAGATCAATAGTGGTAAAGACTGTATATTGACTATGACTCCAAATATTCAAGTGTTATTGAAATGACGTTTTGTCTGTGAAACCACAAGTGTGGGGAAAAACATGGTTCTCATTTACTAGGCAGTTGTCTTATCGTCTTTGGGGTTTGGACTAGATGATCTCCAGAGGAACCTTCAAACCCTAGCTGCTCTGTGATTCTGTTACTTGTGTTGGTTAGTTCATTGTTCAGAGAGACCAAAGGAAAGCATTTAAACAAGTCAGTACGAAGGCACATACCTCCTAAGAACATAACACATTCATGGGTCCACCACTGTGTAATGGTTCCGTAAGTGACTCACTGAGTGAAGATACTGGGAATCACTCTCTGAAGCTGGCATTTTTTCATTCCATATGGCTATGGACACACACAGACAAACTGTCCAATTATTTAGTTTTGTTTAAGTTAGACTTGTTTTACAAAATTAATTGAAAAGTTTTAAATCATCCAGTAACTTACCAATTCAATGGGCTCTATGTAAGTAGTAGTAGTATCTAAATACTTTGAGAATGAGAAAATGGCAAGTGATTTTACTTAATTGTTCTTTACTATAACTTTCACCCTATGACATTAAACATAAGCTCTTTTTGAAAATAGTCATTAACCTTTCGCATGATGTATAACTAGCTTTATCAGTCCGGAAAAAAAATTCCACTTTGAGTTCTGAAAAGAAGATCCACTGGGAGACACACAAATGGTAAACCACACCGAAGGACACAAAAAGGCCCATAAAACATCAGTAGGGTTATAAAGGTCTATGGATTTTAATTGCTGTGTGCCATTGGGCCTTTACAAAGCAATCAAGCAGGCAATCTCCGAAGACAACCCTGCCATAATACATTTAACAATAGAGTTCTCGCCCCATCAGCAGACTAGGGTTTATGAAGGTCCCAATTGCAATTAATGACCTTGTACATTGAGAGAAAAAGACAAAATTACTTAAATTAACTACCCTTTTTGGATACATATCTGAAGTATCAGAAAGTGTAATTTCAAGACATGGAGTGCAAAAGTTTTGATTGAAGATAGACAAAAAGATCTTATAAGGCTGATATTCTTGTCTATTTAGATTTTTAAAGGTACAGAAATCTGACTTTCTGCTGCTATATAAGAATGTTCTGAAAAACACAGTGTAACACTAGCACCTGGAGGATTTTGCTTTGGGTGGCATGTTACAGTATTCTAACTATTCTAACAATATTCTTCTCAAGAAACTCAAAAATTCCATATTTTTTATATTGAGATTGAATTAAAATTGTAAATGTACAATAGTATAAATAAACAGGGTGGATTTTCCATAGCTTCCAATAACGTAGCTAGCTGCCTGTCATGATGACTATAATTTGGTTTTTGTTCTAGGACATCCAACTTTTTCCTTGGTATTAGTACAACAATACCTTTTTCAGCAACCTCTTTAGCTGTTTGGTCAGCTAATTAACTCCTTGTATTAACTGAGGAGTTTCCAGACTGATGGGTTTTACAGTGCATCACAGCCACTTCCTCTGCCTTTTGCACACTCTGTAGTAGGTGACTAATTTCTTCTCTGTGTTTAATAGGAGACACCTATGCCTGTAATAATCCCCTTTCCTATGCCTGTAATAATCTCCTATCCTTCCATATGGCTCCATGGGCGTGTAATATTCCAAAAGCGCATTTTGAATCAGTCTATGTATTTATTCTTTCTCCTTCAGCAATTTCTATTAGTCAGTGGAAAGTCAGTAATTCTGCTTTTTTGTGCTGATATGTTAAAAAGTTAAACCTAAAGGTCTTGAGATTCCCACTGCATACCCAGTTGTCCATCTTCCATTTTGTACCTGCTGCTCTCACCAGCGTGTAGTTCCAGTTTAGGGTTCTGGATGGGATTTCTTTTGAGATCCTGTCTGCCGGAACACACTTGTTCAATGTTACCAGGCAGTCATGACACAAAGGTGTCTGGGCTTCTTCTGAAGCCCGGAGAAACATGGAAGGGTTCAAAGCAGTAGTTACCTTAAATTCAACATTGTCCTGCTCCAACAGGACAACTTGGTATTTCAGCATTCTCCTTCTTGATTCCAAAACAGCTATTACCTTGTGAGGTACATATACTATAATCTTATGTGAGCTTTCGTGTTTCCTGGATTAAAACACTGCAGCTGCCACTGTACTGTTCCAACTGTCTGGAAAAGTCCCCCACAGGCTGCTTTCATGACCCCAAATGCTGCGCCAATACCCCCCGTGCCAGGTGCATCCTTTCATGCAAAATAGCTCAAATGGCTTGCATAAGTCTGGGAGTCTCGAAGCAGGGGCTGTCATTAAGGCTCTTTTTAGGGCTCTAAAGACCCTCTGACTCACAGGAGTCCATACTAGGTACTTTTTGGTGGAGGGTCATACAAGGGTTTTGCCAGTACCCCATAACTGGCAATCTATAACTGACACCATCTGGCCACACCGAAGAAGGCTCACAGATCTTTTAAAGCCTTAGGCTCCAGAGTCTGGCAAATGGCATCTTTTAATTTCTCCCCAAACTTCTACATCCGTGCAAGCTGTCAAAACCAAGACATATTGCTGCTTCTTCATCTCCCTGTCCCTTTTTCTTTGACATCCTGTATCCAGATTGTCCCAAAAAATTTTACTGACTTTTACAGTACCATTGAGACACTCCCTTTCTGTCTCGGTTCCTAGCAGAATTCAATCTATATTATAGTAAGTTTCTGTCCAGAATTTCTTTTTCCCAGCTTTCCAATTCTTTCTGCCAACTGATTGCCAAATATAGTAGGACTATTTTTGAAGCCCTGGGTAGGATAGTCCATGTTAGCTGCACCTTCCACCCAGTGTTTGAATTCCCCTAATCAAAAGCAAATAATTTCTGTCTCTCTGGGTCAAGAGATACACAGGAAAATGCATCCTTAATATCAAGCACTGTTAACCATTTGTCTTCCTCTATAAAGGAAGTTAAAAGAGTGTTTTACTGCCCTTAAACCCCATACTTACTGCTATATTCTCTAATATTTCATTTCTTTACTCATAAAATTGGGAGTATTACAATGTCACATTCTACCAATAAACAATATTACGGGAATTTATCAATTAACTTAGTCCTTTTGTTAGTTTTATTGGATATTTTTTGCCTTACTAGTTTAGAGCTGGGCTTCAGTGGAATTTTAACCAGCATCGCCATTTTAGATTTTCTGGGTATATCCATTGGCACACCAAAGGAGTTGCTGCATTCTCCACCTCCTCAGGTATTTCTTCTTGTCCTATCCGCTCCTGCAAGACAAAAGTTCTTGCTTTCACGATTTTAGATTTAGGAAATTTTAATTTTATTTCTCCATTCTCAAAGGTAGTTTTTGAATCCAAGTTACTCAACAAGTCTCTTCCATAAGGGACCCTGGACATTCCAGATTATACAAAAATTGGTGTGCCCCCCACTGTTTTCCTAATTTAAATGGTAGTGGTATAAAAGGCCTATTATCTTTCCTCCTTTTCACATCAACAGTGCTTACAGGTTCTGGTAATACTGAGTAAGTTGCTTTTGGATCAATTAAAAAAAAATCTATATTTTCATTCCCCAACAATAATGTAACCAGGGACTCAGATGAGGAAGATTCCCCTGATCTCCTTCAGTGGGATGCTTCATCTTCACTTAAGATCATAAGCTTGATGGTTTGAAGAGCCTGATTTAGATTTCCTGTCTGATTTCACCCAGCCTGGGGACATTCCTTTCACCAATGCCCCCTTTCTTTAGAAACTGCATAGTAATCTTATTATGTCAGGTGCCACACTTGGGCCAGTTTTTGTGATTGTTCAAAGTATACTTCAGCCACCAATTACTACAATACTTGACCAAGTGTTTCCAAGTGATTCCTCAGATCCATTAAATTTCTGGAGTACTGTACTGTCTGGGCCACCAGAAACTCTTGCCAAAATATGGTCAAAAACTCCTTAACACCAATATGGCATTAAATAGCAGGCGGCTTTATCCCACCTCTGGATGTGTGGGGGATATCTCCACCTGTCGTACATCTCAAGTATAGAAAAGTTCATGTTTATGTACTATGTTTTACACACATATTCATTGATTTTCCCAGAATAAGCATACATATGATAATCGTTTCCCCTAAATCATTTACATACCTTCTCTTCCCATTGCGTATGCATTCATCTGTCCCAGAAGTCCCTCTGATGGTCTCTGGTGGTCAGAGACCCCAAAGTTACAGCTGACTGCTTGATAACTGCTGTTACTTTCCAAATAAAGAGCTGAGTTGGCACACCTAGGCGGGTTCATGATTTTGTGCCTCTTCTTGGTTAGCGTTTCATGCAGTTTTGATTGTGCAGTTCCATAGGCTAATGGTTTTGCAAAATAAGCATTGTAATAAAATCAGCTGAGCAAAAAGTTCATGTGGCAACGCTACAGTTTCAGATGTTTTAAATTTAGTTGTTATTTACTTAGACATCAACTATGAAAAATATTTACATGTATTCAGTGTTATCAAAGGTTCTTTATGAAATGACAAATGGCTGATAATCTGCTGATTACTGAATTCATGCAGTCCTTCAATCTCTACGTATATGTTTCAAATCACAGCATTCTTTTTGACAGAGCTATTGTTTTCTGAGAACAATGGGTGTTAATAATACTTTGTTTGTAATATGTATATAACAATAATATGTATTGCTCTATTACAACAGATAAATGAAAACATTATCAGCCTTGTATATAAAATGAATCTTTTCGGAACTCTTCTTGCAGAGGAAAAAAAGTAAAAAGTATAATTTGTTTCCCTGCTGAGAAAACTCTTTATTTCCTCTATGTTTGTGCTTTGCAAGGGTAAGGCTGTGATACCCACTGGTCTGCTATGCCTAAGGAATAAAATTATTGACTCTGCTTTTTAAGATGGAGCTTCAAATGCTCTTTCTGGTCTGGAGACATCAAGCATTTTGAAATTGCAGACTGACATATCTGACTGTTTCACAATATTCTACAGATTACTGGTAAGGAGAGTAGAACAGACAATACCACCATAAGATGAACACAAATAATTTGTTCAGTGTCACCTGCTGATGAAAAAGGGATTACATGAGTTTCTTAGCTCTTTCAGGGAACAGTACATAATATTGCTGTGTCCACGCAGGCATGTGATCAGGTTATCGGTGATCATTACAGGGCCTGCTAATCAATTGGAGAATGTTACAAGACACCAATCACAGGTCTGGTAAGCTAGAAGCAATTTTTAAGCTTTGAAAAGCTGTTTATTTCCAACCTTCCATGCTTCTGGCTTAAGAAGATTGTAGTCTGAAACCCTTTCTTGTTTGTGACACTGTACGGTAGTAGTACAGGGCTGGAGACTATGTTTTAATCCCACTGCCTTTGTTTCCTCTTTTCTTCTCCTTTTCAGTTGTATACAAATTTATTAATAATTACTTATTTAGTCTCTAAATTAGGCACATGCTTTTCCATCTTGTTGAAACAGACAGACTGAAATTTTTTTCAAGATAAGAACAGTGCTTAAACTAAATTTCTGGTTAAACTAAAAGCAGCACAAAAACTAAATTTAGAATAGAAAAAAACCCAGTGATAAGGCATGAACTAAAACACTCCTGCTAATGCTTCTGTCACTGCACCAGCAAACTGTGTGACCATACCTAAAATGAGAATACTCGGGGAGAGGCAAAGCACAAGGACTACTGACAATGAAGAGAGAACTGAACCATTGACCTGTTATTGTTTTGGCTGTTGTATAGGAGACATGCAGTGTACTTGATGATTAAAGCTTCGTAGAAACACAGAAGAGTTATAGAGTCAGACAGATGAAGAGGGATCATGCAAGTCAGCACAACACAGACATTGTTTTAACAAATAGGTTATGGACGAAGGAAGCTCTGCAGGGAGAAGCTGAGTCAGAAATAGGTTAAATATTTGACACAATAAATATTTGCCACCATTCAAAGACTTTTTTTGCCAATACTCAATATAGTTCAGAAAAACCCAGACTTTAAAGAAAATTCAAACTCTTAATCAACAATCCTTAAAAAGTCAAAAAAGATCTATTCAATAAATAATGTCACTTTAGTTGAAGCGTTTGGGTGAATTCTGTGAACATATCTTATTTTTTCATCTACCAGGGCAAGTTAATAGCAGCAGCAGCCAGTTTCTATAAAATAGATTTAGGAATTTGTCCCCTCTGTTACTTTGATTTGATGCTTTGTATTACTTGACAGAAGAGTTTTGCTATGATTCTTACATTTTGGAGTTTATTTTTGCAATTTTTATCTTGTAATTGAGCTTCAGGAATCCAAAGTGCTAATGTTTAGGTGCTCTTCTAATTTGAAAATAAAATAAAATATTTAAGCTGTTTCTAGCTCTCTGCATTCTCAAATATATTTATCTACATCCCCACATGGCAAAGTGACAGATTCCAGCAAGGACTGATGTCCTATGGCTTGTAAACTTCTAGTTTTCTACCTTGTTGACCTTAATCGACTGAAATTTTTAGTTCTGCGATGTAATTATATATCTGTTCTCTTATTCCAGTTAAAGTCACAACTATTTTTCCTTTTGAAAATGCTGTTCAGAGAGTGTAAAGTTATAACCTGTTTTGGTTACAAAACTAGAAAGTTCTAATTCTAATAATCAGTGTAGACAGAAAAACTCTTACCATTCCCAGCCCATGGCCCACTGGAATACAATAATGTTATTTTTGGCAGATTCCTCTAAGCTGCAAGTGCAACTACTGGGTTTCTTACATGGCATAAAAATTGAATTTGATATAGTCACAAGTCTTGGAATTTAAGGAAGAAAAGTTCTCTTTTAGGGAAAGTAATTCCTTGTCAGTATCCACAGAAAGTAATAAAATATTGTATATTAAAATGTAGAAAGAGGCTAAAGATAATAATTCCTTTTTTGTGACTTAGTGAAAGAGAATGGAGGTCCCAACATGTCCAGCCAGCTTAGCCTCAAACATCTTGCTCCCATGAGTTAGCCACCTTTCAGAACTGTCCTTCACAGTTTGGCTCTGTACTTGCTACTATTTCCTAATTGCCTGTTTAATATCTTTATAATGTTCCTTTCCCTTCCCCTCTTCCCACATTTCTTGCTGTATATAGAAAATTTATTTAGAACAGTTTCTTAGCCTCCCAGTCTTTGGTAAATGGTGTTTTGACAGAGTTTTATCTTCATTTGTTTTCCTAAAAACTGCTTTTAAATATGGTGCAATATTTACACACTTGTGGTGGTTAAGAAGCCCTGTGGGTTTACATAATTTTGAAGACCAGCACATTCTTTTTTGATGCTGTTGATCTGCTGCCTACAGACACTAAACATACTGTCTTTCTTACTGTCCAACATTTTTTTTTTAAGCACAGATGTCTTCCTCTATTCACATTATTTATTTCACAGGCACTTGTGTGAGTATTTATGCTCTAATTTCTTCCCCTAAAAATATTTTTTGCTCTACAGGATCTTTGTTTTTAAGCCAGGAGTCTCTGCCTCAGAATCTGAAATGTACCAATCTGAAACCTCACTTTCCAAGCAAAGGATTATTGATATATTTACTGAATTTTAAAATTGCAACAGCAAAGTTTTAACTGAGGTATAATCAGATAAGCTCTATTAAAAATATTTCATGTGATGTTGTGACCCTAAATGAAATATCTCCCCAGTACAATTCTTGTGAATTACAGTAATTTAACAAGATAGAATCTATTTGAGTACTTTGGTCTTAATAATGACAAACTATATCTTCTTGATGAAATGAGTGATATTGCTTACTGCTTTAAAATTAAAATAAATTTGTTTTCAGTTCTTGGTAAGAAAATATATCCAAGAGGAAATAAAGAGAAAGTGGTCTGGACAGAAGACCTGGGCAGGTATGGAGAATATATAATAAATATTGTTCACAGGCAAAAGAGGCGCTGAAATTTCACTAAACGTGTGGTCTTTATCCTTCTATTTTGTACCTACATATTCAAATTTATCTTCAAGATTAAATATATTTTTATGCGTGATTATACATTCAAAGACAATTTTCAGGTGAAAAAGGTAATAACTTTATTAGAGGGCATACACAAAACCAATTGCTTTTAAAATAGTTCTTCATATGCTATTGATCTGTATCTAAGATTTTCAGTCAGTAAAAACATCTAAGTTACTACGTATCAATGTGCATGCTTCATATACAACATCAGGATTAAAGAACTATCTGAAATGTTAATAGAAAAATTGTGACTCCATTTGATCCTCAAACTTCCAGAAATAATCCAAAAGGAGCAACTAGCAACCAGCTTCTCACCTTGTACTTGACAGAGTTCTCAAGTCACCTCCCTGTTCAAGTGCTCTCACAACTTCTCCCTAACACCTTTCACTGTGCAGAGGGAAGAATACCGGCTAGGGAAAACTAATGAGGCATGTGCACTTGATAAAAACCAGGGAGAAATTAATAAGCAGGTATTTGTTCAAGTCTTTAGCAAGGTTGCAATGTCAGAGGAGGGAACTAGGTTCTTCACTGAATAAACAGTGAGACGTTACAAAAGACTTCAGAGATGAGTGTAGATAAAAATTGAAATAGACATTCAGTGGGAAGGTCAACTGAGGAAGCTATTCTGTTAGGAGTTTCAGTCTGGAAAACACTGCCTTCTGATTTATCTGAGCCATCTTTTAAATGTCACATTACAAAACAATATAATTCCTTTTTTTGTAGCTGAAGGGAACACCTTACATAGTTGTTTGGGTTTTTTTAGTGTTCTTACTTTTTTTTTTTTTAATTTCTGTGATAACTGTGTGGGGAAAGGATCTGGAAAACATGGTGTATATCCATTTCCTCTTCACTGAAAATCGACCAAATACTAAGGTTTTCAAAGTTGCAGTCTTCTATGTACTTTTAAAATCAGACGAGATGGTATGGCTTGTGATGACCACAATGGCTTGTGATGGAGATTAGTGAGATTGGAAACACCCAAGTCTTTTATGACACTTGAAATTAAAAGTGTTCCAGTATCATCAAATATCATGCTATTATTAAGCCTTTGGGACACAGATAAATGTTTCTAGACACGACATGTAGAAACTAGATTCTCATTCTCTTTATGCACTCCTCTTGACTTCTAGTTTTTCTGATGTCCTTAGTGTAGGACTTCATGTTGAAATTATTAGTGAAAATATGGTCCTGGGAATCTTCTATTTTTTCTTACACCCTGGATTTAGTTCCTTGGTATAACCTTATCTCAGGACACACAGAGCTTCAAAAGACACTTGACAACTAAAACAAAGGAAAGAGAGGCAGAAAAGTTCCCTCCATTCACCTTCTTAGTTTTAGGAAACAGCAGATGAGTAGGGATGACTAGAGCTGGCAAGGAGGACTGACAGCAGAGGCAAAGGTCCAGCAGGGCCAGGAACTGCAGAGCAGAGCTGGGCTAGGGGACCCAGCGAAATGCAAAATACTACAAAGCTGAGAGACAAGGAACAAACTTGTCTACACAGTCGGAATTTCTCAGGCTAGTCAACCTCCAGGATTATTAAAATGTCAGATGGAAATTCTTCACCTTTTTTTGTGTAATCAGGCTGTCATGCTTTTGTTTGGGTTTCTTTAGAAGAAGATGTAATTGATCAAGCCAAAAATCTTTGATTGGTAAGTGCATACTTACGTTCACTTTCCTGTAACTCCACTCCAAATTTTAATTTTTTTTTTTCTTGATTTCCAGCAAAACCAATCCTGCTCTTACCAGGAAAGATTCTTCATTTGCAAAACAGAATAATGCAAATAAGAAGTGAATGGAAACTTATATGATAATAAAACATCATATGTAAACAAGCCAAAGAATATTAGAGTCATAAAGAACCTTTTTATTATTTATAAATGTTTTGAAAAATGTGTCCTTGTAATAAATCTTGAGGTATATATCTGTGCACATTAAGATTCTGGAGGTATATTTGAGGAGAATCTGTTAACAATTTATTGCTATTATAACAGCTATATCTGATCCTCTAAAATTATCTTCTTTTTTTCTCCTTTTTTTATGAGGAGTATGTAGGGTGGGAGGGATAATATAAAAGAATGAGTAAAGGGAAGTCATTATTCTGATGAGAGTACATGAGATACAACTTTTTTTTCTTTTATGGGAGACACTGACCACATGCAAAGGGCCACTGTGACCTTTCACTGATTCACTTCCGAATGCTCACTTCATTTGAAGAGATCTCTCTTAAGACTACACACCAGATAAAATGTTTGTCTTGCACAGCCTGTCTACAGCCCCTTCCCGTAGGTAACATCAACCCTTCTGAAGGCAGGTTTTGCAACCACCCAGTAAGGACTAAGCCTCACTGGAAATGAAAAAGTTTCCTTAATGCTGACTAAATAGTTTCCAGAAAACCTCTCCCTTATAAATTCCACAAACCTGCAATATTAAAAGCATACAAACATTGTAAAACACTGATTTCATAGAAGCAAATATGAATCTGCCAACCATTTAAGAACATTGCACTGTAAAGAATTTTCTGTGTTTATTTTCTGTTTCTATGAAGCACCAGTCTTCTTCATCTGTTATTTTGGCAGTTGCTGAAAGATTTCTTTTGTTTCCTAGGATAAAATGAAAAGCACAAAATGTTTGTCCAGGCTTTTATTTACTATATTTTTTAAATATATCTGCCATGAAAGAGGCTATGCACACATAATGTTGCAATTACATCTTTTTCCTTCTCCTGTTCTTATTTTCATGATTTTTGCATAAAGAAAGAACTTTCCAAGGAAGAATTCTACAAGATAGATTTTTTTTCCTCCAGAATAAAACAAAACAAAAGGTTTACTTAATGCTAAATTACCATAGTCTCTTTGTTTTAAATACCACCATAAATATAGCAATGTAGGTACAGAGAAGAAACATTTCCCATCCCAGTTGGAAAGACTTGTTGATGAGCAGAGAGTTCCTAAATAATGTATTAAAGACTTATTTCAAGAAGAAAACAGAAGAAAAATATGTGAGTAATGCTATGGAAGTATTACACAGTTCCCTTTTTACTTGTCAAAAATATAACTGAAGGAATCTTGATCTATCAGATGTCCCCAGCTTCCAGATCAACTCTCAGAATGTAGAAAATTCAATTTTATATGTACTTGTATTAGGAATAAAACAAACCTTTAAACTAAACGTGATGCATCATGTTGACATAACAAATGTGGACACTAATTAAAGAGCAGCAGAATCCAACAGAGAAGTTTGCCCTCCATCTGCTTGACCTGAGGTAATAACAATGTTCATTTAACTAGAGCTGACAGATTTTCTTGTGTTAGTCTTGAATCACTAAAGTTGCCACCCTCAGTATGAATAACAATAACCATATGTGTGACATCATAAAAAACAGGCAAGCCACAGTTAACTACCCCTTGAGTTTGCTGTCTTCTCCTTGTTTTTCTTCTCTGATACTAGGATTCACCCATGCAGATCAGGTGCAGGCTTGGGTTCTGAATCTTTCATATGTACACCAGCCTTTAAAATACTCCTGTGTCTTCAGATTTGGAGTGGTGCTGTATCAAAACCTACATATTTTACAGTGCCACTTAAAAGCAAGGTGCTAAATTGTGTTCTAACTTCTTCAGCTAATGAATAGAAAACACTTCTGTCCCCATAATCCTTTTAGTTCTAGAAGCAGATAAAAAATAATTCACTAATAAAAACAATTCTATTGGGTTAAAAAATTCAGATAGACTTCAGCTTTAGTAAATCAAAAACCCAGGAAACCTTTAGCATAAAGGACTTCCCCTTGGGAAAATATACCTCTATTTTCTGTTAGCATGTTAGGTTCTCCATATTTTTGATGAAAACTTATCCCAATGATTCAAAGATCACTGCAAGGACCTGATGAACTGCCTATCTGCTTGAGAAAAAAAGCTTTGAGGCAGTTTAAATGTAGCCTCTACCCATCTCTAGGGTACCTTATGTTCACACAATAATGGAACCCTAAAAAACAAATGAAAAATTGTGAACAGTTCTCAAAATGTGTATGGTCAAAGGCAATTCATAATATTTAATGACAAAACTGTAGTTTCAGCAACATGCACATCCTAGTGTTTCACTATTAAATTTTAAACCTGGACAAATCCACAGTAGGTATAAAACAAAAATAGGAGCCAATTTTAATTGAACCAAACCATATAAGAATTGTCAGGAGTCATTTCCGTGGCTAAACTTAGTCTGCAAAGCAAAGTGCAGGAGTATTACCAACCATGTTGCAACATTTGATGGTATGACAAGACCAAGAGGTCTCCAAGATATGACAAATCATTTAACTATCGATACTGCAATGAAACAAGTTAAACTCAACCATTCAGTTTATTCATCAAGCCTTCAAACAATCAGAGGGATTGTTTTGTCCTGTGCCTCATTATGGACCCAATGTCCTGTGATTTTCACCAGAAACACACACTTAAAGGTTTTTTGTTTTGTCACACCACAATGCACGAAACTCCTTCCATAGAAGAGGAATGTAGGTAGTTTGCAAGTAAAAAGAAAAGGAAGAGCAAAAAGGATTTAATGGTTATTTGTTTGGAGGGGTTTTGTGCTTTTTTTTTAACTTGGAGTTATTTGTTCATTGGAATAAGTAACATTCCTTTAAATTATCTAAGTTCCTCAAATCCTTTTGTTGACCCACATGACGAGAGACCAGCCTCAAAAGTTCAAGATCATAAATCCAAACATTATAAACATGGAGCAAAATTCATGAGAAAGGCTTGAACCCAAAAAAAAACCCTTTTATGAGTGTAGATTGGATGTCAGCGCCCCTCTGATAAGGGTAAATGGGTATCATGTAAGGTTTCTTGAAATATACATTTTAAACTTCCACCTTCTCTTCTGTCCATTCCAAAGCAGCAATCACTGTGTTCAAACCAGAGAAACGCATAGATCTCAACCTCAACAGGTAGGAGCAACAAATTGTGTAGCTAGGGGATGGAATTTGTGATTCCTGGACCGCTGGTGACTCCAACTCGAGCTGTAGTGTTGTATGAAAGCACCACAAAGAGTCTTCTCTGTTATGTTTAGGAAGGAAACTACTTCAGTTTCATCTGGTTTGGGTGTTCCGTAATAAAGATATATTCATTTTTATATTAACATTAAATTCTTGGTTTTGTCGCATTTTTTGAGATTTTCATGTTGCACTTGAACAGTTGTTTCTATTGAATGCTTCAATTCTCTCTTCCTAATGTTTTTGTTTCAGATTTTTCTTTTCGGACAGGAAAACAACAACAAAGTGTGTAAACTGATTATTTTAGCCCTTTTTGGTTAAAAACCATCATTCAGTGTTCTTACCTCTTCCTGAGAACTTATTCACCTTCCAAACCCTTAATTTTGGGGTTTTTTTAATAGTCTAAATTATTAAATCTTCAGAGATCTCCTTGGAAGCAAAACTGAAATCATATCCCATATCTGCATGTTTTGGTACAGCATTACATAGGAAATTAAAACACTCTTTTTGTTGCTGGAATTGGCTGACAAACAGACTGCATTTTTCTTGGTCTGGAACTCTGATGTCAATATGAGTTAAAATATTCTCTCTGTCTCCCTGATCACTGCTGCTTCTGCCTATCTCCTTATAAAGATTATGCTTATGCTTAGTAAATGAAGAAAGGAATTAGTGATGCTCCTCTCATTTCCTGTCTTCCCACAGATGGTGATAAATTCAAATTCAGACTCCATTAAACCTGAGTAGAGAAACCCAGCAGGTGGCTACACTAATGGAAAATCCTGGCCTTGGAATAATGGGAATTGCAACCGACAGCTCTTCTATACCACAAAAAAGATGATGTATTCCTATTGACAGTGTTGCATTTGAGTCCAGAAGGCTGATCTGATAGTTCAGGCTGGGCACAAGGGAAGCAGAAAGCCCCATGGGTATTTTTCTTGGCTACACCACTGTAATTTTTGTCATCTGAACCTTCTATTACAATTCATTGTAAAAATTTCATGTAAGTTGGAGGGAGAGGAGAAAAAAAATCCCAAGCTTCTGCATTTTGGCCTACAGGCATACATTTGTTCTTTTTTTCTTGGTTTAAAGGACAAATAAAGGTTGACACACAGCAGCATTTCCAGCCACTTCTGTGTTTTTAGTGCTGACATTCTTAGCCCAAGTGCTTTTAGTATTTCCAGACATGCCCATCTAAGAGAGTTTTTGTTAAAAAGATTGCCCCGAAGGTGTAATGCCTGATGATCAGTTAAAAATCTGTGAAGGAATACTGTATTTATGGTCCTTTTCTCATCTAGATTTTTTCCTTCTACATTTAGATAAGGGACTATGTCAGCCAGAGTTCTGTGAAACTCACTTGGGAGAGTGATTGGACAGACCTATAGACTGAACATGGAATTTAAGTTATATTTCAGAATATGAGGAGGTTTTTTTCCTCTGTGCGTTTTAATGCCCTGTCAGCAATTTTTATGTGCAATACATTCTGGTCTTTTATCTTAGTACATACATTTTTCCCAAGCTTTTATACACTGAGTTAGTAAAATGGAGGAATTGCCAACCAAAGGAAAATGTAAAGTGTCTGCACTTCTGCATTATTGATCACAAGATTATTTGTGCTACATTCGTTTGTTCACAGAACTCAGATTTGTATAAACTTGATAGGCATAGTAACAATTGCAAAAGGCCATAAAACTGTCTCTAGCCCAAATTATTCTAAGCCTAAATTAGTCTAAAAATTATTTTAAGTATTCTTTAAGGGTGAACTCAAAGTACTCAACTGTATATCTCTCTTGAAAATTAATAATTTCTGCAATAGATTATTTGGAGTTTTCTGAATGTTGTTTAAAATGTTGTTTATACTACATTTTATGCAAATATGTAATNTTCCTGCTTTTAACTCTTCTAGGAATTCTTACTGGTTTTCAACATAAAATACAAGCAGACAGTCCTTTTTTTCTTGCTTTCATTTTATTTTGTGTCTTGCAATTTTTTTGCCTTATCTAGCCTCTCTTGATAACAAAAAATTCTCTTTGTATATTTCTAAGTTGCTTGTCTAAATATTTCACTTATTTTTTCCAAATTCAGACCCAGCTAATATATGAAGTAGGACAATACTAAAACCAAAATATTATTTTCATTGCTTAGAAACACTTCAAATGGGATTGCATTCTTATCTAAACTACTAACTTTACACATCTTTACATCTGACTGTAATGCTCAAGGTTTGTGATTCTCATTATGGATATTTCTTTCAATTTCATTGCTGTTCATGTCACTTTCTTTTTGTGACTGAAAAAATGAATTATCATGCTAGAGACTTCTAGGCAAAAATTTCCTTCAGGTCTTGGTTTCCTAGTTCCCACTGTATCAATATTTCTTCCTTGACACTTAGGTACATATAATTCCCTACATTATATAAGGGTTTAATATGTAAAAGATTTCAGTAAAATAAATTACAAATGAAATTAATATGCTTAATATGTAAATATATCATAAGTATTCATGCGTAAGACAATCATCAACAATTCCTGCTCAGCTTATGCCATTTCTACCCCACACAAAGCCCAAACACTTCAGTTAGACTGTATTATTTCAGTCCTATGAAAATTAAACTTGCTGAAATAGGGGCAGAATAGAACAAATCAAATCTGAACCAGGAAATTGTTAGGCTGATCTAGAATTTGTCCTCTGAACTACTGCCAGTAGAACTGGAGGGTTTTTATAGAAAGTCCGTATCATGTTAAACCTTGTGAGCGTCCCAGTCCTGCAAAAGACTTGTTGTCGATCTGCTCTCTCATCCTCAATCAGTGAACTCATAAATAAGCTGTAATGTTTCTCTGCCATTTTAGCATAATTCTAATACCAAACTACCTTTCTAACTTGGAAACAGAACTTTATTTCAAGGCTGGGTAATTCTAACATTACCCAAAACCCAGTGCATCTTGTCATGGCTTTGCTGAAAAGAAAGAAAAATACAGGAAGGGATATCCTCTTCAATAGAGACACCCCTCCTTTCCTCAAAATTCTTGTTTAACATCTTAAATAGAAACACATATGCATAATGGAACTTGAGATGGGGATGCTGATGCAATCTCTTTCTGTACCTACCAGTAACAGAATGTTTAAAAGTTCTTTATACGAAGTACTCACTGAATTGCAAGGAGGAGGCAATGCTCTGTGCTTGCACAGAAAGAGCTCCTATATCTTTCAGGAAGAAAGTGAGTCTGGAACTAGAGCAGAGGACAGAACTGTTTCATTTTTGTAACTCTAAATGGAGGAAACATTTTTGTAATCCCAAATGGAGGAGGATATTCTGCATAACTGTGAATATATCTTTCTTATAGTTTTTCTTGTCTTGTTTATTCAAGATGAAAAATATTGAAGAAGAGTATCGATAAATCAAATGTGTTCTGATATGAATATCTTACAGAAGTAGCAATCTTTCGTATTCCCTTATTAGTGATATATCCTATTATGATGACAGGCTATGTCTTGGCTTACACAAAGTATCGTCTGATAAATAGATTTAATGCATAAATGTCTGTTGGGAACACGCAACAGCAAAATGGGGACAGATGTTTGGCTGTCTTTGGAGCTCATCAGCACAGTTCAACTGCTTTAGTTGTCAGATTGGTTCAGCCTTCAGTCCAGATACAGAGAAGCTCAGTATTTTGAGACTAACTAGTGCTAAGTGAAAAATGTGTAGCAGCTAATACACTCAAGAAAATTTAGCCTTATGCTTAGAGAATATTTTTGCTCATTTCATGGAACAAATGTGTTCAGTTGACTTTGGAAATATGTTGTTATTATGTGAATTAATTAAATGAGCAGAATTAAAAATGCTTGCTTTTTTTTTTTGGGGAGGGGGGTGTCAAAACAGGGGAAGTGGGTGCTGAGGTCATAGTTGCCAAAATGCAAGCATTTCGTAAGTGTATGGGGTAGGTCTGCTGTATATGCAGGCATGTAACCATTTCAAGTTTGTTATACATGGTGCTTTGGAGGAAAGAGCTCCTTGCACAGTGTGAGGTGAGAGGGAAAGAACAGAATATGACTTTGCTGCTTTTCTCCAGTATATCAGGGAAAAACCTTCCCTCCGGAAGTACTGACGCACAGCTTCCACTTTCTGAGTCTCTTGGGAATCCTTATGGTGCCCTTTCTTATGTGTCTCATTCTGCCTTTGGGAACATTGTGGGTTTAGATGAGGTTATGCAAAAATTCTCAGTTGTCACTGACTTCTTACAATTTTTATTTCCAAGAAATTGGGAAGATCTTGGGTCACCAGGTCCTTCCTCCTGCAAGTGAAAGATTGCTCCCTACAGTTATATTTCTTAAATTATTAATTGCTGGTAATTTATCTGATTAATTAGAACCTTTTACTTAAAATAAATTATTCAGATATTGTCATTATCTGACCAGCTTTGCAGGTGGCTATATAATATTCTGAAAATAGTGTATAGACTATGCCAAAGTGTTACCTTAATGTCCCAGGAAGATAAATATTTACTGTGCTAGGTTCTGTACAAACACATACAGGAAAACGTAGTCCTTGACACGATATCTTTATAGTCCAATTAAAGACAAGTGATAAAATCACACAGTAGGAGAGAACAAAAGACAGTGGTAACAGTGTAATTTGTGAAACTTCAGAGTATTGCTGCATGTGTGCTCTACTTATTCTGATTTATGGGTATTTTTAACATGAGTTTCCTTTCCTATCACATTTATGTAAACATTCCTGTCTCCCTTGCTTACAGCCTTTCTGACTTCTTAAAGGTATCATGTTATATGCTTTCAGATGGAGAATTTCATAATCAAGCCATATGCAATCTTGAAAAAGTTTTCAGTCTTTTTCCCTGAGAGTTCCTTGAACCAGGTATTTCTGCTTGGTAAAGCAGTGTGCTGTTAGGAAGCAAGTCATCTACTTTTGACGAGGAGATAACAAAGTCATTATTCAAAATCCTTTGAAACCAATTACTTTCCTTGTTTTGTATAAAATCCTAGGCTTTCATTCTGTAAAATTTCTAAGGGAACATATCTTTAAGCCAAATTTAACATTGACAGAAAGCATTTCCTCCTGAGAGGATGTTGTGTGGAGCTTTTGTGTTAACCCTTAGGTACAAAAGCTATTTTGACATTAAGTTAGGGGTTAGGACAAGTGGTGGGGTGTGTGCTTTTGGATGAACTCTCAATACTTTCTGAAGCTTCTCTGCACCACTTTTACCATAAATCATTAACTTCCCACTCCTGATGTCAGAGTACTGTAACAGCTCTCTAGTGCGTACCTCCACCTAACCTTAAAATAGATCATGCCTTCTGGCAAGGGACAGGAGCAAGAGTTTTACTAGAAGACTGTGTTTAAGCACAATGGGTGAAGACCTGCTCCAGTGTCACTGTTGAAGGGGAGGTGAGAATGTCACAAACATATTGAAGATCAGGGACAACACGTTTGATATAAATAGTCTTCGTATTTTTGTTGAAGGGGCGGGATATGCATTTTTCACAGAAAACTCCCCTTCCTTACCCTTATCTTTATTCCTGACTTCCACTTCAAATTACAAATGCAGAAGACGCAGAACAGCTGGGCTGTTCAGCTGGAAGAGAGAATAGAAAAATATGAAACATTTGGTAGTAGTGTTAATGGAAACCATTGGGGGGAGGGCTTTTCCTCTAGAAATAATAATATTTTGCACTTGTTATGCAGTAAACAGTGTCATCAAAAAAGTCCCCAAACACTTGGCATACACTACCATAGCTTTTTTCAGAGGTGAACAGAGAAATTATACTGTTTTATTGCATCTCTTAAAGGCCTTTTTTATTGTGTGAGCCACTAACAAGTCAGAAAGGAAAGTAAAGATAGAATACCTAAATATGAAATGAGAATGTACAAAATTTTACATATTCTGTATTTAGAACATGCTTTGGCAAAGATCAAAGAACAGTAGTGTATGCATTCCTACATCACGGAAACTACCCTGAGACCCCCAATGTTCAGAAAAAGCAGAAGCAGCCCCTGATGATGCCTGCTGAGTAAAAGGGCAATTTGCAGTTTTGAAAGGTGAGGAAAAATATGTGAATATTAAATCTAGATATGATTATTGTCTCTGAACTGAACACTATTATTTTGGATTAAAGCCTAGCTAAATCAGTAGTTTTCTGGGAGTTTTTTAGGTAATATTTCCAGAATTCTATTTTGTCTTAGTCATATTAGCTTAACTAAACGGTCTTCTACTATTTGTTCTACTTCATGTCTTTCTTTTTTTTTCAGCTCTACAAACCAGTCTTCTCTTGCTCTCTCATCCTTAGTAATCCCAGATTTTACTTTTACTCTCCTCTCTGAAGGTTATAAGATTTACACATCAGCTCTCCATGACAGATTCCAGGAAACTAAATTGATATGCTCATTTCTTACTTAATTGCTTTCATTCTAGACGTCTAACAGAATTTTAGCTTCTAAGTAACCTGCTAAGGTGAAGGCGTCCTCTGAGAGAGAGAAGGTCTAGACAAAGACATTGAGACAGCTCCAGAAAAGCCCTTCCAGGTTGGCATTGATGTCCTCTATGGATAAAATGCAGCAAGCAAAGCAGTCTGATAATGGCACCCTCCATCTTCCAGTGTTATAGAGGTGAAGCATTTGTGGATTAACATAAGCTTTTTAAACGTCAGGATGCCTCTGCCTTACTTTGCTAAGCCTGTCTAAAAATAGATTGTGAAAGAAGATAAAGCAATATGTGGATTGTCATATGTTTTTGTCCTCTGTGTCTTTATGGGTTTAATGTCAACAAATAATTATGGCTGAAGCCCTTGTAGTGAAAACTGCTTCACTTTGATAAATCTCCAAGATCAGAAAACAAGAATAGATAAAACAAACAGCATAATTTTATATACTATCAGGTTTACTTAGATACAGCCAGTATATGAGTTTTTGAACTAGGAGGAACGTATGTAGCCACTTGCTTTCCCAGTATGCTTTTATCAGGGCCTACATTGTTACAGTGTTAGATTAGTCATAAAAAATAACACTTTCTTAAAGTAGATCATCAACTCTGCCACACTAAATGACTGCAGCATTTACAAATTGTAAATTTGTAAATTATTGTAGCAAAGAAAACACTCTATTGCAATTAATTTTTTTTTCATATTCTCCTTTTTCAATATGTCTATAGTATTTTACTTGTGAAAAACAGATTAGGATTTTCTTAAGTGTCAGGGGAATTGCGCACTGCAAGTCAAAATGAACTGGGCACGTAAGCAGCAGTAGTTGCTTAAGGAAAGTGTACCCTAAATGTCTTTGCTTATGTCAAATGCTAAATTTATCCCCATTGAGAACTAGGTTGGTGGGAAGTTGTCTGTTTAAATGAAACAGNTTAGTCAAGCATAAACATGTCCTAATTTCATGTATACAGTTTGGTTTTCACAATAATTCTATGGAATTAAATTTTTGCTTCTTAAAATACTCGTCTTCAGCTTAAACTACGTAAACTATTAGAACAGTTAGTTGAGAAATAAGAATTTAAAAATGAAACAAGTTCATGTTTTGGGGTAAATTCTCTCATTATAATAACTGCAATAATATTCTGGTTCATTAACAAGATGAAAAGGAAGTCCTTCAGCAGGGGTAAGACAAAGACCTTGTAGTAGTCCAGTAACATTCAGTTCCATATATTTTATTAGCATCATTTTCCTATGTCTTGGATGTATTTTCTCTAATGAAAACATTTCTGATTATTTTCTTCAAAGATACTTCCTTTCCATCCTGAAAAAGCTTTGGAATAGGGATAGGGGCGATTACAGGGTGCTAAAGGATCATTTGTCTATACTCTGCAAAAGTTTCTTTCTCATCAGCTCTGATTGCCCAGGCAGTGGCCTGCAGAGAGGCTTTCCCCCGGCAGGTGACAAGGACTGGTAAGGGGTGATGTGTACTCTCATCTTGCCCTAAGCAGGAGTCCAAGTGCAGCTAGGGGTGACAGCTGTGGAAAGCACTGCAAAACCGCCTTCACCTGCAGGGCAGGCTGTCCAGGGAGACCTTCCATTCAGTCAGTTGTGGTGTGCTCTCCTTTACTTTAGCAGCCCACTGTACTCAGGCATCAGAACCCGCAGAAATTATCATTGAACACCCTCCCACGCACCTGGAGAAAACCAAAAAGCCAGACTCGCAGGGGCACCTGGGACAGAAAGGAGGACAGAGAGGTGGTGCTACGATAAATAGACTATCTGTACCAGTTTGGCCACAAGAATTTGTCCCTTACATGAAGTATGCACTCACAACTTACAGACCACGTAAGAGAATATGAGATTTTGCAAAAATTGCTCACTAGTCATTAGATCCTTCTTGCACTGCTCATGTTTTTTCCTGTGGTGCTAATGCTTTCAGTGTTAGGAACTTATATATAGTTCTTATGAAATGACAGTATTGGAACCCCATTGAATGTGATTGGTTCAGAACATCTCTGGGCAGCTTGCAAATACCCTTTCAATTCACATTAGTATATTTCCAGTCTGAATTTTCTTTTAATTTTAAAAAAGGACTTTTAAAAAGAACAAAAAGAAAGTTCGATGTTTCCTAAAGCAACATTCAAAGCAATTAAATGAAACCTTTTTAACAGCATGATCTTTTTCATTTTCACTATCACCTCCTTAGCCTTAAGTAAAAACCAAAAGAGATCTTTGAAAAATGATGATTTTTTATATTTAATAAGTGATCTTTTCATGTTTCTGCTGTTGTATGCTTTTGAGCTATCTAACAACTATGGATATGTAGCTGGCAGAAGGGCAAACTTGTCTCATATCCTGTGAAGAGGTGACTACCTGAAGTGTGGCTATGAAAGAAAGTATAAGAATTCTCTGAAAGGTTTTACTACAGAGAATACAGGGCTGAGACCTTCATCTAACCCTGGATGCACATTATTCTTAATAATGCATATCCGTACATTTTTTGCAGACTCTAAGTAGTGAGCTTACTAAAACTGACAATATTTTACAGGAACAGAAAAAAAAAAATCATGTTTCCTGTATCATACACAGTTCTTTAATTTGTGACATATCACTTTTATCTCTTCTTCCTTTAACACCAGATTTGGTTTAATTAAATTTATGTCAAATGAACACATGAAATGAAAGGAAAATCAGAAAGCCTGCAGTTGCCCATTAGTGAGTCAGTGACTGCACAGTGAAAGGCTTTTGAAGCCTGGCTTACTGCCAGAACAAGCTTGCAATGATGCTCAGAGACACCCATGATGCTTTGAAGGAAAGAACTTAGCTGACCTGAACCTGTTCTGTGGAATCAGTCCAAATCCTCATGGGCTGGATGTAAAATCTTTAATAAGTCTCCTGTCTTCAACCATTTACCTGTCAAGTGAAAAGAGGGTGTGAAACTATAATATCTGCTCATAATTAATTAGAATAAATCATTCTTTGTTTAGTACACATTTAAAAAATCATGACAGCCAAACAATTTTTTAACCCAATATAGCAAATTTTTTTGCTCCTTTTTTTCTAAAGTGGATCTGCAAGTCTTTAAAATATGAAATATCACTGCCTTACTTTGCATGCAGTGGAAGTAATGTGGGTTGATCATGAGTGTGTCTGTCAGAACTTGGCCCTCTGGGATCCTGAAACTTTGCCAGATTTGAACCATGGATCATGTGAAGCAAAGCAGCACACAACTCGTACTCTGTGGGTCTGAGCTGAAGACAGTCAGCACTTTTCAGATGGGACACTGATGGCACGGCGTGGCTGCCATCAGAGAATAACTAGGCTGACACAGGCTAAAGAGAGTCTGAGAAGGTGCAGACTCCTGGGTCTGTGTCTTAACAGACTTTAGGAAGAAAAGTATTTCTTTAGGAAGAAAGTATTGGGAAGCATGGTAGGCTACAACTCTAATTATTCTGTATAAATTCGAGGTATAGTCCACAATGAAAAGTCTTTGCATGGTCAGCTTAATCCACTACCAAATGTACAAGGAGAAGAAAGCTCATTTCAGAATAAAAGCCCCTGTACCAAGAGCTGCATTGAATACCTACCGAGAATTTAATATTTTATATTCCCTTCCCAAGCTCTTTCTCTTATAAAAAAGGCCATATTACCAGGTTATATGAGTTTAGATTATTTATTTAGATGTAATTGTCTTCACACTAGGCAACTTTCAAATATCTATCACAAACATAATGTATATAATAGAACATAATGTTATCTGGTAATTTGTTAGAGTTAGTTTCCAGCAAGTAGTGACGCAAAAAATTCTCACACGAATTATTTTTTTACAGTCAGTCTGCATCCAGTTTAGCCCCTGCTAACTCTTGATTCATATGTCACATCTGTAAGATACTAAATTAACTCCTGGTGTTTCAGCACCTCAAAACATCAATATTTGGTCAACTTATTTCAATCTGAATTTTAGAATACTGTAGCAGAATAAGAAAATATGTATTTATCTTCCATTATTTTAAAGTTAGGTTGTTTCTTTTGTAATTCTCCAGACTGAAAGCCACAAAAGCATCCTTAATTGTTAGGAAAATGTAAATACCAATTTAATATTCACAAGAAAGTACAGCTAATGACATTACACTGATTTCAAAACCCTTCAGAATGGTGATATTTCTTTGCAGTTACTTTATTTCTTAGCACCTTGTGACTTGCAGTAAAGTCAGAGTCCATTATTTTCGTCAGTCTGACTCAGTGAGACATACACCTTGAAAGGACATAGAGCTGCTGATCTCCAAACCAGTGTCTACATTCTGACAGATTTATGAATTAGTCTTGGATCTGGAATAAGAAAAAATCAAATAAACACATACATTTTGACTGAAAATTTGAATATTTTTTGGAAAAAACAAATTTAGAATACTTACACGTGCTGGAAAGATGGAAAAGTAATTACTTACATTCTGGAAATTAAGTAGGTCACGCCAATATCTGATTCTTTGATTTTGAAGGACCCAATACGTCACTGTTATGTGGTAGCCAAAATTCAAATAATGGGTTTTTTTAGTTTTCCTTTTGACTAAGTTCTTGCAGCACCATATCTGTTACCTGACAGTCAGACATGCTTTGTGTGTCCCTCCCTGCTTTACTCTTATGAACCATAAATATAAATAATACTCGGCATACCTTTATTATATTTTCTTAACCTCTGACCATCCAGCATATAGAGTTTTGGTTTTGGGGGATTATAAAGTTTAAAGAAGCTTCAGTCCTTACTTGTGACTGCAGTATTTTCAATTTTCTTGCTATGCAGATTCTATTTTGTTAAATAGGATTCTGTGCATAAGGAGAAAGTATTTTCAATATTATTTTCCATAAAGTAAAATGACTGGGAAGGAGCCCCAACCCAAGAATCTAAAGGTGCTAATAACTGCAACCATGATCTTATGATTTACATTAAAGAAGAGCTGTAACAAAAGGCTTCATTAAATACATGTAAGAACCTTCTATCACTTTGTCACTTATCAGCATCCTAACTAGTAAGATTTAAGAAATAGTTACAATGCATTCGAGTTTCTCAGGTTTCAAGAACAGAATGAGTTCCAAGGAAAAAACCCAAAATACTGAGGATGTCAGAAGTTTGATGTCACCAGAAAGTGGGGTTTATTTTTTTTATATTAATGAGAGCCTTCATTCTTTACAAGTACAGCTGCTGCTTGTACTGAGAAAAACCCTGTCATAGTAATCCTTAAAAAAAGTATTTTTAAAAATGGAATGTTTCACCAGAGAGAAGTTCTGGTGTGAATCAACTGTGGTTTATATCGTAAGTGCTTGACATCAAGAGTGTGATAAAAATACTTTTGTCATGCAAAGTGTCAGTTTACATTTTACATATGCAACTTCTAATTTTGCTGCAGATTTACATAACCACTTCAAAAGTAGTTTATTTCCTGTGGGAGTGGTCTAAACCTCAGAAAACAATACGTAAGATAAGATACAGCAGAAGAGAGAAGAAGGCAGTAAAAATATCAGGCTCTGCCACTGGCAAGAGGCGTTTTCTATACCACTGCCTAGCCTACCCATCAGGTAAAAAGTGTGGCCAGATTAGTTGAGATTTGGGTTAATTCATAGAAATGTTTGAAGTTTCTTCAAGGATTTTAGATTAGAATTATTTTTTCCTTACCAGATGTAAAATACAAGCCTTTTTTCACCTTCTAGCCATATTTCTGTACCAGTCTACTATTTTTTGTCAGTAAAATAGACCGTTTCTTAGTTTTGTTTCAAATATTAACAAATCAGGACAGCACTAGAGTAAAAAAAATATCTACACTATTAGGAAAAAGGATGGAACTAACCCTGTGATTCTTTGCAGATATTTCTATTAACATTGTCGTTTTCTTTTAAATGTGAGATTTATTTTTATTCAGGTTTCTCTCTCACTCATACTTTGTAGTCTTTGAATGGAAATATTCCCTAGAAATGCTCAAACATCTTTCTGTATTTCATTATGTTTAACAATATCACCTCCATAATATAGATGACATTTCCAAGCTTGCTTACTAATTGCCTCCAGAACCATCCTGCTTCCTTTTGGAAAAATAAATTATAAAAAAATAAATAATTAGATAAATAAACATAGGGAAATTATGGGAATATAATTAGATTAAAAGTTCTGTCAAATAAACGTACTTGTAGAAAACAGGATATAAACCTCTGTATCACCTAAGCCTAGTAAGTGAGTATACCACCACCTGTCAGATGAAGGAAAAAGAACCTCCCTTATTTAAAATCCATCTCTTACGTAAATGTCATTGAGTTTCAGAGCTGAGTGACATCTTCAGTTGCGGAATCATCCCAATCTCACTTTTTTTTTCATTATATAGCTACAGCTTGATTTTTTCCTTAGTAAATTACTTCTCTGCTAATTTATATAGTAACAAAATGATCTTGGCAATCTGATAAATGCATGCAGAACACTCTCAATTAATTTTACTCATTCTTTCTCTTTTTTTAATTAAGTTTTTTAAAATAATGTTTAAATAATGTTTAATGTGAATAACTTGTGACATTGGGACAGTTACTTTTTAACAGACTGGTTATATTGGAATGCTTTGATGAAAGTCCAGATTAGAAAATGACTTAATTCTATCCAATGCATCCTTGCAAGGCAGGAAGTCTTACCAAAATTAAGATCAATTTATGTCTCAAACCCTTTTAATAATTTTGAGACCTACACCATTTTTTAAATGGAAGAAATTTAATCTTTGCAAACAATGCAGATAGTTGTTAAAAATGCATTATTTTTTAATATACTGAATTAGAGAAGGGATCATTGCTACAAAAGACTGAATATGTTTCGTTATTAGAGAGAAATTTCTTATAAAATCTTTTAGTAAAGGTTAGTAAGTGAATCAAACTTCTTTACTGTATTTGTTTTATGGGGATTTTTGTTTTGTTTTCATAGATGTCATTTATGATATGAAGATTCATAAATTAGGATGAGGAAAACCACCAATTTTCCTGAAATTAATCCCTCTCCTGAATAATTTATTTATTAATTTTTATGGCTTCCTTCAGGAATTAAACAATGACATCACCTAACACTGGCATTCAAAATGCTTTCAGATACATTTTATGGATCAAAGAGCATCTCTGTTGGTGAATCTTGTCTTCATAAATTCCCTACTTCCATTAAACACTTCCATTAAACATTCTTTGTGATGGAATTACAAACTGAAATAAACACTTTCATCTTCAACAAATAATATTTGAAACCTTCTAGTCAATTTATGGCTTACAGAGGAAGCTATGTCACTACGTTTATACACTTCACGGTGTTCCTGAAACAGCTTCTGCCTCAGTTTACAGTAACAGGATGAAAGAAGCATCTTTAGTACATGCTGCTCTTTAACAGACAGTTTTTGCAACAGATGTACCTTACAAATATGAAATTTAGTGGGAGAGGGAAGAGTCCTCAGCGCATTAGTTTTCTTTGCAAAGCACCTAAAAGGCTGCTTAGTTTAGAAAATGCTGTTATCTGGGTTAGAAGAAGTAGTAAGTGATGTGTCTCCAGAGAGAGAATGCGAGAGATGGAGTTACACGCTGGTTAAGAACATGGAGTGAACTTATGTCTCTGCTTTTACATACACTATTTAATATCAGTGGGATGAGGGAGATAAATTTTCCAGTGTAATCACTTGAGAGTTTGCAAGTCAACTGTCTTGTTTAAACTTACTAAAGGCATGAGGAAAACATAGTAGGAAGAATACATTCCTTACACTGAAAAATTGAACTTTATGACTGCTTATGCATAGTTAAATGCCTGCAATTACTATTTTCTGTGTAGAGCTCTAGACAATATCAAAAAGAAGAAAAAATAATCCAAGGTAACTGATGTGATGGTAAAACTTTGTCTTTCTGTGCTGTTTTTGTCATCTGCTTCTAGCTGGCATTCTATATGAACACATATTTTTGCATATATTTTATGCGTGAGCCTTGGCATTTTAGCCCTCTCCTGCAGAGGCCCCTTAGTACCATATGCTTCTGTTTTTCTTCATTGCGTGATGTGATCTCTTCTGACTGTTACATGCACGTGAAAGGACAGTGGGCTTTTGGGGGAGAAGAAACCATGCTCAAAGAGAGCACACGTCAGTTGCTTTTCAGTCATTTGGAGCTGATTGGATCTGACAAGTGTTGTAGCTACTCATCGTAATGGATGTCTCTGCTTTAGCAGAGGAGAGGTGAAAAGGATGTAATTCCCAGTGGAAGAAGGCAACATGAACTATTATTTAATTACAGGCTAATATAAAAATCCCTAGTAATCCCTTGTTGGTTTCCAGACTTGTCTCTTCCTTTCTCTACAAGGCAACAATCAGGGCTTTTAAGGCAGCACAGACAGCTATGCCAGTTAGGAAAACAGCTCCTGAAAGATGTAATACGCTCATTCCTTTCTTTTTTGAAGCACAGACACCTGCATAATATGCAATAAATTCTTGAAATCTGAAAATCACTCACATTTTTGTCCTGTTTAGAAGATTGCTTTTCTTAATGCACAGCTTGAAATAACAATTCCACATTAGACAACAACTTTGGCTCAGATTTGAATGTTGCTTACTTTTTTTCACCAGGAAAGCTTGATTACTTCTCTGACTGCATCCCTACACCTTATTTTGATTCAGTTAAAAAACACCTGGCTGAGTTCTTTGTGAATCTGAGATTCACAGGTTTTTTCTCATCTAGAGAAAAATAAAACTTTTATTTGTTATGTCTGCTTTGGTAAAAACAGGCTTGTTTTTATTTGCTTTATCTTCATTACATGCTTCACATGTGTCTGGGTAGTAAAAGACAGCAGCGCCCAAAATGATCCTCAGGCTTAAACACCGCAAAGACAATTAAAGTTTTACTCGCAGAATTAAATGGGAGCTACAATTGAGATTTCATAAATTAGAGGGAAATGAAAAAAGCCCAAAAAAACAAGTAAAGAATAAAATTCCCAAGACCTCAACAAACAAACATCAATCCAATTCTATGTAATTACTACCCAAGGGAAATGCAGTGTAGTCTAAGTTCGGATTCTCATGAGCCAAAAATGTTCTAAGTCAAAGACACACATTCCTGTGCAATGCTGGGTTTAGACATTTTTATTAATGTGTTTTATTTTACCTTTAACTAGTGTAAGGACAACAGGAGGTATTCCACTAAAGCTAGGATTAGCATATGAGTATTAAAATGATACTGAAACAACATAACTCTAAGATTTATCCTACACATAAAATTTTAGATGTCATACCATAAGATGAGTAAATCAAAATTAAAGAAATCAATCTCTTATGGTAAACAAAAGAAAAAAAATTGACTCTTCCCCTGTAAATGGTCCTGTATTTCACAAGCTGCTGCACAGGAAAATTTCTATGTTGGAATTTATTAACTGTCTCAATACATATGGCTAGTTTCTCACTCTGAGTACAACCTGTAAGAAAACCCAATGCCATACCACAGATAATTATTGAGTTTGCACAAATTTTCAGATACGGTACTTCACAAAGCATGCAACATTCATCACATGCTTATGTACTCATGCGTCATTTTAAATAAAGGTTGCATTTCACTTAAAAAAAAGTTTGGTTTTTTTAAAAATAGCTTTATTAACTCACTTTAAGCTGACGGGGAGTTCACCACTGAGTATCAGCGAGGTAAAAGACCTCTAAAACCCAGTGGAGATCAAGTGTTATGCATCTCTTCCTGGAGTTACACTGTGTCAGATCTTCCAGTTGTGCTTTTCATCATGCATTTTTTTACCATCAACGTGTAGTAGAGGCTGAGATAAATGCATATTTTACCTTTTCAAGTCCAATTTACAGAAACAGCTATATCAACAAATCACATGAATACTTTGTTATGCAATGATTTTAACTATTCTTCATTCTCTTAACAATCCATATTTCTCCTTTATTTTGAAGTTTTCAGAAGTAGAAAGCCTCTCTCCATTCTTGTCCATTTCTTTTTGATCTTCAAGCACTGTTGGGTTGCCATAACGTCTTTCTGTGTGTACTCCAAGGAGCGATAAAAGCGTGACCCATACATGAACTGTCAATTGATACCAAATATTTAGGGTAAATGATTGGCTGCTGTGAAATATCTCCCAAACCTTTCTACATCTGAAAGTAGTCCTTGAAAACATTCAAATCTGATGCTAATTTTATCAATGGACACAAGTTTCCCCCCTAAATTAACGTTGATTGAGTAGATGAATGATAATCTGAGTGGCCATTTCAAACAAAGGTAGCAAAAGAGGGGAAGTTTGTATTAGAAAGCCTGACCAGGAAGAAATATTCCCTGAATATTCAAAAACTATATTGACATTCCCTTTGGAACTGAACCAACAGTCACAGGAAACAGAAAAGCTCAGGCTCTGTCTGATGCTTGTCTTGTGTAATGAGAAAAATGCAAGGATGATATACTGAACATCAAAAGGGTAAGGAAATCAGGGGAACCAAAAGAGGCAAGGCGGAACTTTGCACAGAGGGGAAAAAAAGAAGTTGCAAACAAACTATTTGGAAAGGTATAATTCAGGTGTACTTCCAGGTTCCTAATTTCAACTCTGTAGTTCTGCTGTTAGGCAATATCTGTTTTCTGAGAGAGGGGGAACAAAAAAGCAAGGAGACGCTTATCTCCTTTCAATGAAACAAATGCTGTTTCAAACATTAATGACAGCAATTTATACCTCCTCAATCACTACGAGCAGTAACAATGTCTAACTGGTTTTCAAGGCAATGACCATAGCTGGGAAATTTGGCCAAAACTGGGAAAAAAAAAATGGAGAAAATGACAGAAAGAAAATTGCAGGTTCTTTGTCATCCTTAGCATAGGGAAACAGCACACCTCGTTGTCTGGGAGGCAGAACCACAGTGCTAGGCCTGAAGTCATGTCTCAGGGGACTCAGTGCCTCTCAGCTGGCCTTTGGGGAAATCGGAAGGAAGAAGTGCAAGTATATTGGCATCCAATTCACCATGAAGGGATGTCCCTGAAGGTCAGCTCTGGAGGGCGGGATGTGAAAATATTCTCTGCAGGTGCATCCCTCAGTTGATATTGCTTATGTTTTCTTAGCTGCCAACTGTCTGGCAGATAATTTAAACATGCCTATGGCTGCTTTAGCCCTCAGCTACATGCATGGCAGATGAGAATAGTCTGGCCAGGCTCCTCTGGGTGCACTGCCTTTGTCAAAGGAATTGCACCCCGCTTTTCCATGGTAGTACATCTTCAGTGTCCTCTGCAGCATGCACCATACGGTGCTGCTTATGTGGGAGGAAACATAAGGATGGACAGTATTTTGCACTTCTTCCTACCATTTTGGACAGATGGCAAGTGTTTATGCCTTTCCACGTGGCTGCACACTGGACAAGATGATCAAGACAGATGATTTATAATGGAGCTCACTGGAGATCAGATTCAGTCTACAGTGGCTTAATTTCACTGGAATGCCCATAAATAGGGGCTGTTCTTCGTGGCTGCCTAACAGGACCCCTTTGAAACAGCTTTGATCCAGCCACCATGCAGCATGCATAGATGACAGACACACCTCTTATTGTTGTTGAGGGACTACGAACGTTTCAGAGCTGTTTACCTAAATATAGAATTAGAATTGCGTGTGGATTACTGCTGATTTCTTTTTCCTTCGCTGCCAGTTGTCTGAAGATATTAAACATATAATGTGTTAGGCAGCAGGGCTTGCTTGTTCCAAGGAACAGGAGAAAAGGAGCACTGAGGACAGTGATGGGAGGGGAAAGGATCCTGTCAGCTCTGGAGAGAAAGCATGACATAAACCAACCTTTACCTAGAAAAGCTGGACAGCCTGGTATAATCTCTGAAAACCTTAGTAGAAAGTACACAATTGAAGGCTGAAGGCTCAAGCACAAATCCAGGGGAAAACCTTTGAGATTTACCAACTGCTCTTCTAAATCATGAAGCAGGGGGTCTTTTCCTCATTTGTGGGTCCACTCACAATCCAAACAAATCTGAAACCATTACAATGCATGACAGTTGGTCAACAGTGTGGAAAAACCTCATTTACTGACTGGCCAGACAGTTTTAAAACCTTCAGATTTTTCTAAGTCTAGGTTATTAACTGTCTGACTGTAATCACATCTTCACCATAGGGAGCTTCAAAAGCTTTTCATTTGCATTGAATCAGTTGCCTTCCTCCCTGTCTTTTTCCCCCTGGAAATAAGCTTAAATAATTCAACAAAATGCACACATGGCTAGTGATTATTGAACCATTCTGAAACACTCAAGGCAAATAGACCATTATGTAGCGGGAATTAAAACTTTCCTTGCAGTCACTGGGAGAAAGATGTATACATATATATGTATAACCCTTGTCTCTCCCGCAAGTGCATGGGTGTGTGTGAGCCAGGGGATGTGCAGAGGGATACTTATAAATATTTCCTTCTCACAACGACCTTGTGACTGTCCAAAAAAAAAAGTTTTTGAGACAATGTTTAGACATTATGTCAGAGATGACCCATGGCAGTTTATGGTGAGTGAAGAGCGGGCGATTTTGAAGGTAGAAAAAAATTCTTTCTTGTAACACTACGTCTTTTCACCCTGACAGGGAATGACATTTTTTTTCATGCTACGAGTTTGTGTGAAGACGTCCTACGATTCTGGTGATTAATTCTTTAAGCTATGTGCACACACGCTTGTGTCTCTGTACCAATGTCACATAGGGGAAAACACGAGAAAAACAATGATAAAANGCTACTAGAAGAAATGAAAACAAACAAATAAGTCTAATTTTAAAAACTCTCCAAAAATTATTTTCCTAGATAATATCAACTTTTACAGTAGTTAATAGGAAAACAAGGAGGAGGATATCATAAGGCACCTGATAACATTAACTTTAGATTTGAGCCTAGTCACAGCTTTTTATTTAGGAAAAGAGAAAAAAACGCACAGTGACACAAAACTATTCCTGTGTTCTAAGGTCGAATACACTTGTTCCCCTGTTGCATGTTATTCTGACATCTGCTATATGGGCACCTATATGCTAGATAGGTAAGAAATAATGTCCAGAAACGCACTGTATGAGGTCAAATCTGATTAGTAGCCCTCCATATCATGTTAACTAGAACAGAAATGGTAGATGCGTAAATACTGAAATTCAGGCAAAACTTCTTGACACAATTCAGTTTCTCCATTACATAGAGAGACATATATATGCTAGTTACGCTGGTAACAAATATTTCAGTTAAGGTTTTTTCCTGTACTGAAGACTCAGAGACCTCAGTAACCGGCAGGGGGATCCTCAGCTGAATAAACAACTCTTTTCTTCTCATTCATTTAGGAAAATAGGAGAGAGAGATTAAAGTGTGAAGGCCATGACCCGAGAATACTGCCCTCCAATTACTGCTTTTCTAAATATATATGCTCTATCAGTTTTGATACCAGAACCTGGAAAAAAAAGACTGGGAACCAATATAGCTTTTTTGAAGGTGTCTATTTTGTGTTCTGAATTTTTTTATAAAATTTAGCTATGGCTATGAATATTAGCATATTATAATTGAAATCATAGGAAACAATCTCTATCACGTCCCTTTTAACTTTAAACAGTGTTGTTCTCCTGGGCATGTTAAATTAATTGCTTGTCTATTTCTGTTGAACAATGTTGCTTGCTGACCACTAGAAATAAATCCTGTAATAATAATCTTCAAGCACCACTTATATTTGATTGATGTGTGGCATACATCCAAGATGCTCTTGCCTGAGTGTCTTCATGGGTGAGGTTCTTTCATAAGAGTGGTTGCTCTGCAAAGCAGTGCAGTGCAATGTGCACTTAAAATGCTTTTAAAGTGCACTTTAACAGCCTATTGAGGATCAACCTAAAATAATTATCAATAGCCTGGACCTCACTATGGCTCCAGTATAGCAAGGAAAAGGAAACTCAGCCAAGAAAAAGAGATATGACAGGATAATGACCCCGTGTTGCTGTGGTAAATAAAAATCACACTGATTTTGGAGTCAAGGTTGTATTTAATCGCTCCCAGTTTGCTTACTGACCTTTCAGAGCTACCACTATCATATGAAATGAAGGTGGAACATGTTCCGTATTTATACAGTTACTTTGTTAAAAAATCTTGAGAAACACTGTTACTCCACAGACATTTCTGGATTTGAATTTGTCAGGTTCAAAGTCTAAAGAAAGAATCATCACACTACGTAGAACTATCCCTGTTGAATAGGTAAATGGAACAAAAAAAGGGAATCATAGATTTATGCTCAGATTTTTGGCATAGACTTTTGTATGAACAGAAGTTAGGACATGGCAACAAGAATTTACTGCCACACTGGAAATCAAAATATGGATTTCTGGAGTGCCATCTCCTGCAGTTTAGGCTCCGGCATTTACTGTGCTGGTGTTCTCCTTGTCCTGTGAGAACTAGGTGACCTAAGTGAATTCAAGATAGCTGATTTTCCCTCTGTAATTATCTTCTGAGAAAAATTTTTCCCTCATATTTGTGTGCAATGTTACTTTTTCCTCCTGTATGACCTGCCTCTGAGTCAGGGTAACTCAGATTCCTGTTAATACATCCCTGGGGTAAATTAGAGTGAAACAAAACTGAGTGACTGGTGTATGTTTATGAGGCAGATCTATTTTAAAACAATTTAATTGCCGTGGAAAAGAGGTATGCAGCCATTTTGGTTCCTTTCTGTAAAGGTGTAACACTTCACATAGAAAATATGTAAGGAAAAGAAAGAGATAAGAGTAAATAATAGAAGGGAATGGTATCACCACACATGGATCCAGCAACTTGATTGTTGCAATTTTAATGTCTGTGATCAGCATAATGGTCTCAGTCTTGATCTACTGGGTATGGGGGCCCATGAAACAAAGAGTTTGTCAGGTTATGCACCTTCAAGTCAGCATGGAAATGCCTGGATCCCTCCCTAGCAGGGGAATCCTTCATGTCTGATGCAACACTATGGGGCATGCACAATCTTCTGATGGAAAGTTGCCAAAAGAGTCAGGGCGTGCTTTGGGGTCCTTGGTGGTCCATAGCCTCCTCTAGGTATATGCCCACTGTCCGACCCTGCTTCTTGTGACTGAGCAGATGAGTCTTATCATGAAAGTTGACAGCTGGCATTGAAAAAGCATTGCTTCACATGTGTAGGATCTGCTTCTTACCATCCCTTCCCCTTGTTTGGTTTGAAAACCGTTTGTTTAAGATATAACTTTCCCAGTTGTTCCTGATGCAATCATTGACAGAGCAAACTAGACAATTTTTAGGTTGCCACACCTCCCAGGCATCATGACTAGGGCCTCAATTTCACCCCTGCTCTGCCCCCAAACCTTTTCATTTTGTCCAGTCAACTAGAACCCAAGTGGAATAAGATTCAACCAGTACTATAGCACAAGGAAAAAGTTCATGGCCGTAAAAGCATTTAGTGTTTGGACTGAGTTTGGGACAACTAAACTTAAAGGGTTAGATGACCTAAAGCCTAGGAATACACTGGATCCAAGGGGATATAGCTAGTCCATGCTCAATATGAGAGCACAGCTGTCATCAAGTTCTACAGGCTGTTGTGAGTTCTATCTCCTTCAGTTTTAGTGAGGTTGTCTGAATGTAGAAGCAGAATTTGGCTCCCATTGTTTAGCCCATGAAGCTGTCTGCCAAAAGAAATGGCTGAAACTGTGTGTTATTAATGACAATGCCCCAAAACTTCACACTAAACTCTACAAAAGCCCAAAGTTTTGAAGTTCATAAAAGAGTAATTGATTCTCTTCATCTCATTGCTTCCTATTTTTGTATCCCTTTGTTAGAAACAGAAGAAAGTTCTATTAAATTGAAGGTAAAAAAGGAAAGCATCTAAAGTAGTTTTACAGAATAAAGAGGTTCACCTGATCTTAAGTGTGAACCCAAATTGCAACATAATAATAGTCATCTTAGATTAGACAGGAGTATGCGCCCTGCTGTGATTACTGGTTAACTTTGCATTGCCTGTCAAGACTATGAAATGGAATTATACCTTGGGCACTCATGGCTGAGATTTTCCAATGCTAATCAGTAATGGAAGTTTCGAATCCCAACTCATCTTGTCATGGTGTTCATATTATGCAGGCCCACATATTTTGCTGCAATCATGTTTGACACAGTACCTGTAACTCTGCTAAGATGGAAGAATAAAATATGTCTCCGTACTCTAATATGCAATACCAAGCCATTCACAAATATATTTTTCTGTATTGTAGTCTTGCTGTTATAAGGGCTCCAACCTCTGATGTTAAGACAACATTCAAAATTCAGGAATTTGTCTAAGATGAAAGTGTTTGATCTCTGGAAACAAACAGTAACCTCAGAATCCTAACTCTGTTTCATCACCTCTGCAAATTCAAGGCAAACCTTCTGAAACCTATGAGGTATGAAGCAGTTCTAATTTCCAAGACTGTTACAGGAGAAAATTACTCGTTCTCCAGATGCAAGATTTGGGAGGCAGCTTCTGGAATGTTTAGGCTTTCTATATCATTCTCTGCTTACTCAGACTCAGTTTGGGGGGTTGCTTTACACCATTTTAGCAAAGAAGGGTTTAATCAGATTATATGTTAGGCCCAGTTGATTAATTACTCTGTTATTGAGGCAGGATTGTACAGGGTTTTAATGCTAAGAATCATCTTCCCTAGTCCTACCTCCTGCCATCATCTGTCAGATTATGCTTCATTACTAGTCCATTCATTTTCCAGATTGCTCAGACAAATCAGGAGCCTGGTTGTCAAAAAAGTGCTTTTCATTTTTGTCAATTACGGAATAAAGATTTAACAAAAGATGATAATTTTGTCTCTTCTATGCTATGGTATTATAAGAGACAGCTCTTGCAATTCCCACTTAGAAACAATTCCATAGAGAGCATAAATTAATACACTGAGATTTAGTTGGTCCTTGGTAATGTTAGAAATATGTGTATGAAGAAAGGTGAGGATGGTGTTTTGTTTTTCTTTTAATTTGCCTAACCCTGTTTCATGGGTAAACTTCGTTGGGTGAAGAGTTGTAGTAGCTCATCCAGAAATGCAGAAGTTTTGTTGTCACACATTTTAATAATGGTAATATAATTGTAAATAAACACAATGGTAATATCAGATTTGTGAAGAAAATGCTGCTTCCATTTGTCTTTAAAAAAAAAAAAAAAATCACTAACCTTAGAGAACAAAGATACTTTATGAAAATCCCCATTTTAAATACTTGCAGATGTGTTTTGCCATCTTTGTATTTTCTTCTTACTCACTATTTTCTCAGACATCTGCTGAAAGGTGGTTATTATTATTGCAAGTATTTTCTGAAAGAAGGTTTAGATGCTAAACTTTCAACAATTGTGAAAAACTGTTGATTTTTTTTCTGTTTCTAGCACTTGACACTGTAATATTCTAAGTTAAAGAATCTACTTTACTATGATACGTATAGAAATAAATGTGTTTTCCATCAGTTAATTGTCTGCTTGTCTGCCTGTTTTCCAACAGTGCACTTCTTGATACAAAGAATAATACTGACAGTAGAGAAAAACAGGATCTTCATTCATGTTAAAGAAAAATTTAGTTGGAAAGGATTGTCACAGAGAACATTAAGCTCCTTTTACTGCCTGTCTGTTTCTTGATTCTGAACATAAAAGCTAGAAAATTGAATGTTCTTTTCATAGAGATGAGATTTTAAAATTGCAAGCCTAGGACACCTGAAAAGGTTGAGCATATGAAATCCTGTTTACCTCAGATGTTTTGTCCTGATACCACCTGAGACTGCATTTTAGATATTGCAAGAGTAAGCAAAATGTAGTAGTTATCAAAATCATATCAGAACACAAACCAAGCCAAGTGATAAAGGGAATAAATTATGTAACAATTATGTGAGTTGTTCTAATTTTGTAACAATTCTTCCCTTTCAGCTTCACAGCAATATTGTTTCTATGAACAGGGGCATTTCATAAAGAAACATTAGCACTTCCCAATATACCGTAAAGCCAAATCTCTTTAATAATTCAAAATTCTGGGTTTAAAATCTTTCTTTACCCAACTTTTTGCCACAAAATGTGATAAAGCTCACTGATTTGCTTTATATTATCTTTTTATAAGTACTTATTTTTTACAATTTTCTTCAAACTTTCTAAATTAAGAAAACATGGCAGCAGGAAACAAAACATTAAATTTACTTTTAACAACTTTTGATGAAAATTGTTTTAAATCTTGTTTTTCTAAAGTGTTTAAGTTGGTTGGTTAGAGTATGGGTATTTTTGGACAAGATCTTCACATTTTGAGATGATAGCAAGTATTGGTGCAGATTTTCTTCCTTTGTACCTGCTGGCCTTTGCTATCTGAATTGTTGCATTAACATCACAGAGACAGTAGTTTGAGGTATGTAAGTAGAAAAAGGAAGCAAAATGCAGGTATCAAGAAACAGAGTAGAGACCCATAGGCACTGGGAAGGAATGATGGGAGATCAGATTTCTCCATAAGAACCACCTGAGAAAGAGGAGAGATGTACCAGTAAGACTCCCACAGGGCAACATTTCACAAATAAATATATCATCAAATTTGTCAAAAGCAATTGAACGGCTATGGATGAAGACAGACTAGAGGTCCTGAGGGAGCAAAAGACCTTGTCAAAAGGAAATATAGCAAAATGCCTGAGTGTGGGCATTATGAGAAATCCAGAAAGGAAGTTAATGGGAGAATGGTCCTTCCTGTTTGCCACAGATGAATAGGTGCAGTAACTAGTGTGAGAAGGCAAAGAAGAAGCTCAAAAAGGTAGGAGGATGACAGGCTATTGCATGGAAAATGAAAAAGAAAGTAAGGAGCAATAAGGGGAGAAATTTTTGATCACTTACGGCTTGATGTGCTGTTCTTCTGGAGGCATTCACATCTTGCACAGGAAAGAGATATTGTCTGAAGATAAAGAACTGCTGGTGATGGAGTTAGTATCTTCTGGAAAAATCAAAATAGAAAGATGAATCGTGGTATAAATTCTATAACGAGTTATAGTGCCTGAGATAGACAGGATGAATGAGGACAATCATCAGGGACTTTTTATTTTACCATGTTCCATAGCAGTAGAGCCCCACAGGGAAAAACAGCACCACCTTAATTTTTATGGCCTTTAGATAAACAGAAAAAACTCTAATGTCTGCTTCACTCAAGCCAGTGCATTCATCAAATAGCAAGTATTGCAGGCAGTAATGCTGAAAGCTTGGCAGAGGAACATACTGTGTGCCTTTGCCACGAGAGAGAGACACAATGCTACAGGTCAGATATAACTGGCATTAGGAAAGGCTGGAATTTATTTTTTCCTCATTTTCTGCGCAGACCCCACGAAAATTGGTGATGCTCGCAAGAGCAGCTCACATTTATAAGGCCACTAAATGTGACTGGACAAGATGTCCTTTCTTCCCAGAAGCTCCTCCAGAACAGCAGAAAGGAGACTGCAGGCTCTTTTCTGCTCCATCCTGTAGACACTCGTGCTTCATCTTTGGCATGCTTTCTTCTGACAAAGGGAATTTACATCATTCTGAAATGAAGTGGTGGTAAAAAAACAAATGAACAAACAAAGCTGAAAGAGGAGAAATACTCTTCTACTTTTTAAATAGCTAACAAGTTTTAAAAGTTTTATAACTGGATTACGTACTTCTCTACATTCAAAGTTACTTGTGGCCAAGTTAGTTTTCCATAGATATGCATCTCACTCATTGTTCAGCATAGAAAATAGTAGAATTTCTATCATTTAACAACTGTGAAAACTCCAAAGAACACTTCAAAGTATTGTGAATACAATAATTTATGTAATAAGATATTTGTGTTCATTTGGTATAGTATAGGTGAAAATTATTATATATATTCATATGGTGCAGTGGCTACAAAATCAGTGATCCAGAATATGGGGGTTTTGGACCATGCCCTGGGTGCCTGATTTTTGGTTTGGCATTTTTTTAGTCCTGCACCTGTTTAGCTCTTAAGTTCTTTTACCTCTTCATTATAATCTCCCTATCTTTCTAATGTATCTTTTTCTGCTCCATTCACTGACTGTAACTCAGCATCAAACCAGAACTGGGATAAATTTGTACTGGCTGGAAAGAACTGCTGTAAATACATCGCACAAAAAGGTTTTCCATCTTGATTTCTTTTAACTTGAAGACATAATAGTAGCAGCTAATCAGTGAACACAGCGTAATATCCCCTTTAAAAAGCAATAAGTATAAAACTGATTCTTTCAGATTCACCATAGAAACAGTGAATACAGATAATTCTAAACTGTGAATTTCAAAGTATTTACTTACCATTTTTGCAAGTACTATTTCACAAAACTGAAATTAATATCACTACAAATGTCTTTCTTCCTAAGCCAGATTTTTATTTTTATATATGGCTGCATGAACCAGAGCAATTGCAACTGAACAAAAATTATCAAAGAACTGGTAAAGATGTTATTCAAAATAGCAGCCAAGGAATTGTGCAGATAGATAAGACTGAATTAGAAAGACAGAGGAAGTTTGCATAAATGAAAATAAGTGGGTCTAGAGAAACACAGAGGAATATCTTCCCACTCTTTGTTTGGAGGAAGGGATTATGTTTGCTTGTTTTCTGAAGAGGATTGATAGAATTTAAGAGAAGAATAGAAGAGAAAAAGACGGCACCAAAGTTAGCCTGGTTATTGGAAGGACTATCCAAGGGTGACTCTAAAAAGAAGAGAGGATTTAGTGAAAAATATTTTCATATACATTTGAAGCTTAACAGAGATTTTGCAAATGTCAGTCACTAATTATACGTATAATCAACACATTTGGAATTTGATTCCCATATTAGTTAATATTCTTTGCTCAGAAACACTTTTTGTTCCACATTAATTTGTATTTCAGTGAGGACAAAAAATATTTAATACTTACTAATAATCTCTGCAAAGCTATTTAAATGCAAGCATTATTAAGCCACTCTTTAACACAAGGATGACCTAAGAGAAAAATCAGATGAGCACTTAACAGCTTCAATATTGTCAAACTATTTTATGAGAGTAATGTAGTCAATTCAGTAGAATTGATTCTACACAATTTTTTTTAATGATACAAGTGTAGTTTTAATGGGCAATTTTATTAGCAGAAGAGAATCTTTCTCACTGTAACAAAAACAAATGTCTTCCTTTTGCCAATCACAGTACTTTCTTTTTAAAACTACATGAAGATCTGCGTTTTGCTACTCATCTCCCACTGAAAAATTCAAGATACTCTGCCTATTCAGAGTTATATCAATAGAAACTCAGTAACAACAGATGAAATAAAAACCATTGTGCAGCAATGATGTTATCAAATGGCAAAGTTTTGCTTTCAGAAATCTCTTCAAACTTAGTGAAGAAACTTGGAAAGTAATCCTAATCACTGGGGATTTTTTTCAAAGACATTTCCTCACTCAGATAATGGCAAAAATCTCAAATTGCTAACCAGGGCAAAGACAAGGAATATAGTCTTTCACAGGTTGTTTCATTTTAAGGTCCTACATATGTAGATGATTCTGAAAGTATCTCAGATGAAAAAAGAAGGTATTGTATATGTGAAATAGTACAAGTTCATGAGATTTTGTGGGCCTTATTTATGAAACATTGGAAGCAGATTGTGAGTGCTAACAATGCAATCAAAATTGCACTTGTTTATATGCAAGTACACAATACACAAACAATTGGGTAAGAGTGTATATGATCCCTTAGATACTCGACAGATTTTTATGGATACTGCAAAATGGCATGCATTACAGATTTTAAAACAGTTTTTAGTGAAGTTTTCCTCTTTTTCTGGTATCTTTCCTTGTCCTTTCTATGTTACTTCTCTTTTCCTTTCCCTACCACAGAAATCTTGATTTCTCCATGCAGCTGATCTCCACCTTTTCCTGAAAGATCAGTTTAACCATTTCTTTTTCCTAGCAATTTGCTCCAGCCATCTGTTCCAGGTATTTCTCCCTCCTCCTCCATGCCCTGAGGACTTCTGAGGCACCTGTGGAAGTAACCCTTGCTGTCATTTTCCTGCCTTTGCATAGCCTTGAGGGCAGTAACATTAATTCTTGAACCTTAGAAAGAAATGACAAAAAATTGCATTACACAAAGACTACAGTACATATAGAAGGCAAATGGAGGAAGGAAAATAATATTCTTAGAGTGCAGGAGGATAGAATAGAAGGTCATAGTTAATGGGGCTTGGAAGAGAAAATTCATCTAATAGTAGTCATCGGACACCAAAATATCTCCCACTAGACATTCCAGAATGTCTCTTTGGAAACGATAACGAATGTTGGTCAAGTCTTCCTGAAAGCATTAAATCTGAAAGCAAACACTGAGGCTGACTAGAAAAATGACCTATTCCAAGCGTAAAATGAGAACCTCTTGTTTTCCCCAGAATATTCAGTGGGACCTAACACAAATTTTCCTAGATGTATAAAGAGATGGGGAAATGGATGGTCATGCAGACTAAGGCCCTGGTAAATGTTCCATGAACTGGGTAATATTACTATATCAGTAGCTGTTGGGCAAAGTGGCCTTAATGAGTAATTCCTGTTTTAAAATCCTATGATTATTCCTGACTGCAAAAGATGATTGAAAAATAATAGCGCCCAAAATTCTTTGAAGGTCTGACTGTGAAGATACCAGTTCATACTGCAACCTCACTCAGTTTTTACTGCAGCACCTAGAATTCCACAGAAATCAGTATTTTGGTTGGTTAAAGCTTTTTCTATCTCTAAGTCAAAAAGGTTAAAACAAAGGCTTAATGTAGACTTACTCAGATTTGGCATGTAAATTCAAAAATCAGGAGACACTTCTTAATTCATCTGGTAACACACTTTACATAGAGAAAAAAAAAAAAGGAATTAATGAAAGAAATTACTGTAAAATGTTTATTTTTCAATCTGTCTGTATGACAGTTCTCAGGTTCTTTGACCTCTTTGACCTCTCACACAAACCTTTAAAACCAAGGAAAAAAAATAATTCCAAGCCCACCATTGAGAGGATGGATTCGATTCCAAGAAATTCAAATTTCTTCAGTTGTGTAATCTACATTACTTAATAGAGCAGGGAGCCAATTAAGAGCAGTCCCCTATTCAGTTTAATTAGGCTAACTACAGGTGAGGGAGTCATATAACAAAGGGTGGGGCATTCAACAGAGAGACTCCTTCATGTCAGGTCTCTTCCACTCTGACAGAGCTAAACAGATCTAGTTCTTGACTTTTACCCTCTTAATGGTAGAAAGTAATCAAGTCACATGTTTTATATTATCAAAACTTTGAAATTGAAAGCCCAAGGCATTCTGTCTTATACTAAGGGGAGAAGGGAAGGGAAAGAAGGGAGACAGCTTCTTTATTCATTCTTTCAAATCAAGGGCACTTCTATGATATACATAACTCTTAATTTCAGCTTTCTTGTATGATTACATGTTCAACAAGCTCTTTGGTAAGTTGACCAGAAAAACAATACTGATTCTGTGCTCTGAGATGCATTCCAGTGCCAAATTAGAAAGTATAGCTAAAGTTGTACTTTCCAAAGCTGAAAACAACACAGGGCTGAGACCAGTGACATTTCCCTTTCAAAGGTATCCATCAAGGTATGAGTTACATTCTGGTATCATAACTCCAGAGATCATTCTTCCTATTGTAGATCTCTGAGTCTATGCCATTCCACTTCACCGATATGTTGATTGGCACAGATGTTCAGAATGTTGGGGGGATATGTACAGATAACAAGGTAAAAAAAAACCCAAAAAGACAAAGAAGAAGACATAACTAGCCATAAATATTCATTAACAGAAACATGAAGAACAAAAAAGAAAAAAAAGAGGAAGGGGAGACAATTAGCACAATATCAAAATTAATAAATCAACAGTCACCCTTTAACTGTTTGACAAAGTCTGTTCTCCCCAGTTTATTATTATCGTACTTGACAGTCTCAGAATCTACTTATACTGAGGAAGGAAAGCATTGCTTGTAGGTGGGACAAAGACCCTTTCACTTCAGTTTAATTTCAGTGCAGAAGCACTGAAGAATTTTTTTTATTTCATGCAGTATTTAATATTTTCTCTTTCTGTAATTTCCGTAGTTTTTACAACCAGAACATCTCATGACATCCTAAAATGTCTTCTTAAACAGTGGAGATCACATAAATTCTCGGGCTCAGGAGTATTCTTCACTCTTTATGAAGTGTACGCAGTGTACACTCAAAAGACAAATCCATGAAGGCACTCACAGTGCCTGGAGAAGAGATCAAACTGAACGCATTGCTACTCTTTTTTACTTCTACTGTGTCAAATATTTCTTGCAAAGCAATACACAAGAGGCAATGTTCTCATAGCTCAACCTTCCCCTTCTTTTTCTTCCTGTCAGCAATATCTCTGAGCCTCAGGATTCTACACAAAGTAATTTTAAGTTTTAAAGTGTCATTTTCTCCTTCCATTCAGAGAACAGTAAACTTCATGTTAATTACATGGAAATTATAACTGATATCCTAAGGGGTGCACACAAATCCCTACTACTAAAAGTGTTCACATTTACATATCCTTTGCTTTTCTACTCCCCTTCTTGACTCAGAGTTTCTTTATGAGAGGTTATCAATAAAGTGCTCATATCATTAGCTAACATTAAGTTATACCTTTGAGCTAGTCCTCATTTTATACTCATGATGATTACAAGTTAAAGATCAAGGTTAGGTAATTAAAATCATAGAGAGCAGTCCAAAGCTACCACTGCTACACACGTTTGAGAAAAGAAACCATATACTGGAGTGGCCTATTTTACCTTTTAATAGCAAGGCTGTTGTCAACACTGAAGCAGCTTCATGCATAATTTCAGGCTTTTTTTCTTGCCTGATGAAAATACCCATTCTTATATGCAACATTATAGTAATGATGGTAAGACTGGGTCTGGTACTCTTGGAAAATTAAAATGCATAGAACCTGCTTTATTGTAGAAGCTCAAAAGAACATCTCCACTACCTATTTTGAGACAGAACAGAACAGCATTTCATGTTGTAAAACTTACACCAAAGCCTATGCTAATGTATTTTCCTCAGCTATTAAGAATCAGTATATGCCAGCGTGCATCACTTTTTAACTATGCAAGGCACAAATGAAAGTTTAAGAAAACATATGCAATGACTAAGTTTCAGGTCAACTCTATAAGTAAAAGAATATATACCAGATTTTAAAAAAAAAATTAAAATAGTGCTTTTATGACTCATTCTCTTTTGAATCTCTCTCTAAGTAGGCCTGGGACTCTAAATGGGAATAAAGATTTTTAATCCCCAAGAAAGACCTCCAGATGCACATCAACAGCATTCAACATTCAGAGGGCAGCTGGTAAACTGGATTATATTCTTTTTGAAAAGCGCTATGACAAAGTTGTTTATTCGGCAAAACAAACTGTTCTCTGTGTCCGTTAACAAGGCTGGCTTTGTGCAGCACAGACTTCTGCAGTACTGACTCCTGTTTGGAACCATTTCACACTAATTAGAAATAAGAGAAAAGGCTGTGTTCATAAACAGCCCAGCTCCAGACTTCTTTCAAACCACTCTTTCTGAAAATTAACTCACTTGTAACCCTCAATGAATAACAGAGTTGCACAAACAGGAGAGGGAAAAATATATTGTTAATAATTGTCAGCTTGCTGTGCAAAATGCCAATGCAAATTGTATAGAACACTACCCAAATCACATGAAATTACAAACTATTAAATGCTGTGCAGTTCCATCTTCTAAGGCTACAGCCATGGTGAGTTTTGAATTGTTTAGGAATAATAGGAATATGTGATGAAGAAAATAGTTATTATCATGAAATAAATAAAATAACCGAATGATGCACTAAACATGGGTGTAGACCTGTGTCTTATTTATTTATGATTATTATGGAATACTTTGCAATTCATAAAATAAGAATGAGAATATCAGAAACATTTTGATCTTGAGGATCAAAAAAAAAAATAAAGAAACTCCTTCAGCATTTACAATGTAAAAACATATGTTGAAAAATTAAAGTAAACCTGGAAATGTCATATAGGAAATGTTTTTAGGGACCAATTATGCACTAGGGAGGCTTATTTCTAATTTCTATAGGCATCTTGCACTTTAGGTGGCATTTGCTCATAGATGTAATCCCCCCTAAATCTGTGGGGCTACTTGTGGAAGTGACAGATGTCATAAATCATGTCATAACTGTGCTTCAGAACACATTCAAAAAGGCAGAAATTCTGAACTTATTTAGAAAAAAATTATAGTAAGTTACTACTACAAAACTACCTTGCAAATTATTTGGTATGAAACCAGAAGTTTTCCCAATTCAGTCTTATTTATAAAATCTGAAAAAGAATCCAACAAAAACCTAACTGGGGAAAAGAGATATCTTCGGGTCGCAAGAGAGAGTTTAACTCATGATTTAATTGCTGTATACTAACTTACTGTTCTTAAATCAAATCTGCATCTGAGATCTAGCAAGACTTATGCTTCTTATATCTGCATAATAAATGTAAAATAAAATAAGAAACAGAAGTAGAAATAAAAATAAAATTGGTTGAGGATCTCGTTAAGAAACCTTCTCCTGTCTAGAATTAACATGCAGCACACCCAAACATTTTTATTTCTAATGGCCATTCTCCTTACTTCACTCTGTTCTTAAGGCAATAAAGATTTACAGGATTTCTCTTATGATTATGGCAGTGATGTTACATTGCCTGGGACTTGTGATCCTAAATTCAGGATTGTTGTAAAATGAGAGGAAGACTAAATCTATTTTCTAATGAATCTTGCATCTCTCCACTGCTTTACTTGAAAACAAAAATAGACTTTTTAAACAACATTTCAATATGAACTGAGTTTCCTTTCAAGGATCAGAAAGAAGTGGAATAATTTTTAGATCCCATGTAGTGTGATTGAAAAGATTCTTCTAATTCTTCTAATAATCTAAGTTCTAACTAATCTGATCTTGCTTCTAATGGACAGACTGAATTGAGGAGACAATATGCTGCTACTATAAAGATTGTAAGAACAAGTTCTAAACATCCTGAATTTTCACAGTTGAAGAAGTTAGCATTAACTTGAGGAATAACATAGTTTGCAGATAAGAATAGTCTCGTTTCCACAAACATGTGTCTGTATTTAGTGTCAAATACTGAAGGGAAATGCTTTTCTGCAAATTATTCTAATGCCTCTGGTGAAAAGAACGGAGGATGATCACCCCATGCTCTCCACTCAATTTTTCACCTAACAAAATAAATTAATAAAGTTAAATTTTGAACATGAAAACCAAATCAAATTTCATGAAGGTCATGTAGTTCAAACATCTTTTTTTATGTTGTGCATAAATTCAGTGATGAACTGACAGCATCAAATTCCAACAAGCTTTTGGTAACTTCCTAGAAGTAATTCCTTTTTTTATAATCAACATCTGGGACACAACTAATATCTTATTGTTAGTAACATCATTTTCCTAGAAGAATTACTTCTGCAGATATTTTAATTGCATGTTACCAGGTTGAACTTAGTTTTGCTTTTAACAAAACAGTGGTACATAACAGTTATACCTTTGATCCTTCATGTAAGTCGTAATTCTAATCTGCTAGCTATATCTAACTAGTATATCTACTAAAAAGCATGGCAGATCTTTATCTCAACGCTACTTATTTCATTGCCGGATTTCATCATTTGTTTCTGTTTTCAGTGACAGTCTTTTTTTTAAAAAGTCATCTCTTATTCTTCTGAGAAAAACCTAACAGTTACTGTATATATTAATTTTCTTTTAGAGCTGGGCAAAGCCATTTAACAATATGCAAAATGGAGGAAAACACTGTTTGAAAAGTTCACATGGTGACTTTCTAGAGAATGTTCTGAAGCACAACCAACTTTGCAATGCAAAAAGACCCCCAAAGTTTGATAATACAAAACTATAAATAGAATACTTTTATTAGTAACCGGATCACTTGTTTTTTCATATTTTTGTTTGTCTAAAGGTGAGCAGAGGAAGCAATTTAGCAAGGCAGACTTTACAGAATTTACAAAACGCTAGATTTTGCCAACAGTGCTTCCCTGTGCTCTCTGTGACCAATGGACTCCCTGGAAAGTTTTACCATTTTCAAAAAAGTTGACCTGAAAGCAGTGTCATCTATAATGGTACCGTCAGCCAGTCAACAATCTGTGGTGAGCCTTCTGATATTTTCTGTTATTTTTGAAAACACTGTCCTCTACTGGTTGTGATTTTGGAATAGAATACTCAAGAATTGTATCTTCAATGACAGGTCTCCATGGACAGGTCAATAGAGCATCAAAAACTTTTTTGAAGATGAAAAACATTTATTGTTTTCAATATAAATATGTGCACTGGCTCTCTAACCAACACACACTTCCTTCTCAGATGGCAATTACCATTAGTAGTAACAAAGAAAACCCAAGTTAAATCATGATTGTTGTTTCAGTCTCATTTACTTTTCCTCCTTTCAGTGTTTTGCTTTCATGTGATTTTTAATCTCCCCCTCTTTCTTCTTCCCTAGAAAGAGAGGTCCAGAAATCCTTGAAACTTACCTTCAGTAATAAGGATTTTTCAACATTTTAGCATGAAGATGATCCTAGCAAGTGCATAACCAAGTAGTGAAGAGATACAGTTAGCTTTCAAGGGTGATAGGGCAGAAATCACAAATTGCAAACTGTTTTTTTAATATCTCTACCAGGCATTCTGATATAACAGAGAAAGCACAGAGCAGAAAACGGCCAGAGGATTAAGGCTTTTAGATCAAATTTTGAGGAAATGACCACTGCCTTTCATCAAGAAATGACCCATGTAGGGCCAGAGTGTAGAACATTTCCATAGCTCCATGTTGGTGTTCTGATGAGGAAAACACAGCTTGGAGTCTCTATGGACTGACAGATTTGCTAATAATAAATTGTATGTATTTCACCTGCAGGTGCTTTTTATTTTATTGTCAATTATCTATTGCTATTATCTTTGACTTGCCACCCAGCCTTGGACTTAAATTGGAGAATAAAACATCAGGAGACCTGCTAGTTCTGAAGACTAACTTCAAACCTCTCCCAAGAATCTTTTGTGCAAATACTAAATTAATAACTTGAGCATTTTCATGTCCTTGTTCATTCAAAGATGGTTTCAGCGCATTTTTCTAATGGTCCATCTAAACTGTAATTCTCCATTTTCGTGTCATACACATGGATAGAATTGGAACAAGTTTTCATCATGTGTCTGACTCTTCCTACTGATTATATTAAAGTAACTGGGCAGTCCTATTAGAGGAAAAAGTTTGTATAAATACAGACAAGTTACATTCCTCTTGGCTATCAAATACTTTCACTGATCTAATTTTTTTTCGACCTTTTACAGGACAGCAGTTCATTATACCACCAAAAATCCAGTTTCTGGCATGAAAATTGTTTTAAGATCACTATTTCCCATTTCTTTGTTAACTGAATACATTTTGCTCAGAATAAAAGTAGCAGAAGAAAGCGTGGGCTGCATAGAAGTCCTTTGTTAGAGCTTTTGAACTCCCTAGTTGTGGACTACAAAGAGTGCAGCGCGCTGCCTCTCACCACCACAGAACAGAAGCACTGAGCTCTGCCTTTTTTTTTTTTTTTTTTTTTTTTGTGTCTTGATATACAGGATACATTACTGAGTGCCTGTAAAATACCTTGATGGAAATCAGAGGTGAAAATGACAGTTCAAATGGCTGGTCTGGGTTTAAAAGATCTATGGTAATCTATTTTTACTTATAACAGATACAGAGAAGGAAAAAAAAAGAGCCAGCAAAGCAGTGTTCAGACTTATATTACACCCTTTGTCTGCTCCTGCCCTTTCCTGGAGCTGTCAAACCCAGAGCATTCTCTGAAAATGAAAGTGATTCTAGAGAGGTTACCAATATATGTTATTTCTTATTACTTATCTTCTTAGCATATTGCTAAGACACAAAGCCTATATGATTCTTTTCAGCTACAAACAATGAGTCAGGATCCATGCTGGCTTGAAGCATGTGTCATACCTGGATTTCAATGCAATGGCCTGGAATAGCGTTTTTAATCTTTTTTTAAAACACTTCCTATTTTATGTAGGAAGTTTTATAGAACAGTCAATCAGATAGAAAGCAAAAATATTCCGGTTAGTCAATTAATATTTCAATAGCTTTTGGCAACTGACGTTTAGCACTAGACCTCGAGAAAAAACAATACATATCTGTAGGCAAGAAATTTTTTATTCTATTATTTTCTGTGAAATATTAATATTCTTTAAATTCAGAACCAATCATGAAACACCACCTGGTCCTGTTTTCTTCCACTCATTCAAACTACCTTTACTGAACATGGGATTTTCAGCAAAAATGAAACCAGTTCTCTTTTGCAGAAAACCCCATCTCCATTCCTTTGAGAGAAAAGGGAAAAAAAATTTGTTTCCCTTTTTCCTAATTCTTTGTCAAAAGACCACCACGCTGAAATAATTTTTAGACCATCTCTAGCTTATTTATTTTTATTTCCATGTACTGACAAACTTTGTGGAGATTTATATATAATCTGTTGAACTCTGAAGAGCAAAAAGTATCAAGTACTCAAAAATGTCAGTTCTGGAAACTATACCTCCTGTAAAAATGCTTATCATTCACACAGCTCATAATTTGCTCAAAAAATAGTCATGGTAATCAGTGACAAATGTTACCCAATCATTCTCGATGGACTTCCTGTGTACTGAGACTCCAAATCTCCTTTGCAAATAATAGAAGACAATCACTGACAATTACCACAATCATGCCCCTTTAGAAGTGTATGGGTGCTCTTCATGATCTACATTTTGAGACAGTGCCAACTTCCTCAACTTGGAGGAGTTTGTGTGCTTAATTCATAACGCAGATAGCTCTTAAACTTCGAGGCAGATAACATCACAAGTGCTCGGTACCAAGTTTGCGCTGTCTCTGAAAGAACATATCTAAAAGTGTAGCACTTATTACTTCTTTTGCATATGAGACTCACCCTTGGCCCTTTATAACAAGTGAGGATCATTATGAGTACGGAGGATGACCATCCGTAGTCAATGGATGCATCAGCTGCTGTATAGACGCGGGCATGAACTCAAGGAGTTTGTAATTGTGACTGTAGAAGACCAACAATGACAAGCCTTTAGTACAGAGAAGCTTGAAAATTAATGTCAGACAAATAAGGCTTTATCTATTCAGACAGTTTAATGTTAATAAGCTTGGGTTAGAATTTACAGTCCACTAACTCCTCCATACAAAGAGCACCTTTAAGCAAGGCACTTTTAAGGTAAAACAAGTTGCCTCATGCTGTTTCCTCACAGGGAGTTAATGCAGAGTAACCAATGTACTGTAAATTTGCACCCCAGTTTACCATGGAATAACTTCGCGCAGTAGATAACTCTTAATATAACGTGTATAGGGAAATCAACAGCTAAGGCTCAGTAATTAGTATTAAAAACTATTCAGGTTCTGAAGTTTTCCATTCCCTTTTTTCCACCCATCTTTATTCACAGCTTTTTCTGTAGGATGGGTTCTGGTGCAAATTTGCCATCTTGTTATTCCTCTCAAGATCTAAGTGGTCACGTGTAAAAAAATTGTCACCTCCAAAAAAGAAAAAATAATGTAGCTTTCCAGCTGATAGCAGAAGTGCTTATTTCCTGTTCATAAAATGCTTTGTCAACACATGAAGAGGTGGAAAGACTTTCATTCTAGTTAACTGAAGTAGATCAAGATATTACAAAAAAAAAGAGATTGTGAATAACCAAGCACAATCAGTTTAGGCTTGTTTGTAAAGAACTCACAAAATGAAAAATGCTTCCACAAAGTCATCAAATCATTGCAGGAAGAAAGGAGACATTGTAAAATAATCTTACTCTTGGTATGTATAATTCACTAGTCATAAAATAAGAGTAAGCTTGGAGAGGATCTGAAATCTGCCTATAAAAATCATATAACAAGAAATCTGAATTATTATTACTTTTTTTTTGTTTTGTTTTAATGGTCACATTTGAACAACAATTGCTCTATTTTGTACCTCTTCAGGGATACATAAGCAGACCCACTAGAAAAGAGACCATTAAAATGCAAATGAAAATTCCAATCACCTGAACAATGGCATTTTTTTCTTTGCCAGGACTACAATGTAAGAAGATCAAAGGAGCATTTGAAATGCTAGATTTCAGGAGGGGAAACTGAAAAAATAATAGGTCTGGGAAAAGAAAGTGCTTTAGAGTTTCCATAGTAAAGAGAACCAAGTATGGCAGTACACTTATTTCTGAAGACAGGACATTTCAATGGATAGCCAATATTTGTATTAAAAATAAAAATTATTTTAAAAAACCATAATGAAAACTCCATTTAACAATAAGTGTAGAAATCAATATATATCCTTATATGACACATCTATATAATGAGGAGAAAAGTGAATGCCACAGTCAAGGAAATAAACTTTATTATACAGACGAGTTTTTATACAATTAGGATGATAGATAGGTTTTTAATACTGGACAAACAGAACTGATAGACTCCAATTTCTGACAGGAGAAAACGGCTCTCCTGTTTTCTGAGAAGATGACGTACTGAAGAGGGACACATTTTATGGTTCCATTTATGTCTCCTGTAAGACTGTTCCACATTTCACAGGACCTGCCCACTAGGACCAAGCAGAAGGCAGCACAGCAGGAAGAGTTGTGTGCAGGCAAAGGAAGGGATGCAACAAAGGACACATGTATTCCCTGCAGGCAGTGGAGCTCTATAAAATTTTGCAGACTCATCACCACCCTGAAAATTTCAGCATGCATTTTTTGCAGAGGCCTCTTGGGCCAGAAAGGGAGTGGGATAAGGGAAGATAAATTGTTTGCTCCTGCCTCCCTGAGCTGCTGGTCTACCTGCTCCAGGAGAACAAAGCAGATGGAGAGGTTACAGAATGCTTTCTTTGGGATTGAAAGAGTCATTGTTGAACGATGGTCACTGAACAGGGTGCAGGAGTAAGAGGCCACACTATTATTAGAGCTTCAGAGAAAAGCTTTTACTCCGGGATGACACAGTCAATGCAACAATCCAAGCTCTCCAGGCCACAGGCTGTAGTAGAATTCTACTCTGGATATTCATCTTGATGAAAAATTTTCGTATTTGCAGTCGGAAGACACATCAGTTGTATGATCATATGCATGATATGATCATACATATCATTTGTTTTGATATATTTAATATAATTTCGGTACTGCTGGTATCCTACAGAGTTGCACTTCCTGGTTTGTGAGGACAACACAGTAGGAAATGCTAAATAGTAATTTTTTGATAGGAACACGGTAATTATAATAACCCTTGACCAAGCTGTTACATCTGCAGAGAAAGGAAAAAAGAAAATAAGCAAAGGATTCTTATTAAAAAAAAAAATCTGTCAACTCTATTGCAGCATATTTTAAAATATTTAAACTAATTTAAGTAATCATCCCTACGTGTATCAAATATGGTTAGAAAATTATTCTGGTAGACTATTCAACAATCAATCATTAGAAGAGATGTGAGTGTCATACAAAGAATGGAGAAACAACTTGTTAGGACAGATGGCTATGTTTATGAGATACAGAATCATAGAACCAACGAGGTTGGAGAAGAGACATTTAAGACCATCAGTCGACTCAGCCACTATCATTGTAACTCTGAAACCACTAAATATTGGTCATAGAATGTTATGGTCCATAGGCTTGCTTATTCCATAGCATCCAGCTCAAAATTACTTTTCAAAATGTTTCAGAACAGGTTTTCCCATCTACATCAGAGAAGAGCAGAATGACAACTTGAAAGAGATATTTTAAGGCCGAGATAGTTTAGCATTCCGTTCTTGTATGAACACACAAAGCTGTGTATCCTTAAGGGCTTGACTTGGACTAATGAAATTGAATAAAATTATTATGATCATCAAAAGAAAATAAAAGCAGGCTGTTAACAGAAGCAAAGCAAAAGTATTCTGTCCCAAAACACTCATGAGAAAGGGGCAACTTTTGTAGTGTTCTGGGCCTTTTTCATTTGCTCTTACCTCACTAATAATTCATGCGGCCCAAGGGACCATTAAAGTCAATGGAATTAACTCAGACTTGAAATACTACATCCAGTTCCCTCTTTTCTTTTTCACAGCTTATAACAGCTTGAGATGATGGAAGTCCTTCTGGTGAGTAAATGCTATTGCTAACCTACTTATTGTTATTAAATGGTCTCTTCATTACTCTTGCATTAAAATCAGCCTAATACATACACCATGTTTATTGTACCCACAGCACCAAGCGTTAAGAATTAATAGGGATTTTGTGATGAATAATTATCTTGTGAGTTATCACATAAATAATAAAACAGGGACTGTAAACATCAATGCTGGAAGGAACTTCATTATCAGGGCTCTCAGAGAAACATTTTCCTGTCAACTCTAAAACAATGCCATAAAGTTTTACCCGTATTAAAGATTCTTTTTGCCTTATTCTTCATCAAATCCATCAAGTTAAATGCTACCTCAAGTACCAGTGCTTCAAATTTTGAATCTAAGTCCCTAACACCATGCTTAAAGAACCTACATCTGAATCTCCAGCCTTGAATCACACTTTATTCTTGAGCTAGAAAAGACGAAAATATTTACGGATGTGCTTTCTTGAACCATGCGGCATGCAGACAACTGAAATACCTTACTGTAGTCACTCTAATCACAATGCCAAAAAAATGCTACACTATATTCTAATTACAGTAAATGAGTACAGAGTTCTTTGCAAAATAAGCTGGCTGCAAGAATGCTGTTACAACCTCTGTCCACTATTAAAATAATGATCAATATTAAGTGTGTTTTTTGAAGTTTATGTTACCCTTTCAAAGACAATACATCAAACAAGAAAAGGAGGTCAGAGATGATAACTACAAACTCTTCGCTAACAATTGATAGCTCTGGCTGACATCAATAGCAGACTGTTTAAAACAATTATCTCTTGTTTCAAGAAGAAAATTTAGGAGAAAACAAAAACACTCTCTTAAAATGGTGTGTCCATGTAATTAACTTTCACAAAAGTCATGGAGCTGTTGGGGCTTTAAGAAAAATAAACATTTTTATTATAGTATACCCTTTTTTTAATGTGGCTTTGATATTCTGATCCTGATATTCTATTTTGAACACTGTTACCAGGAAAAATAGTTTAAATTATTCTGTTGGCCTTTAAAAGACAACTTGCTATTTATTGTTGCTTTTTTTTCATAAGTATGACCAACAGGTCTTTGAAGGAAGGAGGTATTGAGGAACTGTCTCTATAGATGAAACACTGCTCTCTTGTAAAACATTTACATTTTTAAACTGAATTCTGATCTCATTCAAGAGAAAGGCAAATTCCCAAACAACTTTGTTTGGAACCACAAGTGTCCTGTTATACATCTTGTTATCTGAGAAAACTTTGTTTCATCTTAGTCCTGTTGTTTCACAGCTTTGATGCCAAGGTGATCTAAGCATTTGGAGATGCTTTTCTTTTATAAAATACATTTAGCTTCTACCAGACTATCTCAGAAACATATTATTCAAATATATTCACCAGATTGAGAGAACAGAGCACACACAGGAAGAGAAATGGAATCGTATCAAATAACTTGTACTAGCCAGCTCCAGCTGAGCTTTCCATGTCAAAATGTACTGACTACAGAAAACAATACAGCTTACTCTAAGGCAATGTCATGTTCACGCATGACATTTCTGTCACTTTTTAAGAAGCCTTTGCAATTCTTTGTAAAGATAAATTTGCTGTAAATAAATACGTCACTTAACACTGAACATTATAGCCTGTGCAGAAATTTACACAGGCAATAATCTATCAATAACCATATTACTTCGGATTATGATTTCCATTAATACTTTGGAGCAAACAACACTAAATTAATCATAACTTCTCCCCTGCTATCAATAAATATCTGTACAAATGATGGCATCAACATTTTTTCCCCCAGCAGAGCCATGAACACTTGTCATCTCTTACATGTAAAGTCCATAACATCACTTAAATTTTTAAGATATTTAAAATATTTAAATATTCTTTCAAATCCTCCCACAAACAAAAGTATGTTTTTTATATGCATAGATGAAGGTGGTCAATCTGCTTCCAAATATTTTCTTGGAAAGCTGGAGATAGGGATAAAAATCTTAAATATTCTTCCTAAAATTCTGATTATGGAAATAATTTCAAGGAAATAAACTGAGTTCCTTTCCACTGTAACAACCTCTCCACGCCAGGAAGTTCAAAACAGCAGGATAAGGCAGAGGATCACAAAATTAATGAATGAATTTTTATTTAGTCAGAAAGGACCCAAATTAAGTTTGCAGTCATATTCTATAAATGGTCTTTTCCCCAAATTTAGTTTCTTGCTTTTGCAATTGAAACAATAGCATTTAAATTTGATGAGATAACTTTAAAAATTTCTTAATTTCATTAGGAGATTATTTGGAATGAAAGCACAGATTAAGAATAACAGAAAAAAATTATCCAGTGCTCAAGGGTGTGGTTGCAACATTGCTTACAGGAGGATTTTTAGATTGTTCTGCATGGTTATGAAGGATATACAGCCTGCTAAAGTAGATCATTCATGGAGTTCATCCAAGCTAGCTGAAACCCTCACAGCGGATAACCTAAACATGTTCTATGAATGGTTCCAAACAGACATTCCCTTACTGCTGTTCTCATTGTGAGAGTCCTTAAATCCTTCATGCAATGGGCACTACATTTTTTTAAATAAACATCTCTGGCTGCTTCATAGAGCTCAAACCCAGGGAGTGCTTCTCACGGATTCTCTGGCAGATTTGCGTGAGCTGCAACTAGCATTTAGGCACTTTCCTTTGAGCAAGATTTTAAATCATGGTCTAAGCTAGAAAGCACATTTATCACATGCAGGTCCTCCCTAAATCACTGCTTTTGTTGAGGTCTGGTTTCTCCACCAGCAAGCACTACTTCCAATACATCTCCGAGGTAGCTACTATAGAGATTGACTCTCTTCATGCATGAATTTTCAATTACTCTCACTTCTTCCTTTATTTCTTAGCTTAGCTTCAAGCTTCTGACTGTAAAGTTTTCACACCCCTTATATATGACAAAATCAAATATACTTTTGAAATTTTTCTTGGAACAAAGTTTTCTTCAAAAAAACCCGAACCAGTTCCTGCAGGAAAACAATACCACCACCACCACCACCAAAACAAACAAACAAACAAACAAAAAACTCCAACGAAACAAAAAAACCTTCCTCTTTGTTGATGTGAGTTCAGAGGATGTGTCTTACATTTTTTCTCCTCTTATTTAGCCATGCTCCCCCATATACAGTATTCCTCTCACAAGTCACTATCAATTCTTTCTATTAAACTTTGTAACTTTCATGTGCCCAATCTCTCTTCCTTAATGAGTCCAACCAACCTGTAGCAGTAATTCTCAGAAATATATTAAATATATTAGAAAGGTGTGCTAAACCTCAGAAAAAAGCATCCTCATAATATATATTCTAAATATGCACTAAGCATACAAAATAAGTACCATGACCTTCAAACTTAGCGTAGCAACGTGACAGACCTCTTCTTAGAGTTGTGTGACCGTGACCATCCACTTCACTCCTATATTTAATGTTTTCTTGGGCCATACTTTTGTCATGATTAGACATATTACTTGTACATTTAAAACATATTACTATATAAAAATTTCTGATAACATCATGCTGAGCTCTATCAAAATGCACAGGAACTATCAAGACAGTGTGCAAAACCATGCAATGTAACAGCTGGGAATAGAAAAGTCTTGGTGAAGGAAAGTGCCAGAAGAATTTTAAGCATCAGGTCAGCATTTTACATCCTTACTGCCCTTCCTGCTGCTGTAATTCATGTATTTCATGTAGTTACTCTACCAGTAACTCATGTATTTCCAAATGCTGCACAGTGCTTCTTCTCCTACAGAATCAGTTTCAAGTTATTAATAGGCTGACTTGAGAAGACAACAGACTGAGAAGCCCAGAAAAACATTAACCTGTAGCAGCATAAGTCTTCACTGTGAAAATATTAACAATACAATAATGTGCATTATTGCTACACAGGAGTTGCTTGTAAGAATAACTACTACAAGAAGAAAGAAAAAACTGTCAGCCCAACAGCACATCTAAAGGATGAAGTTTTTGCCAAGGGCATGGAAACTCACCACTTTATCAAGGACAGCTTTTCATGATTTGTGTCCTGCTGAAATACGGAAGGAAGAAGACTTCTCAGACATGGGCAAGGCTCCCAGATGAACAAAATTAGGAAACACATTAATACGTCAAATAAGCAAGAAAATTTTCTGCTTGATAAATAAAAAGCCCATAATTTTCACAGAGTTAAAACAAAGACGTGAATAAAAGCCTTTATCCCTGTAACCCTGTACCTTCATATTGACTGCATGAAATTTTTTTGCTTCCTTTCTTTCTTTCTCTCTTTCTCCCTTTCTCTTTCTTTCTTTCTTTTTCTTTCTTTTATTCTTTCTTTCTCTCTCTTTCTTTCTCTTTCTCTCTTTTTCTTTCTTTCTCTTTCTTTCTTTCTTTCTTTCTTTCTTTCTTTCTTTCTTTCTTTCTTTCTTTCTTTCTTTCTTTTTCTTTCTTTCTTTCTTTCTTTCTTTCTTTCTTTTATTCTTTCTTTCTTTCTTTCTTTCTTTCTTTCTTTCTTTCTTTCTTTCTTTCTTTCTTTCTTTCTTTCTTTCTCTCTCTCTTTTTCTTTCTTTCTCTCTTTCTCTCTTTCTTTTCTTCTTTTCTTCTAATATAGACCTATAGATATGTTTATTGTCTAATACAGTGGAGATAACAAGTTAAAGAGCAGTGTGGGGATCTGAAATGCAGTATTTCAAACTGACTATTACATACAGGGCAGCAGTTATGACATTTCTATTTCCTTTGCTGTTAGCCCAGAAACAGTAAAAACTCCTGCTGGCTCTCTTATCAGAGATACGGACAAACTAAAGGAAATACGAAGATCACCTCTGGTAAAAACAAGATGAACATCCCTGTGTTTTCATTTAATTTCTCAGCTTCTAGCTCAATACAGAATGAGTCATGAGTTTCAGTAGAATATCAGATCCTTTCCTTGCCCACCTATTTAATTCACAATATACATTGTGTGTTCTATAAATCTATGTTTCAAGATTCCTGGAAAATAATCCTTCAATGAGAAGTCTAATGCAAAAGATGTACATATGCCTTATATCTAAAATATTTATTGTGATGCAAAGGTATTGATTCACCTGCAAAATCCGTTTATGCTGCAAAACTGATTGAAATTAAAAGTACACTTACTATTGGAAGTACATTTATTTAAAGGTATTTCATTTGACTGGCAAGATTTTCAGCAGCATGAGACAGAGCTCAAAGAAAAGGTCATTAACCTGTACTTTCAAGCAGAAGACTGGAAATGCTATTGGTGAGCTAGAGTTCACAGAATATACTAGGAATCAGTTCAGAATTTCCAAGTCCTTGTTTAGGAGTCGCAAGATCAGAAAAATCAATCAAAGCTCATTTATTTGGTGAGCCATTTCACTGTTATTCATTTATTTGGTGTTTTGCATCTCTAGAAGCCCCATCTTTCTGGATCCATAATTTGTAGATCATACAAATGCCTTGGAAATCTTTGCTTAACTGAAGGTTCTCTCTTGTGTAATAGGAGAAGGTACGGTAACTGCTGTGGTGATACGGTGCCTTTATTCTTTTGTCAAGCATTTGGCTAGAGTTCAAGGTGTGCTAAGAATATCAGATTGAAAATGTTAGCCAATGCCTTTGAAAGCAAGGTTAGAATCAGAAAGAAATGTTATTTTCTTTATGTCAGCTAGAAATGGATCAAAATGCAAAAGAACCTAACTCCTGCCTGGCCTTCCGCAGAATTCCACAGCATGTGCCAGTTGTAGCTATGCTGACTTGTGAAGGGCTTCATCATCTTTGCCAAAAACATTCCTATCCCCATTTATTCTGCCTGAAATGTGACAATTTTTACCGAGTGCAGGGAGAAGCTTCAAGGTAGTAGATATCAATTATTTGTGAACTAGATTCAGTAAGCCATTACTCGTGAGAGTAACTGAACCAGCTTTGACAGTGCTATTTGCCTCAGTAATTACAAGTAAAGAGTCCACAGTTTGATGCATAGTTTACCATCCACTTAAATATGAAGAAAGGGCAATCCAATAAACCTTATTCTTGTCATTTTATATTCCACACAGAAATGCACTTAACATGTATATTTGCTATAGATATGATACTATAGTTTACTATTAGTATCAACAAACTTTTTGTTGCTGTTCTTCTCCTGACAGGTATATGTAAATCATAAATTGTGAGCACAACAGAGATGGAAGTTTTCTTCTAGAGTCACTTCAATCACAAAAAGAAATAAATAACTACACAAACTGAAATGGTAACATAAATTTACATAGTCTTCTATTGCAGATTCCAAATTGTTCAGTGTTTCATCCCAGCCTTGTAAAAATAGAAGTTCATTAGAAATAATGATGAATACATACGTCTTGTATTTTGCTTTATTATGTATGAAGAGTTTTAAAACATGTAGGAAAACCACATTCAGAATATCCAAGAGTCATTCTTTCACATTTTGACTTTCCACAGAAAGCAGTGAACATTTTTTGTATGCCCTTGCTTCAGAAATTGCAAGGTTTCTGCAGAGTTTAAAAATTCCCTTTGGTATAGAAAAGAAACAGTGGGTCTTACTCTTGACCCAAAGGGATTTTCTGTGCAGAGAAGTGAATATGTGCTGAAACAGTGTGTCAACGGTTTCAAATACTGCAGTGAGGTTTGCTATAAAATGGGAGGGGCAGAGGGAGGGAGGGGTAATTGAGAAGACCAGAGAAGGGCAAAATCCTATTCACAAGTGGTTGAGATTCATCAGAACAAAAAAGCAAAATTGGTGTTCGGGTGACAAGAGAGACAGGAAAAGTCACACACCAACTCTAGGACACGAAGAGAGCAGCTTGAAAGCTCTATCAGCTACCTGGAGAGTTCTTAAAGACATGTTCATGTCTTGTTATCTATGGTAGAAGAGCTGGAGGAAGGAGCAAAAAAGGTTGAGATTCAGGATTAAAAACTTCTCTGAAAACCTTTCCTTCCTTGCCTGTTATTGAATAGAAGAACTGGGTTTTCTGAGGAAAAGCAGAAATACCCAGCCTATATCAGGATGCATACACCTAATAAATGTATATATAAAGACACAGGGGTTATACATGAATATACACATACATATGTGTCTATATATGTATATACACATATATTTTTTTACAGATACAGGTACACTATGCAGATGTTTTACTGTAAGTGACTATTCATTTGGGGGTTTATTTTCTTAAGTCATGTCACCTTGCATGTCTCTTATAAGTGTTAGGATGGTTTCTGTACATATTTTCTGTACATATCCCACCCCTGACAAGCATCCTTTATTTGACCCACTTCCATTAAGGAGGTATTAAACTGACTGGAAAGTTCTAGGGTTAGTGTATAATTACGAATTTTTGTGGAATTTAAACTAAAAGTTTATTGATGTGTTTATATGTAGGATGGTGAGGTTTCCAACTGGCAATCAAACATGTCTTGGAGCTCAATGTTTACTTAAGCAAAATAAAAAATGGAGGATATATCACACAAAACATGCTTGAGAGGAAGGGGAAAAAAAGGATTGTCCTAATCTGTGACTTCACACTTCTGTGCCCACAATGCTCCCTAAACAGACAGTAGAGAAATTGGAAAACATCAGTGATAATTGAGATTGCTACAAATTTACAGTACGTGCAGTTTTCCAGTCAGGCTGTCTTTTTTACCCAGAAGTGGGGGTTTTGGCTTTTGGTTAATTGTGTTGTTACAGGCGACATGGCCTAAGGAAGTCAGCAAGGCAAAATTTACTCAGAGGGGAAACAGTTTTCCTCAGATCAGCTGAAAAAAGAAATTTTGTGGTGTGAAGAAGAGGTTCTGCACCCAAAAGCTTTTTTCCCTTAACCAGTCTAACTAAAAATTTTGCCTGAATCTGTGTTTTCGTGTACTGTTTACCAAAGTCAAATCTGATTTTTCTTGTTAGGTGAACTGTCCACATACAGGTAGGTAGGCCTGTCCACAGGAAGGCAGTAAGTAGTTCAGAGAGTCCCTGGTGGAATGCAGTTCAAACACAGGACGTAGAGAATATTTTTCAGGGCCCTCTTCCAGCCTTGTCAGCTAGTGCTTAAATTGTATTGCAGCAACATCTGCAGGAAATTTGTTCTCTCTAGTTTCACTTTGCTTATTGAGAAAAGATGGCAAAACTCTTTTCAGAGGGCCTGCAGAGACTTTGAAGATGTTAGGGCATCTAATTTTATCAGTTAATCTAATTTATTGCACCCCTGGTATCAACAAATGCCATGGGATTAAGAGATTGGGAGCAGCTGTGCTAAAGGATGTGCAGGTGTTGGTGAATGATCGCAGCCCAGAAAGTCAAACCTGTCCTGAGATGCATCCAGAGCAGTTTGGGCAGCAGGGCGAGGAGGGCATTCTGCCCCTCAGCTCCAGCTTGGTGATACCTCACCTGGAGTGCTGCATCCAGGTCTGGAGTTCTCAGCACTGGAATGGCATTGGTCTGTTGGAGTTTGTCTGGGGAAAAGACAGAAAATATGATCAGAAGGCAGTACCACCTCTCTGTGAGCAAAGGTTGAAAGAGCTGGGGCCGTTTAGCGAGGAGGTGGGTGCCTCATCTCTGCAAATATTCAAGGTCATGTTGGACAGGGCTCTGAGCAACCTGAGCTATTTGAAGACTTTGAATTATGCTAATGGCAGAGTTTCGAACTAGGTGACCTTAGAGTGTCCCTCTTAACCCAAACCAGTTTAGGATTCTACCTAAATTCTTTGGAGAAGGCTTTGACCAGCCAAATATGAGCCAGACTTCTTTCTCCTGAACCAGTCTTTGTCTAGATTAAGAATTAGTGGGTATGGAGTAGGCCATGTCTGGCAGTTGACCTGACTGAAAGTAAACAGGGATCAGTTGAGGCTATCTCATTTAGCCAAGTTCTCTTGGACTGTAGAAGAAAGAAATTTGTCTCCTTTTCTTGATCCCACTTATTTTGTCCAGTTTCTGATTATTAAAGGGTATTTCTCACCCACCTTCCTGTTCCACATTTTGGCGGGTGGTGTGTATGAATGACTGCTTGGTAAGTATCTCTATGACAATACGCTTTGCAGGGTGGGTATGTCTTTTTCCTTATGTGAGCCCCTTAGTTAACGCAGCAGTGAATCTTTCACAGTTATCTGTTGTTAAGTGTATGTCTCCAACTCAGAACGAGCTCCATTTCTTGTCAGTGAAACAATTTGTCACATGTCAGGTAATGTGTATAAAATTGTACTGTACGACACTATAGAGAGGCTCCTCTGTCCCATCTAAGCAGGATGTGTTTAAATGAATGAATTAATCAGGGCATTCCATTTCTATCTTCCCTGATTTTCCTCCACAAATCATCTTCACTTATTTCATCCTTAATTGTGAAGCTATGACCTCGTGTTTTGCAACTTTTTCTTTTATTTCATTATCAACCAAAACGATTTGCACATATCATCTTTAATTGACACCTCAGTGTGACATCAGCAAATGGAGAGGAAATAGACTACTGAGAACAGCACAATGTCCTAGTCATTGCATCAATTATGTTTCCCCAAACCACTGGGGACATTTGGGATTTTGTAAATGTCTTTGGGTAGGGAGAACTCTAAACTGAGGTAATGAGAAAAGCCAGAGAATTTCTTAAATCAAAACTCTAGTAACTAAAGATTTCTTGTATGCCTTGATGTCAGTCCCTAACAAATTTGTATGAAGGTGCAAAGGACATAAATCTGGGTTTTACAGTGCCCAAGAATCTGGGGTATATATATATATTTTTTTTTTACCTTAGATTGTCCAGTATAATGTGATATAAAATTTCATGTGGAGTATTCCGTATATAAAGGATTCACAAACCACTAGCATCACAGCTTATATTTTTAAATTGGGGGAGTAAAATTCACAAAAAGAGCTTGCAAATTTTTATCCCCTGTCCTAACAGCTGTTTGTCCTTTATAAGATCACGCATTATTTAATCAAAAAAGATCTAGACATGACCTTTTTCAAATTAATATGGATGGGTACTATGTTGAATGTGTTCAAGACAAAGACTAATGTTTTAAATTTTCTTCTTCATCATAATTTCTAGAAAGCAAGAAAATTTGGGAGATGGGGAAATAATTCCATGCTATCATTTCATCCTACCATACAAAAGCAAAAGTAAGGGTTCTAGGTTTTTTAAAACTCAGCTATTTCCAGGGAGATTTTCTCTTGTTTGCTGTATTTGCCTTTGAAATGGAAATTTCAGAAACAAATATTAAAACAGTTTTAATAGCCTTGACATTTCATCATGTGCTGTGTGAAATGTAACATTGCATACTGTTCTCTATGACCTTGCAGGAATAAGTAACAACAGAGTGGCTAAACCACATAGCTTAAGAAGGAGATCACAGCTTTGAAAATTTAGTAAAAAATCTAGAGGTATAAGATAGGATCCTCCAGCCCCAGCCACTGAACTCCACAGTTTATTGAGTTTGTCAAACCTTTAGCATTACTATTAAGAATAGGTTTTGTCCTTAAAAAACCATCATAAGTTGATGTGTTTAAGTCATTCGTCTCCCATAACATTGGGACTGAGAAGAAAAAAGAAGTGATGTTGAACAATTTTGCTTTTCAGTCTAGGAATTAACTATGAAACCGTACTCATGCATCTTCAGAGCTTATTTATTATTTAGGAAAGTTTTGTTTTGTTATTATTACTTTAGCAGGTTTTCAAGTAAAACGGGGCTACTCTTTACAATATAGGGCTATATATATAATTTCACTACAGTGCACCGTGTACTCCTTAGCTGTTGCAGGCATGTCACACCTTGTGAAATAACTCAGCATTTCAGCTGAGTTGCTGTGTCTAACATCTCAGCAGCAGCTTGCTCCAATGTAAAACAGCAATGAGAGAAACAGGGAGAAGAATCCCTTCTCCGGCAGCATCCTGGCTTATAAATATTTTCAAATATGATATTCAAGTCCTAGCTAAGATCAAGACAATGATCTCACCTAGCACTTACATAGCTATGTAAGGAACATAAAAAATCAGTTTAATAGTGAATAATCTAACTTACATTAATAATATTATTTTTAACAAACATGAAAGATTTTGTTGGCATTTATTTTCTGCAATGTATTTTTCTTCTTTTTACAGAACCAATTGCAATATGAGAATAAAGTGGACATGATTCCCTCTGCTTGAAAAAAGCAAACTTGTATCTTCAGGAGATAGCTATGATTAGCCTTTTTTCCTTCCACTGTATTTTATCAGAGTCAAGTCTAATTTCTCCCTATGAAGAAGGATGTATACTTGAAAAAATTATCGAACTGGACAAAATATAGACATGAATGTGGTGATGCAACTTTCAGATTTGTCTAAATTTTTGTGACTTTTAAAATACCTTGTCCCAAACACATATCTCCACTACAGGAAAAATGTTTCACTTCCTACTTCAGTTAGCCAAACGTTTAATTGATGTTAGTTGTAATAATAAGCTGTGTCATTATAAAGTCATAAAAGCCTTTTGTGTTCTATCAGACATACACAAAAGAGGGGTACTGTACCTGGAAAAATTTACCAGGCTATAAACTTTGAGGTAGATTAGCAACTTCCTTCACAAGTCTAGCAAAAATACCCAGCATTATATTAACAATTTCTAGGTGCTTCCTTTTGTGCTTATTTTCCTCAGCCAAACAAAAACACATTGTGACAAAAAAAGGAATTTCTCAAACTGAAAAACAGTGTAAAAACTAATGAGTGGCTGAGCATGAGCAACATCTTCCAACTAGTTACCCCTCGATATACAAGACCAACTAATTCTTTCCTGATGGACCTCCTTTATCTTGCACCTTTCCCCCACACAAATATAACACAGGTCTTGGAAATAGTACACTATGATTTCCTTGTATCCAGTTGTATGAGTATACATCTCTTTAAACAGAACCAGCCTTACTTAGCCATCTCTTGTGTTTTCTTCTCAGACCTTGTTTGGATTGTGATTGGCATCTCAAGTTTCAGTATTTTTTCTTAACATCATATGGCTAATGGGTTTGAATATAAAATAGTATCTTTTCTCCAGCGACTGTGACTGGCTGTTATAAGAGTAATTTGAGCCTCTTTCCTGTCTCATTTCCTGATTAATTGCTGTATTTCTTCCAACCACACTAAATGTTCTCCACAAATCACTGATATTAATTTTCATAATCTTTAAACAGGCACAGACTTCAAACCCAGGTCACTTAGGATGGTACACAATGCAAGTGCAATTTAAAGCCAATACTGCCTTCTGATTAAAGGGGAACACATCTCTATCCTGTACAATTTGTGAGACGGACAACTGGTTTTCCCACATGCAAATCTAGTGATCTACACTTGCTTTGCCCTGCAATATGTTATTCACTGCCTTTGTGCTTCTTTAGGGCCACACATCAGCCACAGTGATCTGATCAGAACAACTGCCCACAAGGTAGCATTTATTACTGGTTACTATTTCCAAGGTAAAAGGCAACTATAGCTGTTCCCAAAAATTGAAATCTGATGACTCTGCAGTTCTTTTCCATATCCCTTGTGGGCATTTATACCTATTTCTATCCTGTACCTCCAAAGCTCTAACCCTTAACTGAGATAGTTTGTCTTCACTGCTCAGTCCTGCTGTGCTTGCACTTTCTCTTCTAGTTTACATCTCGATTAAACCATATAGTATTGGGTATCCAACTGACCTTGTATGAAAATAACAGAACTATGTGACAGCTGTGGAAAAATCAAGTAAAAATTAATTTAGTAGTACAAAGATAAACTTCAAATTGTGCAAGGTTTGAAAGCAAACGTATCGATACTCAGAAAATATTTGGACAAGAACATGTTATTTGATTCACAAAATCGTAATTGAGTTAATGAAACTCCAGTACATCAAAGACAAAGAAAACTGTTTACCTGAGGTGCTTTTATATTCCTCAGGAAGATGGCAACATCAGGAGAAGAAAAGAAGGGTAAAGTTACTAGGTCACTAAATGTAGTGTACCTGCCAACTGAGAGCAAACAGTGTAAGGAAAAAGAGAAGCAGAGAGATGGAAAAAGCAACTATTGTGACTGAACACGGAAACAAAATACAAAAACAGCAATTCATAAAGTCATGCCTTTGTAAACGGTAAGAATTATCAGTGACAGAGATAAAACTCTCAGAAGTAGCCACACATTTTGTCCTTACCATTTACTGTAAAAGCCTCTCAACAGCAGTCAAAATGAGAGAAGTACAAGTTACGCTCATAAGCTCTAGGTAATATCAGTTATAAAGCCAGTAAAAGTCCATAGTTTAAGTACCCTCTTTCTAAAATACTGGAATTGATGTGCAATAAAATTATTTAGTTGCTGGTAAGTTTTTATGCTCTTTTAATTAATTGCTTTCACTGTCAGGCCATTTGAGCATCAATGAATTTCAGTAAGGTTGAATGCAGAAACATCTTTATTTCTTGAATGTATCCTATAGCTGAAACAGGTTATGAACCAGAAATTCAGGTAATGGTATCTTACAAAAGCATTTATGGAGCTCTAGTTCTTTCAAGAGGAATTTTTACCATAATATTATAAAGATTTATGTTTTAATCAAATCATGTCAGCATTCGCATTAATAATTACTGGCAGATATAACTACCATTCTGTAGTTAAATATATTACTTATTTACATTAAGAGAACAGAGTATCATTTTACCTGACAGATCAAAGTAGAACGTTGTTTAAACAGCAATGGGAACAACATACTTAAAATTTTGTTTCATTTGACACTTGAGTTAACATGTCAATATCTGATTTCTCCACAAAAGCCTCTGTTTTTAACCCACACAAATGAAACTACTGGGAAGCAACCATTGATTTAAACGAGTTTAATGCATTTGTCTAAATAGGGTTCTACAAAGTAATAATTCCTTCTTGTCTTTCTGCATGTTTGTTTAAAATGTCACCAAGTCAAAACACACAGAGTTTTCCTGTGTGCTTAAAATATGGTTGAGCAAAAGCTTTGTAAATATTTTTCAAATAAACACATTATTACTAAATATTTTAATTATGTTTTCTAATTATGTATGTATTCACCATTACAGATATACAAAAGCTTTCTGCTTTACATTCTACTAATACCCAGCTTGTTTAGCAAAATAAAAAAAAAAAAAAATTAACAAAGATTAAGAAGGCATTTGATCATCAAATACAAACGTATGGCAATAAAAGATGAATAAGGTGAAAAGCTGAATAAGAATCAGTTCTGTTTCAGAGCCTGAAATAGCTGGAAATATTGGCCATGATAAGAAATCTATAACTTAGTTGTCTGGAGTATGTAGTGAGAATAAAGTGTTTAGTATGTTCCTATTCTGTGCTACAACACCTCTGGATTTCAGATAACAGATTTTTCAGTTGGTGCCAAGAAAATGAGGAGCACAGGGTGGCTAACCAGGGACTTTTTGAGTGATTGCTCATTGTCCTGCTTGGCAGGTGACTGCTTGGCAGAGGCAAAGTGGAATTCAGTTCTTTAGTGTATTATCCTCATCATGACTACGTTACAGGGGGCTTCTGATATTTGCACTGGTTAGAAATTCAACAAAGTGTATTCTATAGCATTAGCAATCTGATAAAAATTGAAAGTCCTTTAAAATTGGTTGAATTTTGACAGGATTTTAAGCCCTAGCATTCCTTTAGTCCAGTTTGCTGAGTTCAGTATACAGATATAATAGAAATACTTACTTATTTAATCACTCTCATAAATTGTTCTAATTGCTCTTTCTCTTAGAATGTGTGCATTGAGTAGCTGGAAAACACATTTTATCTTGCAGTTAGTTTTTGTTCTCTAATGCAGAATTGAACGACAGTGATCTTTGAACAGGATACAGCAGGAATGAGAACCTTCCCAATGAACTAATTTTGTTGTTTTCTCACCTGAAGTAAAGAAAAAACAGTTTTCTTTAGGAGATTGTGCTCCAGATTGTGCTAAAAAATATCCACCCTTAACATTTCTGGAGCAGCTGGGTGGATAGATGGACACAATTGCTTTGTAGACATCTCCATTTGGTGATGAGTTTGCAAGCAAGCAAGTTTGCAAGCAGACAAATTCATGTGGGTTTGTTTATGTATGCATCTCCTAATTGACATTAAAAAAATTAACAGACTAAGGCCTGTGGCCCAAATTTTTTTCATAACCGTAGGGATGGTCTCAGACAGAAAGGAGTGTTTTCTCTTTGCCTCACATACCTCGGCTGGCAGCAACACTCCTAACCTTAAGATAGTAGTAAGTAATTACCAAAAAATCACTTGAAGGTATTTTGTGTAATCAAGAGTTTCAATATAAACCTTTGGATTTCAGTAAAATACATGTTTATTTCTGCTACCTGACAGGTTGACTCTGGTAAATTTCATAAATACCCTTCAGTTTTCATCTACACAATACAATAGTGATTGCATTTATTCCACTGCTATCCAAAAAATTGTAGCAGCTTTTCTATGGGTAAACATAAAATATGCCTGAAAAAATCACAAAAAAGAAATTACTGATTAATAGTCACTTTTGTTCTATAGTCACAAAATGTTCCTGAATGATGATGTAATTCTGACATATATGCTGTTTTCATATTTTGGGAAAGTGATTGCATGCATACATCCGGAGTGCAAAATATTTCTGTGCTCCTTCTGTAGGAGAGCTGAGGTTATGTGGTGAGCTGGTAAGTCCTGGGCTGTTCTCTGGTTGCTGATTGGATGCATTTGTGCAAACAAAGGCATATCCCTAACTTTTTTTTATACAAATGAGATCAATTTACACAAGTGTACAGAAACAGAATTTAATAAGAGTATGAATCAGCTGAGCTAAGGAACCTTTGATACCAGATCAACCATGGTTTAAGTGCTCTTCCAGTAAATTCGAGACATACGTATTCAAAATTCCATTGCTTGGAAATTATTAGTAAGCTATGGAGAATTCCCTCTTAAATCCTTATTTTTAGACCAGGTTAATTTTGTCTCATCATTGTATTTTGTTGCTGTTTACTGTTGACACAGGCTCGGGTTGTTTCATTTTGTTTTGGTTTTTTGTTTTGTTTTGTTTTGTTTTTAAACAGTATGACTCCTAGCTAACTGACTTCCAGTAGAAATAACTTTTTTTGTCCTCCTTGATATCACTGTTGCAGAAACCAGAAATCCTTGTTGTGGAGTTTCAAAACATCATTAATGTAGATAGAGCTATAGAAAATTATGCTTCATATGACAAGGATATCTTATTTAATTTGAGAAATGAAAGCAGATAAAAAATGCAGTTCTTTTCAATTACTCTAACTCAAGCATTACATTTTAGAAAATGTGATTCAATGAAATAAATGCTGTTCTTACATGATTTATAAAATACATCTACTTGACTTCTGCTAAATTTTATCCGAGCATGTTTATCAATTTTTCTCTCTATTGAAAATATGGAGTGCATCAAACAGATCAGAAATTTTTTTGACCAGATGAAGGAAAGAGAATTTGCTTTATTAATTTTTATTTACCTTAGTCAAACTGCATTATTATTCCAATCACACACTAGTCTTTGGTGTATGAACTCTTCCACAGAACTCACTATTTCCAAAGTTATTTTCAAAGTTAACTTATTTTCATCTGTTCTGTGGACTTACATGGAAGCCTTCCTGTTTATAATAGATGTACTTGCAAAGAGAAGTTTAGTTAGATACCTTACCAAACTTAAACTGACAACCTGATTGCAAAACACTTCTCTAACTTCTTAGAAAGTCAGTTAAGTACTTGAAAGACAGCTCTTAGTATAACCTCTATTCCCTTCCTTAGCTTACCTTCACTTCTTGGTGTTTATTCGATACAATTCACACGAAAATCCTGGATATGAAGACCCATGTGAGAATTCACGTTTTTCAATGAGGCAGCCTAGCCCACCTGCCCACTTTCTACCTTGGACTTAATGAAAGCCCAGACGATAAATGTGTCTTCCAATGTTATTTCAGATTCCTGCTCCATTTTCCTGTCCTTTTAACTACTCACTCCCTGTTAAGCTGCATTCCCCGATGCATATTTTGCATCTTCCAAGACTGCCAATCTATTATTTTTTCAAATTATTTTTCTTTTAGTGTTATTATGATGAAATTTCAGGCTTGTAAATAAGAATGGAGAATAAAAACACATTCTGAATCTTGCATACTTCCATTCTACAAATACATTTTTTGTAATCTGACCATCAAGGGTGAAATTTCTAAACAAGATTCAGGAAGAAAAAAGATTTTCTACTATAATTTTACTGTAAAGTAATTTTTAATTTCTGAAAAGCACAGAAGATGACAAAGACTTCCGTTGTTACACACTTTCAATTTGGAAAATCCTTTAAATATCCACCTGAGAAAAATACAAAAACTTTTGTATTGCTTTAAAAGTTTTCATAAGACATTTAGGTAGCCTTTCAAAAGTTAGAAGACCTCACCGCTGCTGTTTTTGAAGTGCTCTGTGCTGGCATTTATGCCAGAACTCAATACAGAAATAGATGATAGTGAGAAACACAAAAAATATAAAAAAGTAATTATTACTATGAATATCATAGTCCTCTACCTAGCAGTAAAAGCTGGGAGTGAGGACACTTGAAGGGGAACCTGGAAAGGGCTCTGACATGGGGAACCTGAGGCTGTTCAGAAGGGTGAAGTCAAGGCTCAAGAAAAGACAACTTCCAAGTAACAACAGAAGTCACAGAACAGACAGGTGATTAGTTGCTTAGTTACTTGAGGTTGGTTAACCTAGAGGAATCTAATCAAAGAAGAACAACTACTCAAATATTTCTTCTGTCTCATTGCCTTTCTATCATCACATGTGTATTCCCACTAACTTCATCAGGCTTCCAATTTTCTTACATGAATGGCTACGAAGGGAAATTTAATAGAGGTGACAAAGTACATACGGAATAATTATAAGGAATTATATTTTTGTGTAGGTCAGATGTTGACATCTTCCAATATTTAATACCTAGCTTTATAATTTTTGCTAAGAATTTCAGAATTTGCTAATGTAAATATTTGGTAATTACTTAGACATTGCTAAAAGCATCCAAATTACACTGCAGGTATGGCATACATTCATACGATTTTCATGGTCTTACAAAAAGGCTTTTTAAAAAGTGTTCCTTGAAATGCACTTTTCAGATACCAAGAACCCCCCAGTTATATATGTTCATCATGTGAGGGAGTGAGGGAGGAGGTGGATCTGTTTGGGTTTTTTTCCTGATTAGTATGGCTCCCACATTAGTCTACCGATATTAATATGGACACTATCAGTGAGCTTCCATGCCCTTCTAGTTGAATCTTTGCTGCTTACAATTCCTGTCTGCACAATGTTAAAACTCATCAATTCATATTTTTCCTTAGCATTTAGCTTCTGGAGGAGAGATGTCATGTAGAGATTTATAATGATAAATCTGTAGTCGTAATTAGATTTGGAAGCACCTGATTGATGTCTGAACTTGAAGGCATGCACTACGGTTCAAAATGTTCCCAGACTACTTCTGGATTGCACAGCAGCTGAGTGTACTGTACAGATCAGAGAAGTGTCTGGAGAGCATGTCAGCCTATTGCAGTTCTCATTTCTAACTCCTTCACGTGCAGGAGGAAAGGAAGGATAAGGTGGGTCAAGGAGGATGCAAAGCAAAGGATACAAAGGTACTTTGCTGAGGAATTGGGATCTGTTTAGAAGCTCAAAATTATTCACGTTCCACTTGCAAAACCTGGCACCTCTGCAGCCCTGGTGAAAGCTTGGCTGCCTCCACTCTGGAAGAGCCATGCCATGAACACTCTAGGTCAGGAAAGGTTAATATGCTAGAAAAATCAGATAGCATGTTTATTTCAAACATTCAGCAATTATACAGGAGCTGTTCTACATCCACATAGAACTTTCTCCCTTATTTGGTTATAAAGTACAAAGAGATTCAGAGTTACACCCTCCAAATGTCAGTCATGAGTAGCTGGCATTCATACAGGTGGAAAACACTCACCTGTGAGTATTTCATACCTTCACAGAAACACAAGATAGATGAGGAAACCATAAAACCAATGGTATGCATTCAGAACAAATAAAACATATGAATTTTATTATGCTGTGAAAGGTAAAAGAACCACTTGGAATTAATTTAAGGATTGGCATTAAATGTACTCATTTATTCATGTGGCCCTCAAGCTCAGATTATTATAGTAACAATGTAAGGAATATTTTCCAGGGAAATGAAGTAAAATTCTTCAAAAGAGTGTGCAGAGAGCATTTTGTACATTCCAGCATACAAATTCTTGTATTTAGGCAGTGATAAAAGCAGAATACCTGCAAGGTTGTGCCTAGGGATAGTTTTGGACTGAGCTGCATGAAACAGTAGCTCAGTTAACACATTCTCACTGCGTATGTCACATATGAATATGTGAATAAATAAATCTTATAATCTGGTTAATGGATAAAGTTATCCTTCATTTTGTGACATGGTTTCCAAGAGTTTTAAGCATGTAAGAAAACTGCACAAGCTTGACATCCAGCATATGATAAATCATTTCTCTGACAGTTAAGGTTCTTTACAAGAATCTAACTCTGGTACTTATATAACTTCCTTCAAGATATCTGGAATTGGTGCTTTTCTTACAGGACAATGATAAGCATGTGAGTCAATAAGTTGCTGTAATTTATCATAATTCATTTCAGTAATGTGTGGAGAAGATATATAAAACTCTGTGTCATCTGGTGATCTGATAAAACTAATATTTTTGATTGTTACAGTTTTGATAGCATTAAGATGTTTTACTCCACTTAGGGCATCATTACAGTCTTTTCCATATTTATCTTCTAAAAGGCTATATGAATATAGAGCTTTTAACAGTTTACAGACCGTAGTTTGAAATTGGCATCCAAGGATAATGAATTGAACCTTGCAGCTGCAATGAATATGCTCTTATACCTCAAACACATCGTGTGGGAGTGTTCTTGAACTCCTTTGGTCTTCTGAAACTACTGCAGAAACCACTATTTCAGTCAACCAGATACAGCAGTCCTCCCCATTGACTTTTGTATGATTTTGATCAGGACCTGAATGTCCTGACTCTAAATTTTCATTGGAAATATTTAATGCATTTATAAACAAATACATGCATACTCAGATAGATTTGCACTCACAGCCAAAACACTGTAACAGGAGTGTTGTCTCTAAAACATAAAACAACAGAGAAGTCACTGTGCCTGTCTCTGACTTGTGGTTGTCATTTCATAGGCTGTAGCTTGTCTAGTCTGTGATTGTTTTCAAAGCAATTTTAATTTAATTTTCCTTGTTGGACTTCATATCAAATATTTTATTTAAAAAAATCTAGGCTCTATATCATTCAATTAATTTTAGTCAAGCATTCATTTATAAATATTGCCCCATCTAAATTCAAGTGGAGAAAGTCTGAATGCCACCGACAAAGTCAACGTGAGCCTTTTATAAAGCAGAAATCTCATAAAAATTTGCAAGGTCAGAGCTCAGAGGATTTTTCTTGTTCTCCTCCTTTTTTCTTTTTTTTTTTTCTGACCAGCATTTGGAAAATGAAGGAAGGCATATGGTTCTTAAAAGATCTTGTGGTCTTCTAGCAATGATTTCCTGGGCACTTGTTGTTTGCTGACCTGTGACAGTCTACCTCGCTGAGTAGCACCACGTTAGGTGTTCTGGATTTCTAGCCCCTCTTTAAAGATAAAGAAAAAAAACCCTCTTTAATATTTTTAATGCTGTGTAACTGACTTCCTTTGCTTCAGATGTTAGGGTCTTTTATCTAGGTGTAGAATAGAGAGCATGCAGTCCCACACAGCAAGCTATTAAATTTTTTTCTTACATTTTTTTCATTTCCTTTACTTTTTGTGATCAAATGGAGAAGACGCTAGTCACCAGGATACCATCTGAATCCCAAACACCCTTTAAGGTTATTAGTTACTCATTCAAATTTTCTATTTCCCCAAAGAAAATATTTTCAGCTATTCCATGTATTACAACAACCCTAAAGCAAGAAAAGAGTTATGAAAGTCTGTCAAATACAAAATAATCAGCTGAGGTTAAGTGCAAGTAAATGCCACAATTTTCACTTCAACATTATCTAGAGAGGGGGGTTTGGGGGAGAAAAAATCAGACAAAACATAGACCACAAATTATTATTTTCATATGAATCCTTAAAAATTTTTATTATATGGTGGTCATGAAAATCATACACATATTCTCATTTCTGAAGAAGTTTTTTTTTAAAAAAAATACTGGTTTTAAAGGAATATTACCTTGCTATATACCAAATTTTAAAAAATCAACTAAGAAACAAGGAATATCCATTATCAAGTGTATTATAGTTCTGAGCCTCTAGAAAGCTTACCACTTTACTTTGACTAAGCAAATGCATTCCTTTATTCAGCAGTGCATATTATGTTATGATAAAACACGGGTTTATCATCTCCTTAACAGATCTGAGTATCAGCACAAACGTGCAAATGAAGTTAGTTGACTGGTTTAATATTATGGCCCTGTGTACACTGAAAGTATATCCCAATTATATGCTTATTTTGGCAGAGCTATAGTGAAAAACCTATAGTGAAAGTGCAAGTGCAGTAGATATTTTCTTTCCTAGTCCATAAATTTCCTTATAAATACATAGAGGCTGGCATTTCCATATTACTGGAGAGCTATTCCAAAACTCACACATCATATTCTCTTTTTCATTTGCAGTGGTTTCAGCATTCAGATATTTTTTCTAACATTGCATTAAATTGCAGGAACTCTGACTCTGGATAGCACGAATACATGTAGCTGTGTGTCTCTTCATATATAGACGTAGAAGAAATAGGAGACTGTGAGAGATACAGAATTTTGTTTCCTTGTTTCCAGTGTGTTGTTATCAGAAGAAACTCATTACAGGTTGTGCAATAAATAAAACTTCAGGATAATTCTTTCTGAAAATGTTTAGTAGTCATTATTGAAAACACACAATGGAAAACTTTGGGTTTTGAACGGAGAGCCTCAATGAAATAGTGAGAGGAGAACAGCAGCAGTAATGTGCTAAGATGTATAGCAAACTGTCATTCTGAGGTAGTAATATAAAACTGTCACTCCAATAAAGTAAGTATTTTTGATGTCTAAATTGTTTGATCTCAGTTAGATGTTAGAACAAATAATACGCTTTACGTGAATTATTTTTCTTTTTCTCTATCTGTTTTATCCTTTTCCTCACTCCTAATTTCTTCCCCCTCTTATTCCTGCTACCCATCTGCCCTACAATGAAAGTATCATTCTTCAAGATCAGGATTATTAGAAGTATTAATCCTTACAGATGCCCGTGAGTAACACAATCACGACTGTGCTTCAGAGTCATTAGTAGGATTAGTCATTAACAGTGACTTTATGATTTATCCAGTGTTATTAGGATAAGCCATTAACAGTTTTTACTTCTGCTTTTCTGAGTAAAAAGTGTTCAGCAAAAGTGAGTAGCAAAGTGTTAGCAGAACACAACTTTTCAATAGGAAGGATGAAAAAAAGATTATTCTGAACCATGTGGGAAATGTAAAAGGTGGCAATTAGCTGTGGAGAGTGACAGGAAAAACACAAAACAGAGAACCAAGACAAGGAATGGAGAGAAAGGGAAAAAAAAAAAGTCAGGGAAATACAGAAGGTTGCAGTAAATGCATTATTTTGAAGAATGAGAGCCATTTTAAATTAGCTTCTGAAATGAATACAAATCCAGTCAAAGGGACAGTGGACGAAGGTAAAAGATTCTTATCTCCTAAAGCTTAAGAATAGCCTGGTCACACATGAATTTCAGGAAGTATAAATATCATGAATGTTAAAATTATAATAGCTGGCATGGGACATGATAAAATATATTAAATAGAGAATTCTAGGGTGAAAATGAGAAAAGTATCTATAAACCAAATACCTAGGCAGAGATTACTGATCCCAAGTAGTTAGAGCAATAGCAATATAATATTTGTACCAAATTAGAGAAAAAGATAAAAAAATCTTCAGGTAAGTTTAAAATATAAATAGAATAAAGTAAGAAAAAAGAATAAATAAAATAAAATATAAAAATTTTAAGCATTATTGTTAAAAAAGCAGCAATACATAGAGCTCCAGATAATTTACTTTCAGTGACTTTTTGCAAAGAAAAAACCTTAACAGATTTGTTTCATTTGGGGTTTTTGGCTGGGTTTCTTTTTTAAAATTACTACAAAATGCAAGTGGAATCAGGTCTTATGGGAGCTTTTGTAAAGTACGATGAGCGGAAAAAATTGTTAAACTTTATTTCTGTGACAGAAAATCTTGATATGCTTAAGGTTACATTTTTTGTCGTCACAGAGGGATTTACTGTGGTAATTTTCACTGTGGCACTCTATTAGATGAAATCCCTAATGTGTATTAAGCATTGTAAAGAATGCAGTTAGAAAGGTTGAGGATTGCAGTGTCAAATTTATATTTATATAACTATTGAAAGCACTGGATGAGAAACAAAAAAGAAAACACTGCCAATTAAATAATCAGCTATACTTGCAGACAGAACAGAATGAAAATGAGAATTGTTATTTGTAAAAGGCTTTGGGATTTGTCCAGGCAAGTATAGTGACGTTTTCCTTCATTTGACACAGCATGTCTGTTTCTGCAATGAGATGCAATTGCAAATTCTAGGTTTTGTATTTATTCACTAAACTCAAATGGTTAATCCAAAACCTACTCTGAAGAACAGTGACGTTTCTTACCAGGACTTCAATGTGTCAGTAACAATCCTCTTCAATCAGTAGGAACTCAATCTGTATATTCTTTTCCTAACAGACTATATACTCATGTTTATGTTATTTTATACACTATTAGAAAGTTGTTGTTCTATTCAAATTAACAGTTGTATTTTTCAACTCTTAAAGCATTTACTTTATCTCACAGCACTAAATGATTAAGAAGCACAAAGCTTCCCAGTTTAACAGAATTTCTTTTCCTGGAGCAGAGGTGGTTGCACCCGTTCCTGGCAGATGCTGCTGCTGGTTGGGTCAGTACTGAGTGGATATCAGACCTGCAGCTGTTCACTGATCTGAACTCATAAAGCAGCTCGCAGTGACAGAGAGGTCATGTGAATGACATCCAAGGGACATCTTACAGATCCTGATTTTGCGGACAAAGACGCCAGAGACAACCTGATGAGAAAATACTGTAGCATCTGAGGACACAGCAAAATTCACTCTTTTGTGACTTTCAGCACTGTTTCACCGCTTCCTTTTAAAGTCCTGAAGAAGACTGCCACCATGAATTCATCATTTTAGGGCCCTCTTCCAACATTGTCTCAGAGGTTTCCAGCAGTCTGGTACAGGCACATAAATTACCAAACCTTGTTATTAGATGCCTCTGCGTTACCTGTGCTTCCATTTTCAGGCTTCAGGATAGCATTAAAGATTATTTATGTTGTCTGCAGTTTCAGAAGGAAACAGGACAGTCCCGGGTCATTCAGGACAGCCATGGATCAGGATGTTCTTACAAGCATCTTTGTGAGTCAGAGTACAAATATGTGTACTAAGACTCCCAACAGCTACAGCAAAAGCTTTCTCCACAAGTGACACAAGGGAGCTCTGAAAACCTTAACTGGAAAAAAAGTCTTACTGTTGCAAGCACTCTCTCTCTCTTCATGAAACAGTTCTTTTTCTTCCCTAAATAACTTCATACTAATGTTGGAGAGGAGAGGAGAGGAGAGGAGAGGAGAGG
>VZRQ01009649.1:309367-323340 GCA_013397975.1 Machaerirhynchus nigripectus
AGAGGAGAGGAGAGAGGAGAGGAGAGGAGAGGATATAGCAGTTTCAAATTAGCAAAAAGAGCTAACAAAAGGTTAGGACAGCCTAGAAACTACGTCCTGTACTGACAGAGCTAAGGCTGTGGTAATTGTAACAGAAAAAAGTAAAGAAGAAACATTTTATATGGCAGAATCTCTCAGCCTAACAACAGGCACTGCTTGGGAGGCAAAGTTAGATGGACAGAAGCAAAATAGAAAATACAGTGCAAATTCTTCACAGTTAGCATATTTAAATATTGGAATAAATTAAGGAGTAACATGATAGATTCTGCAACTGCAATACTTTAAATAAAGGTACATGTCTTTCTAAATCATGTGCTCTAGTTCCAGACAGAGCTATAGGCCCACGTTAAGCAGGTCAAACAGGATGACCATGATGGCCTATTTGAGCCTTGCATTCTAGAAACAGTTGAAAATGAAGTCATTAATTTCTCTGTCACAACTGAGTTACACTCTCAAACATGTTCTTTTACCTGTCAGTTGTTCCTTATTTATTTATTTATTTGGTTGGTTGTTTTGGTTTTTTTTTCTCTCCATAGCTATCTTTTTTGGAACCTCATTGTACAGAATGGTCATTAACTGTGATGGAAATGCCAATGTTTCCATGGAAACCTCTGTCCACTACAGAATATACTAGAGCAATATTTGAACCATTTGTCCATTTGATTAATTATGTCTTTGTGCTGAAGGCGGCTTGGCTTGATTGTCTCATCATGTATTAGAGAAGCTACTGCTCTAACAAATGGAGCTATTGTTTTGGGTCTATTCATCTTGGTACATCCCTGAGAGCTGATAGACATGTCAACAAAACGACTGTCCCTTAATGAGCTGCAGCTTGTCAGAACTGTTTAGGGCTTCATGCTAGGCACAAACTACTGTCATGACAGCTTCAGTTATTATGGCAATGAGTAGGATGTCTATAAAAGAGTCTATAGAAAAGAATGACCCTGGTTTTGATATCACATAGTTCGCAATTATCAGCTATATATACACTATGTAATAGATTAATAATAGATTCCAAACCTTTGAGACAATTTACTGATGAACTAGTTCTTCGGTCACAAAGAAAGAAGGTATAAAATATTTTCACTAATCTCTTTAGCTGCTTTTGAGTAAATATAGAAAACAAAACCCACAAAACAGAACAAAACAAAACAAATTCTCACAGAAAATATCAGCTAGTAATTGTTTGCAATTTTGTTTTGTGGGTAAATCACAGACATTTTGGTTTCCTGTAGTGAGGTAATTTCCATCTCAATTATATTTTTTAAACTATCATTTTACCTATTGCCTGTACTGAAAATCTACTAGGAATGACAAACAGTTTAAATGCTATATGCATGGCCTAAAAGGAATATATTTTCTAAAAAAAAAAAAAAAATTATGGAAATCTACACAGAATTTACTGTGGTTCTTGCTCAATTTGCATCAACATTTTTGCAATTTTTGCAGACACATCTGTCACTGTGTTGTTTACATTTAGTGCATATCCAGCTCTAAAATGTAAGCAGCTTTGGTTGCCTGGGATAATGTCATACACATACCTGCTTATTTTTGGCAACAGGTTTCACATATTTTGAGTAATAATGGAAATATTAGAAATCTGTATTGATTTTCACAGTGGCCTAGAATTTCACCTACAGAAATGTGTACTTCTCAGTTGAAAAACACACTCAGAATCAACAAAACAGGAACTAAGCTTACTCAAACCAGAAGCTAATTATGAAAATCAAGATAGACTTTCTACATATTTTAAAAATGTAGATTTGTAATTTTCATTCTTAGATGTTACATTCAATTAACAAGCATTAAGAGTCACTGTATATGACATTTGCTTTAAATATTTCCCTGTGCAGCATCAGTGATTAAGCTGTGTCCCTAATAATCACAGATGGAAGTCAGCACCCTGTAGCTACCAACAGCCACATTTAATCAGTTAATAACTGTGGATTAAACTTAATTCAGATTAATTTGTATTAGTATAGAATTTGTAACTCAATTGCTTTCATATTAATTTACATGTTGTCTAGACATGACATCATATTGACTCTTTGTTTGGCCCAAACACTAATTATGAACCATGTAGCTAATGGATGCGAAACTTGCAGTTTAAAATCAAAACAGAATTTCAGTCTACACTATACTGAGGATAGTTCAGTATTACAGTTCAGCGTTGCAGGCTGGGCATTGCCTGGGAATGGCAGTTCTTCATTTGCACTTCAACCTTCTTAACAAAGTATTTTGTTCCTACGTGAAGAATGTGACTATTCGACAACAGAATTATTATCCTCCATCAAGAATTGTTAGCATCAAATTTTTCTGGGAACAGTTCAGTGAGGAAAATGAGGGATTTAAAAAACCAAGCCAAGCCAAGCCAAGCCAAGCCAAGCCAAGCCAAACCAAACCAAACCAAACCAAACTAAGCCAAATCAGACCAAACCAAACCAAACCAAACCAAACCAAACCAAACCAAACCAAACCAAACCAAACCAAACCAACCCACCAAAGGAAAAAAACCAAAACAACCCCCCCAAAAAGCCCACATCAGAAGAAGGGGAAAAACCTCACCTGCTAACATTAATAACTGTTGTGTTACAAATTGGACTGAACCACTGCCAAGGTTATTTTATCATTTATAATTGTATCTATTCTGGGGTGCCTTTTATATGAACCTGAGCTCAGCTATAATTTCTTGTCATAGTGCTTGACCCACTAACTTTCAAAGCACATTTTCAGGTAAGAGAAAAATAGTAGAAAACATCCTTGGAATTCATTAGCATGAAACGTAATGATTTTCAATTATTTTGGTTTAACTAGATTATGTTTTTATATATACACACACATAAGGTTCAAGTTTACTTAAGATAAACTTTACAGGCAGAATGTAGTCATACTTATTTTTATGTCCATTTGTAAAACAGCCTTTTTAAAATTATATTAAAAAGAAGAGAATCACTCATTTATTACCTTGAAATTTTCATTAGTGATAATAGTAATAGTAATTTTTTTTAAGTGATTTATGTTACTCTGGAAATTTTACTTTCTTTTAATTTTAGTTTATCTGTAGTACCTTCATAAAAACCACCCAGGATTAATGCTTCAAACAAACAGCAGAAAAAAACTCAGAATAAGAGGGTGAGTTTACATCTCTGAGCTGAAACTTTGCTATTCCCATCTACCCCTTTATTTAAATGGTGGTCAACAAAGGTGATAACTGAGCCGCAAAGTAAGGCCAAACACTTTTTGGTTTGGTTTTTGATTTCTTTTTTTTTAATCTGAATATTCTCCACAGAGCTCACACGTTTTGAAAAAAGGGAAAAAACCCAATCTTTATGATTTAAAATAGCTCTGATAAATGTTATCCGCTATAGGAAAATCTACTACTCTGGCATATTTTTTAACCTGCTGTATAATGTTTGACTCGCTCATCTGTGGGGTCGTAGTGTCACCTAGTGGCCTATCCTGGCCTCGCCACTGATTCCTTTTCCCAGGCTGTGCGCTCACGGCAGATCTTTCATCCGTACAAAACCAACGCCGCTGCAGCACAGGCTGCCCTGGAAGCCGCCGAAAATCATTCAGCAGTCTGAGACTCCTTTTTTGCACGGAGTATGGCAGGGATACACCTCCACGCAAGCCCTCCCACAATTAACAGTGCAGCTCAGTGCCGGTGGCACGGCCGAGAGGCAGGGCAGCGTTCCCAGCCCGCAGCTGCGCAACCTGCGCTCCGTACGCGCAGATCGCACCCGTGTGGCCTGAGGAGCTGCGCGTCCACCGGGCACAGCTCAGGGCTGACATATCTGAACCTGAAACACCAAAGGACATTTATCATTTATGACTTACTGTCGCAGACACATGTTCTGAAAGTATAGAGGGGGTGAACAAGGCATACAGATAAGCTGGCATGATAATTCTGACATGTAAGGTCTGTAGTTACATTTTATTTTCATAAGTAAATTACTAAATTAGTATCTACTAATGAAGCAGTTACAAGATTATAGAGCTAAATTCAGATACTAAAGAAATATATTTTGTCTCCTTTATAAAGATAATGAAAAAAATTCTTTTAAAAAAATTATAAGATGAAATAAGTATTTTAATCTAAAATTCTTTTATTAGCTATGAACCTCAAGAAATAGAAATTTTATGGTACAGATGGGTGCAAATGCTTGCTTCTTTCTTCGTATCATAAACAAGCTAACCAAGTGTCAATTAAGCTTTTGTAAATTCATAATGACTCACTCAAAAGTTCTACAAAAAGTGACAGAAAATACTAGAACTCAAAATTATTTCAATGAATATCTTTACTAAAGGCCAATGTTAAATGATTATTTTAAAAAGCAGAAAAAAATAAAGTGACCTCTGTAAAATTAAGACCAACAAAACCAGACTGACATTTTGGCACAGTGGCACTTTTAAATTTCTTTTTCTAAACAAATAAATTTTACATCATTGCTCCATTCAATACACTTATATATTTCTAACAAAGTAGATCATACTCCCTCCTGCCTGCCTTGTATTTTTAAATTTAAAAAAATCAATCATCCAGAACAAAACCAGCCAGAAATTTTTAGACTTACACAGAAGACAGATATTGCAAATCACAATATTCCATAGACTACTGCAGACTAAAAAATGTCAATTTGCACTCGTATTAAGAGTTCCTGAAGCTTTTTAAAGAGGTTATTTACAACTAACAGTGCATATTGACATTAAACTCCATAAAGCAACTGCTAAACTAATACTCATAAAAGGTCTTAATGTTGCCAGCCAGATCTTGGTAAGTTAACTAAACATTTCAGCAGTCTCAGTAGTTTCAGAAGTACAGAAATGCTGGAACTCTTCTTAGCATCCTGCTTTTTCGTTGCATATAGGCAACACAACAGGAGAGTAAGCAGTTTCTACATGATTAATTAAATGTGAGCAAAGACTTCCCAGATGCTACTGAACTGCTCTGAAAACATAATTTATTTACCGTCTTTACTTCTGCTTTTTATATGGATTATGTTAAATATCTCTCTTTGCAGCTGTCTGCTCTTAGCCTCTGCTAATGGTTTAGTATAAATACAATTACCTACATTAAAACAGGTGTATTTCTTGAACGAGTTTATGAATTTAAGGTATGGCAATAACTCTAGCTTGGCATTGACATTGTAGCCTGGAGGTATTTTTTCTATATTTCCATGTCTTCATAAAAAGCTGAAACAAATGAATTCACATGCTCCCAAATCCCCTTGAATCTCATTGCTACAGGTACTGGCAGTGATCAAGATATGGTAAGTCATACCCAGCTGTTAAGGCCAGGCTGAGGTCAGAAAACACACCCTGTACTAGCCAAAGGAAGCAGTGGATCAAAGGACAAAGCTAAGGACATTGTGGAACAGCAGGTTTATGCTTGGAAGCACACAAATCATAATGGAAGCAGTATGAGGGAAGGGACCACAAAGTGAGGATACAAAATGAATATGTTGGACATTGGAATTCTTTGAATTCTCTCCAATAAAATCCTTTAAAAAGCAAAGCCTTGAAAAAGACCAGAGCTTTGATAATTTGCTTTTGTCAAAAGCAACTGGTAAGATGTTCACACAGGTAACACCAATCAGACTCACAGGAACACACCTGGCCTCCCGGGAAGCTGACTGGGGGGACAACTATCTTGACTCTGCAAGGAATGTCTGAGATGGCAGTATCTCAATTTGTCAACAAGGAATATCCGAGGTCACAGTGTCTGACTCTAGATTTCTTGTAAAATATTTTGAAGAGCTATGGCAGTAAAAATTGTCTCTGGGAAATGTAAATCTTTATCGTAACTTTTGGTGGGATATAAAGGATTTGTTTCCCATCATTCTAGTCTACAATATATCTATATCTTGGCTGTATAGCCACCTTCAGTCTGCAGTGTCACATTCCTCACATGGGGAAAGCTGAAGGTGAACAAAAAAACCACAGGCACTCATTTTGAGATAACAGGGAAAAAGTTTGTTCTTGGAGGCAGCATGGCATATCTTCTCACTGTAAAACTGTACAGACTGCCCATGATACAAGGATTTGCAGAAGTTTGTTCTAGGAGAGAACTTACCTCTTATTACCCTTCTTCATTGGTTTTACCCTTATTACCCTTCTTCATTGGTTTTACCATCTTTTCCACACTATGGTGGTGGCAGTAAAACACTGAGTGCCTGCCCAGACTTAATTGATATTAGCATGAAGCTGAGCACTGAAACCAACTCCACCAGGGCGTGTAACTGCGTCTTAGGACCTCTGTCACTGGTGTGAGACGTCTCTCACAAACGCGTTTCTGATAATGCTGCCTTTGAGAAAAGAGCAACTCAAAGGAAGAGGCAGCCGTGAATGGAAGGAGCCCTACAAGCTTTGCAGGTTCCCAGCACACAGGTTATATGATGCACAAGCTGGCAGCAACAGGGACTCCTCTGGGGCAAAGCAAACCTGATTGCAGCTAAGCACGCTGTGCTGCCCAAAGCCCAGATTTTCTCTTTTTAAGGAAGATGAACAGATGTGAAGACCTTTGGCAGGAAAGATTTTCTGCCCTGCAGATACACCTACAGGTAAATGCCTGTCTTGATGGACCTCCAGAACTTCTGCCAGCCCTGCACCTCAGACCATGCAGTGAAAACCATATAGAAAGAAAACCTCCACCATGATAGAGAATTTCTGCACCGAAATACAGCCACTGTCTCAGTAAGGATGGGTATTGTTGGGCTGCTTTCCTAGGCTCTTCATGTGCATATCTGCAGGGCAATTGTACCTGAGTTCTGCCTGTGATCCAAGAGAATAGTACATATTCAAACATACAAACATTAAAAGCAACTGCTTAAGTCTCCATGGCAATTTTTACATTTAGTAACTACACTCTTCACAGGTATCTATATTTCCTAGCTTCACTTGGAAAGTTCCTTGTTGTTTAACATTGTTAAATCCTCATTTGTTTTCCAATCTCTCATGAAAAGAATCATCTGACATCTTTCTTTGTCAGATCAGGGACTAGTTTGAAGGTCTCACATGACAACTCTGACTCTCTCCACAGGCCTAACTAAATCTGTGACCAGAAGGCAGTGGCATTTAGTCTTCTTCAAAATGAGAGTGTGATGGGGTTTGGCCTTGGATTTTGGGGTTTGGGGGTTTTATTTATTTCTTTGTTTTCCCTTTGGAACATGAAATCACATCATATTTTTATTTATATTTGTTTGGTGTCTTTCAAGAAACAATAGTCTGATTTCCTACTGACAAGAGAACTGAATTTGATTGTAGATTCAGCCACAATATAGTTATCTGAATGCACAGAGATATGAAATACAACTGGTGTTTGACATCTTCTAACTGATAAATGATTTAGAACATTATTTCCCAGGAGTCCTTTCCACCACACACTAGCTGTTCTGGCATAGACGCTTCTAGTATGCACTGTACTCTGTAAAATGCCACCGTCAACATGACCAGAATCTCTGACTGTGGTGATTCCCACTCCTAGATCACCATCCCAACAATTAAGCCAAAAACCTTCTGGCCCTCCTTCTCTTGCTCAGGGTCCACAAATGTGTTTCACTTGATAGCAAAGTTTAAAGAATTTCTCTCTGAGGATACTCAGCAGTTCAAGGGAGATGGCATTTGCCTAAATAAACAGAGGTCTGAAACCCTGCTCTGAATTACAGTAAATTTGAACTTTGGCCTCCCACGTCATCTCAACTTTATTGAACCTTTCCTGAGTACCGCTTCAGCAGCAGACTTCATTTCCATTTATATGTGGTACTTACCTTTTAATAATCTTTTCCCACTTCATTCCCCTCTCTATGGAAAATATGGCCTTAACTACATATCTGTTAGCAAACAAGTCTTTACACTGTTTAGTATGTTATTAACCTTATCCTGTAGAACTTAACTTCTTACTCGAAGTAAAAATAAGCCCCAAAATATGTTATTTATTTATTTATTTGAACCACAGTACACACACATTTACAGACATAAATAGACACAGGGACGTACATTTTTGCAATGAAATTTTTATTGTTGCATCTTAAATAAAACATACATAAAAATACCCCCAAATTAACCTCTTGAATCGGTGACAATTGAATTATTTTCACAGTGGGGCAAAATGCAGCTCACCAAGAGGGAAAGGGTTACCTCGGTATTCAGGATTTTCTTTTTTGTTGTAAAAAGGGTGTATAGGTGCGATAACATTTTTTAAATTGCGAAATATACATATATATATATATATTTATATATATGCATAATANATGTATTATCTGGTTTACAACTTTTTCTGAGGAAGCTGCATGGCAACCACAATTCTAACTCTGTGTAAAAAGTGCTTTTATCACTTTCTACTCTGATATTGCAAAAAGGTATTTCAGGGAGACTAATCTGTATTTAAGTGCCTGACTTTCTCCAGCCAAATGTCCTACTTTCAAATTCAATACATGACCAGCCTAACCAAAGAAATCCTCTGGGATTTACACCTGATAGTAGATTAGTACTTTGGCTGATTTTCAAACAAATGTACAGTGAATAAGAAGACTGAATGAAGCTTTCCTTTACAGTTCTGGGAAAGGGGGTAGGAAGTCATGGGGGGAGGCGGGGAAGACCACAGACTCTGTGTTTGGAATTTATTTTTCACTAGCAAGTAGCTGGAAAAGCAACAGGGGAAAAGACTTTAAATGCCCTTCAGCAGAAACTGGCAGGTATGGGAGACAGAGGATCCTTTTGCTCACATCTTGCACAGTAAGATGCCTATTATCTCTTTCCCATAGTTAGCAGTGTCAACTTTGATCATTAATATATTATCTTGGCAGAGAAATAATCTAACCTCGATCCTTAAAACTTTGTGCTTACCCTGTACACATTTCCCTAATTCTGTCTCAAGATACTAACCCAGCCTCACTGTGTTTAATGAAATCCATTAATTAAATCAGCCCTTCTTCTGACAGAAATGTTAAGAATCAATCAAGAGCCATTTGATTTTCCTTATATTAACATATTAGTTTCTCATATGATTTCTTGCAGCAGAATTTATAAAGAGTTTTCATCTACTTTGAAATCATGATTAAAATATTTCGCTTACAGGAGGATTCTGCTGTTGGTTTGTTGATGGATCTTCAAGCCTGTTCTGGAAGAGTAAATGTTTATACTGATAGCATAGATGTCAAAACACAGCCAGTAATGACCACGGATTAATTCATGTTTTCGGAAGCATAATCTGGTATAATTAAGGCTGTCTAATGCTTTCCATTTAAACCGCATGATTTACATATCTTGGTCAGACTTCTGATTTTTGGGTTAAAACTGTCCACACTGACTGTTTGCCTTAGGCTGATCTTTTTTCAGTGTCTGCAAAACCAGATCAGTCATTTCTCAAAACAAAATTAGGAAACTGTTTCTCCAGTTTAGACAGTTTTAGGTGTGTTTTGAAAAAAAAAATAGAGATATGCTTTGGAAAGGACTCAGCTATCCTTAAGAGGGTCACAGGAGCATAACCCTAGCACATACCAATTTTTGTCTCTATTAAACAGGTAAAAATGAGAAAACATCTTCCTCAAAATTTGGTCTCCTAGTTGGAATCGAGTCCAGTGATGTGCAATAGAAATCCTTATTGTAAGAAATTAGGAAAAAAGGCCTGCCTGGCTGGTGGTTCCCTGGTGAGCAGCACTTTCCACCTCAACACAGGGTTTTACACTGACGAATTGTATTCTTATGAGTTGCCAGTAATAGTGAAAAATAGAAATAGTGAAATTTCTTGTATTTTCTCTGTTGCAAATACATTCCATGAAGTGATGAAATTTTCAGGGATCCCTCTTCAGAAATCTCTTGCCTTACCTCAAGGTATAGGTACGATTTACACTAAGTAAAGGTAAATCACAAAATGTTGAAATAGCTGTCAATTAATAAAGCAGAAAATTCTGTTATAAATAAACAAATATTAAAAAGTGAAGGAAGGAACTCAGCAATTCAAAATACTCCATATGGCAGTGGTTAAAGCCATCAATAACTTGTTAAAATAACTACTATTACATTGAACTGATATCAGGAAATTCAAAACATGCAATGAAAGCACTATTATGTTAGTAAAACTTAGTAAAACAAGGGATGCAATATTTGTTTTACGCAACATTAACACAGGAATATACTCACATCTGACTTTCTTCTACAAAAGGATGCCAAAGAGCTAGAAAGCATGTAAAAATTAAGAGAGGTTAACATGGTACACTCCATAAAATGTATCTGCAGAAAGATCTTGAGAAAGAGATATGAGGAAAATATATCAAAATTAAATACCAAGGAACCATGATGGTGAACTGGTCTATTGAGCATTTTTTTGCCTTAGAAGATCTTGGCACAATGGATTTTAAAACTAGAAAATCCTTAGGTGCTGTCAGACAACCAGACCATTTCTTACTTATTGTCAAAAAAAAGGCTCTTCCAAACAAAATTCTTAGAGGTGTTCTGAGCACCAGTTTTCCAGTGTAGAAGTCATTCTCACAGTAAACTCCAGTTTATTAAACAAAACTTTCTGGTCTCTTTTACCTTAACTTGTAGCAGAACTTTATGAAACTTGGGTTTGTTGCTAACTGCCATTTTTTTACGCATACTGCCAATGAAAGTAATAGACAAAATACTGAGTTTAAAGAAGCCACAGTATCAAATGGCTCTACAATCCCATTTACAATGAAGTTATCTAATTATGTTCAGCTAGGCTTAATATTTCTCTCTTAGGAAGCTTAGCTTGGTGCTCATTAATTGTACCATAAATGTTCATTTAAAATACCCCAAACAAACAAGGGTGGTCATGAGGGGTGTTGGTGTGCTCAGGAAGCTGGAGGCTTAAAATTGGAATCATCCCAAAAAATGGTAGGTTGACAGGAGAAATTCAGCTTAGGTCTCAATGGGTTAATGCAGTCACCAACAAGGAAGTCACTAAAGCTCCATCAGATGTGCTCAAAGAGATGGTAGATGTTACGTGAGGAAACTTAATGCATAGGTTGAGTCTTGCACCAAATGACCCAGAAGCTCCCTCCAACTATAAGCTCTATGAACTGTGAAAATTGTAATAAGTGGTGGCACTTGTGGAATTCCTTCCTGCCATGAAGGATAAATTATTATATAAAGGCTGTCACACGCGATACATCATCTACAAATTTTCCGAGTTCTTACTGCAGCTGCCATTTGGGAAAAAACCCTCACCAAATCAACAAAGAACACTTCCCTAAAAAGAAGTGAAAAAAACATAGAGCTACTTGGCATAATAGAAATCAATTCTGAGGCTCTCTATGAGTACAATCCTCTTTGTCATATTTGCCACTGGTGATCTGAACATCCATTGGACACCAAAAGTCATGAAAGAAAAGCCATTCTACAGTTAAGTGGAAAAGTAAATATTCCTGGCAAGATTTGCTTCATTCTGCTTACTAAAAGGTAATAAAAAGAGGACTAGGTTAAAGCTAAGATTTTGGTCCATTTCTCATAACTGACAAAAGTGAAGGAGGTGGTATAATCTAGATGACAAATCCTTGAATTCAGCAACATTTAAAAAATGTCAACACATTTATCGTGTATTTTCCTACAGAGTCTTCAAGAATGGAACCAAATTCAGAGGCTGATTCCACCAATGTTTCAGCTCACTCGTTCCCACTTTTCCCCTCCTACCCCACCATCAACCCCATCCCATTCTATTTTGCAGGAGGACTACAACACAGACAAATATTTAATCAGTCTTTAACATTTTTTCAGTTAAATATTATCTGAATTAAAGAAAGAACAAGGAATTGCATACTTGATACCTATGTAAGATTTCTTAGGAGTCGTTCTGAACTGAAAATTCCTTCCTGACTTTTACATTGTTATTGCAACTCCTGGTCACATATGTTCACATCATAGTGACAGAGCATTCATTACAGTCATTCTTTCTGTAATGTAATTTTCCAAATTCATTAAGAATAAGATACTGCATAGCTGATGTCTGACAAAAGGTCAGACTTGTTATACGAGAGAGAAGCAACAACAATGCAATGGTTTATCAGCATTCAATAAAGTGTGATTAATCTATTGTTCGTTTCATAAAATTACATTGATAATGTAGAATATATTCTTTAAAATATGCTTTGTCTTCACAAGCTCTTTCAGCAGCAGAAGAATTATATAATATTGCAAACAATTTAATTAATCTCACCATTTTAGCTGAAATTTGTATATAATACATAATAATTTTATGTATTATGCAATATATAATATTTAATATGTATACATAATTTTGCTAAAATTAGCAAATAATTTTCCAATACTTAGAGGAAAGGAAGCTGTTCTAAAAATTATGGTCAGAATAATTCTTATTGCTATCCATAGTTGTTGGTTGGTTTTTATTTGTACAGCACGTGCTGTGGATGAATGATAACAAAACATGAGTTACTGACATATGTTCTTTAGTTTCCTGGGAAGTTGCTTTTGAATAGCATTTATAATTTTTTGTAACTAAAAAAAATCATTTTGAATTGAGAAAATACAGAAATTAGTAAGATACTCTATTTTTAAATGGACAGTTTTAAAGCTATTTCTTTTTGCTCACATAAAAGTAATATGAGAGAGGCATATACTGTCTTCTTCAGCAAGGCAACAGCACAGATCAGCTTTTTCTGATGAATGAAACAGAAAGGCTTAAGACAAAATAATGTAGTTAAAACTCAGATTTAATCTTGTACAGCTCTCAATGGGCACCATATTGTCAGTGCTGTCATAAATTTAGTCTCTGAGGGTTATTATTTATGCAAAGAAAGGCTAAGTATTGCACTGAGAACCAAATTTCAGTTTTTATTTTATTACTGATAAGCATTTTCAACACTGTTTGTTGTCACTGTAAAAGCTATAAAATAAAATATGTAAGAAAAATTATTTGATTTTGATTGGTAGTAGTAGTTCAAAGTAGTATTAATGGAAAACCCACAGAAGTATCAGGGTATTTTTATCTTTGAATAAGTACTTGTAAAAGTACTCCAGTAAAGCACAGCAGTCAGTAAAACCACAACAATGCAAGGGTATACCCTGGAATTTCACCATTTATATCAAAAATGCAAATGGAAAGCCATCACCAATTATTCTCTTCACCTTATTTTTCTTCATTTCATTCATTCTTGTTTTGTCACTCTTATTTCTCATTCATTTAACTGAGGTTTTGTCCTCTTTCTCTATTCTTTCTACCCAAAAGAAAGAATTTCTTCTTTTTCTCTTGCTTTCTCTACCTTTTGTTTCTTCTGTGGTTCTCTCCCTCTTTGCATTCCTCTTGTTTCACATATCTGCCATTCCCCTGCCCTCTAACACTTTTTACTACCTTGTTAGGCACACAAATACCCACATAGACATTTCAGGATTGTTGTCATACATTGTCAAGCTGTCTTTTATTATATCCAGAGTGCAAGCCCTCATGGTAAGTAATTTATTCCAAGCATGCTTTGACTATGACTGTGAGCCACTGGGCAAGAAATCTTTACTGTTTATTCTACAGTGGCATCATATTGTATATCTCTCTCCACTAAGGTACCTAGTAGGAAATACCAAGCCCCTTTATTGATCTCTAGCTATGTAATTCACTAACCCGTATATGAACCATGCTTTAATTGATATGAGATACATATTTTGTCCTCTGTATATTATGACCCAATCGCCCTCTCATTTTTCTAGTGGTACATAACAAAAAGCCTTCATGATAGCAAAATTATATCCTGGGTTTACAGCTTCTATTGATGCCTTAGGATTTTAGCTTTTATATTTTTCATATCCTGTAATTCTTTAGTGTATAATTCTAAACTCCATATAGCATGTTAGCTACTGTTCTCCCACTTTGGTCTGACAAAACAAATCATCTCCAGGCCTGAAACTCAAGGACTCCTTACTGTCTCAGGCCCTGAGAAATGTAAACAGAAGTGAGTTGGGGGGGA
>VZRQ01009649.1:323876-339382 GCA_013397975.1 Machaerirhynchus nigripectus
TGGAGTCCATGACCAAAAACACCAGCTGATTTATCCATTGTTCATCTCTTGGTGGTCAGTACATCTGTACAGTTATTTTCATACTGTGAGGTGGAAGACACTGTAAAAAAAAACATGCCAGGTGGACAACAATAGAGCAGAAAAGAGGAATAAGGAAAAAAAAATCAGATTAAACTGCCTTTTCTAACGGTATCAAATGAGTATTGCAGTGTCAGTCATCCGCAGCATTCAGTTGTCTTTCCAGGACTGCTTATCTGCAGGAAAGCAGGATTAAAGTCTTAACATGTGGTAGGATCCATACAAAATGCATTATTTCTCTGAAGCAAAGCATGCCAGTATTTCACATGGTTAAATTAAAACTCATCATTTGAAAATGAATGCAGTACTGAAGTAGAAAATTCAGCACAGAATGATGGACCAGCCTTATTGCAAGTCCTTGTGATGTTAAGAACTTTTTCCACTGATCTAAAAAGTCCTCTTTTTAATGGCACATGGACCCTTTAAATTTGTCTGAACTATATGCATGAAATTGACATTTTAAATAATCTAAAAAAAAAAAAATTCAACTTTTTATTAAGAAATAATGTTCTCTGGATCTCTACCTACTTCTTTGTGCTTCTTAGAGTATTTTTTAGGTTTCAGAGGAAGTTTGCTATTAATCTGCTGCTAGCTATTCACTGTGAACTGATGACCTACAGAAGACCAGGGCGATCTGCAGTTCATTAATGTAATCCACCTTCCTTTTCTTCAAGTTTCTCACTGAGGAATAATCTTCTCTTCTGGCTATCTGGTTGGCCAAATGAGCTACTACTCTCAGGCTACTCTCAGGCTTTTTCTTTCTCCTTATACGTCTCAGGTTCTGTGAGTAGCATTCTTTAACACAGAAGTGTTATGTTACTCTATGTTGCTCACATGATTCATACATGTGGATGGCATGGTCACTCCAGCCATACCCAGTTTAGAGAAAAAGAAATAATATCTCTTCTTTAACTTTTAAGAAAAGTAGCAAATAACACATGTACAAATAGTATTAAAAATCCCTTGAGTTACAGGTTTTATCTTGCCATTCCAGTCACTTCAGGTCTTGTTCTGTCAGGAAATACAGAAACAGAAATGTCATGTGTTTTCTGCATCTTTTTTGAATCATAAATAACATTCCATAAAATGCATAAGCCAGTGATCTATTTTATAAGGAAAAAAGTAAGTATAGCATTGATTTCTTTTCAAATTCTCTATATAATGTCCTTTTCCACACAAGAGCTTAATAAAATACTTCAAAATATAGATGTTTTCATGTCTTTTTGCATTTGCCTAAAGTAGAAATAAAAGGCAATGATCTATATTGTGTGTTTGTTAATTTTATTTGGAAAAAATAGAATTGTAGCCATAAACTCAAACGACCCTATTTGAACATTAAACATTTGCAAATCAACTTTTCATGCAAAATAGGTAGAATATTTTAAGCTGCTGAAAGTATGAAATACATTGCAGAGTTACCATTACTACCATCATTTTAGATATACTTAGGCTACGGGGCAAGAACACCAGTATATTGTGTGCTACCCTTCCTTTTTCACTTAGATTTAAAATTTAAAAGAACAGCAATTCTTAGCTCTACAAATATAAATTGGCAAGTTTTTAAACTACAATTAGAAGATATGTCTAAATTTTGAAACTTGTGCAAACAAGAATTTCTGGCTGTAGATCCATGTTATCAGTGTTTCTTGGAACCCGGTTAAGAAATTCAGTTTGTACTTCTGTGCTCACTCAGTGCAATCCAGCTGGGTTGGATTCATTAGTGCTATAATTCAGTAAGTTTGATTCCTTCTTGACTCTTATTGAAGGCATAATAAACTTTCAGAGAGACATTTGAACCCTGAACTTTTGCCCCGAAGACTTTGTAAATTTGAATCACTACATAATTATAAATATCTTTAAATAAATGTAGTTATCTTTGACTCCATTTAATTCCCTGTCAGAACCTTGTCTGAATGTCAATCATAACATAAACATATAAAATTAACTTTTATTTGTCACTGATATTGTTAAAATATAATCAAGATAATTTTTAGAAATCTGGTAGAGGTATTTTCTCCCAGGCAGCAAATTTTTTTGCTTCAGCCTGAAGCAGATTTTTCATGGCATATTTCTGAAAACAGAAATTTCTAAGAGAACTGCTGACACAACCCTCACTCCTACATAGTAGTGTGAACTTGCCACTGTAATAATTAAGCAATTAGGCATGACAGAGAGTGTGAGTTTCCTGAGATAATCACACCCCTGGGGTATTAGAAGTCATGATCCAGAGATAAGTGGTTTTAATCCCCCAAGGGTGTGATTATCTTATGATAACCACACCCCCTGGAGGAGATTTATAAGTCACATAAAAATCTTCAGTGTAAAGTAAAAAGTGCTTGTATTGCAAGAGTAGGAAAAAGTCTGGATATAGAGAGTGCTCTGTGACTTCCTCAAAGTAAGGAAGAGTTGCAATACACAACACCAATTAATACAATTACTCATCAGTCCAATCGCTTTTGTGGGACAGTATACCTAAGAATCTGGGATGAGGCAACCATGGGTATATGTACAGAGTGGGAAAAGGGAAGTTGAAAAACAGTGCTGTGGAAAGGGACCTGGGGTCCTGGTCAGTGGCAAGTTGAACATGAGCCAGCAGTGCCCTGGCAGCCCGGAGGGCCAAGCGTGTCCTGGGGGGCATCAGGGACAGCATCACCAGCTGGGCAAGGGAGGGGATTGTCCCGCTCTGCTCTGCACTGGGGTGGCCTCACCTCGAGTGGTGGGGGCAGTTTTGGGCATCACAATATAAGGAAGACATGAAACTATTACAGAGGGTCCAAAAGAGGGTCATGAAGATGGAGAAGGGCCTTGGGGGAAAGCCATACGAAGAGGGGCTGAGGTCACTTGTTCAGCCTGGAGAAGACGAGACTGAGGGGAGACCTCATTACAGTCTGGAACTTCCTTGTGAGGGGAAGAAGAGGAGCAGACACTGATTTCTCTCTGGTGACCAGTGACAGAACCCAAGGGAATGGCCTGAAGTTGTGTCAGGAGAGGATATCAGGAAAAGGTTCTTCTTGTGTTTGGCTACTGGAACAGGCTGCCCAGGGAAGTGGTCCCAGCACAACGCCTGACAGGGTTCAAAAAGCATTTGGAGGATGCTCTCAGGTGTTGTGCTGGCCCAGTCCACCTTTGGGCTGTGGATCAACCAGGACATTCAGTGGGTGGACTTTCCTGCCCAAGACAATGATGCCGAGGACGGTTCTGAAGAGCAAGCCACACCCTAAGGCTGCCAATCTTTGGAAATCTCCTCCCCTGTTCCACCTCATCCTTATCCAATTAGTTTGCAGAAAGATCTATCTTGTTCCAATCCCCACTGGGGCATTTAAATAGGTTCCTCCCTAACCCTCTCATTATTGGGTAACTGTCATCTTATGTCACTTCCTTATGGGTTCTCCCCTTGTTCCGCCCCTTAATAAGTTCACTTACTGTATAAAAACCCATGTAACTACCCCTTTTCACTCTCTTTTGTTGCCTCCTCTCCTTGTTTCTGAGTTCTCCTGACCCTCTGGGCAGGGAATAAAGACTTGGATTGCTGCAACAGAGAGTCCCTCTCTCCTCCTTTACTTTCTCCACTTCGCAGCTGTATCACCTGACTGCTGCCAGCTGCACAGGGAGCCTAGGACGGCAGACAGCGTGCCGCCCAGGCTGCCCAGGAACTGTCTCGCTGACCAGGCACCTGAAGCAAGTCGCCTGCTTGGCCTCTGGGCGGTCAAGCGGTCACTACGACACTCAGGTACATGGTGTGACTCTCGGGAGTGGTGCTGTTGTTAAGATCCAGTCATTAAGGTTCTTTGGAAATTCCTCTGCCCCAATTAAGGTGCAAATGAGACCATATGCCATTTAATAGTAAGGGCTTTATTTGATGGTAGACATGAAAGAGAGAAAGAAAAAAAGAAAGAAGTAGGAAAAGGGGGGGTGGGGGGTACAGAAAGAAAGTGACAGGGACAGAATAAGGAAAATNGTTAATATACGTTCAGGCCATGTAGGAAAGCCCAGGCACCTCCCTGGGGCGGGGAGGGGTTGCCCTTGTCTCTTACAACAGACTCCAGGTTTATTGCATCACGTGCAGTCCTGTGGTGCAAGGCTTCAGGAATGACTCTAGGTGGGGCACTTCAAGGGCCTTTCAAAGATTGAGGCACCCCCTCAGCTGCCTCTCACATCAGTATCCATGGATGTGGGCTGTGGGGTTGGGTGTTCCACAGCTGGGCCAGTTTGAGTAAAAGGGAGGATGGGTGTTCACTGCCCCTGAGCAGAGGTTACATCCAAAACCTCCTCCTCTTCCCTGCCACTTCGTTTCAGGGGGGAGTCTGTGTAAACCTGGCTTCTGTGGGCTGTGGTCTCCCCCACCCCAAACTCAGCCGGGGATGGATCTTAGCACGGCTGCTGGGTTTGGCTCACATTATTTTCTTTGTTTACTTGTTTGTTTCTCCCCGGGCCTGAGGTTGATCAAAGAATGGGTTTTCTCTTTATCTAATCTCAGCAGCAGTTTGACTTAACAGTCCATAAAGTTCTTCAAGGAGGTTTCTGTGGTTGTAGCTTCTTTAAAATCTTTTATCAATGTTTGAGGCATGAACTATTTTCAGTCTCTGACAGCTGTGCAGGGCCAGGTGTTGGGCTCAATGATCTGTGTGGGTCTCTTTCAACTTAGCATGTTCTGTAAGGTATTGTAGTCTTTCTCCAACCTCTAATGTAGCAAATACTGGTTTGAAACTTTTGAGATGATCTCAAAACTAGAAATGTAATCTCTATTTGAGACTGCTTTACTTCCAGGTTATGACAAGAATGGCCTTTCCAAATGTTATTTGTAATTCGGTCAAGGAATGAATGCACTGCATAAGGTAGAAAATAATATATCATCTCGTACTTATTTCTAAAAGTCATATTGGATGCTCAGGAGTGGTGCTGGGCTGCAAAGGAAATAAATTTATTCTCATTAGTTGATTTCAGTCAAAAGTGAAACATATAGTTACTTGAAATACTGCACTTGCCAGATCTTAAAATAATTTCATCTATTATTCACCTTGCTTTTTCCTTTTGACAGCATGATTTGAAAACAAAGGTTGCCTCCCCTTTCTTATGTGAAGAGACCACCACTTGTTTGTAAAAGACCCCTGATACTGACACTGCTCCCACTTAACTTCCCCTGAAATGGCATTCGACATTTGCAAAAACTGATGCTTGGTTAATCAAACCAAGATGTTTTGGAAATTACTTCTGCAGTTCCAAACAAGCCTGTGCTTATGCTGACTGAGGTAGGAAAGCTCGTTGGCTTACAGGAGCCTTACACACACAGATCTTGGTGGCACTTGCAGTGTTCTGTTTTACTTTACACTTCTACACAATAAAATGTTGTATACAGTTACTCCACTATTACTTCAAGATAGTGAAAACATCATACACACACAAAATCAATTAGCAGGTACTTTTTCTTTGTAATATTTAGCATTAAGATGTTGAAATTCCAAAGACTGAAAAAAATTAACTGAAAAGTTTTGGGTATTGGTCAGGTTCAACTTAATTTTATTGTTCGACCCCTGTAATTCGATACAAAAGTCTCCTGCAAGGAAGATTTTATACTTGTAGCTATTCTCAAAGTTTGCTGTCTTGTATTTATTGGAGAGGTCCATATTGGTAGAAGCGTGGGCTGCAGTGATTGTGCTTTGGTGAAATTCACTATTTCAAGGGATATAGGCCAAGCAAAAAGTATAGTTAAGACCTTAAACCTTGGGAAAGTAGTTGCTTAAGGAACTGTCAGGCAGGAAAGACATTCTCCAAAACTGCCATCAGGAATGAAGGAGCAGAAGAGATCTGTCAGATATTTAATGACATTTCTCTTAGAGCACAAGTACATGCAAGAAATCAGGCAAGGACAATTGGCGACCAGCATAGATGCATAAAGACCTTTTGGTTGAGCTGAAACACAAGAGGAAAAAGAATAGGCACTAGAAGCAGGGACGCACATCCTTGGAACATAAAGGGGATATGGGCTGGGAGTGTAGGCATGAGATTGGGAAAGCTAAGGGACAAATTTAGCCGTAACTAAATTTAGCAGGGGATAACAAAAGCAATAAGGGCTTCATACAAGTACATTAGTCAGAAAAGGAAGACAAAAGAAATTGTACCCCCATAAGACAGGGGATCTGATGACAGCTGACATGGGGAAGGCTGAAGCAGTCAACAACGTTTTTCATTTTTCACTGGAAATTCCTCTTCTTGAATCTCTTGGAACCTTCAATCTCAGGGCAGAGACTGGAGTAAAAAAAGTCCAGTCCCTCTTTGCATGACATCATATGATCGTGTGCAATATCCCTTGGGTGATTTGGGGTCGGCTGTCGCAGCTTTTTCTGCTCCCAAAATCCTTGTACCACCCCACCCTCATCACTGTTACTGGAGTAAAAAATAGAAAATGCCTTGGCTCTATGTAAGCCCTGCTCAGCAATAATGAAAGCATCCTTGAATTATCAACACTGTTTTCATCACAAATCCAAAACACAGCCCCTCCCTAGCTACTGTGAAGAAAACTCTATCTCAGCTCAAACTAGCACATAATTTTGCAATATGAAGAAAGAAAGGGCAGAGCAAACTGGCCAGTTTTCCCAAGTCATTACAGAGTTCATCAGAGTTCTGAAGCTTTTTAATACCAGTTTTCTGTGTTTATCTTTTGTTGTCAACATTATGTTCACTTATGTTCTTTCTGAATTAGAATACAAAATTGATTATGGTATCCCAAGACCATGGGTAATTACAAGCAGAACTGAAAACTCTGTAATTGATTTCCATGGTACTTGTGGTTTGATTTTCAATGGCATTAAAAATCCAGGGATTTTTAATCAGATCATCAAGGAAATTAAAAATTATTTGTAGAGTTTAGGCAAAGAGATAGCATAACACAATGTCTGTTAGACTGCCTCTTACTTACCACTCCATACAAATACAATTAGTATATCTAGACATTAATAATGATTTGAGGACCCATAGCTTTGCATTTTTTTCTATGTAGTTTTGGTAGCTTATGTACATTCTAACAATCTCAGGATTTTGAAATTGGAATGGAGGAGAACTACCTCTTCAAAACACATCCGAGGATTTCCAGTTATCATACAACTCCATCTTATACTTCTTTGTGCAGTAGGAAAGCACAGAAAAAAAAGGGAAACTAGGATTCCCTGTTAATTTTAGACAAAAATGAAATACTCACCTAGAGCTGATGAGCACTTAGGAAGAGATTTGTACTCATTAAATAAAGTTATTCTTTTGTAACAGATTGATAACAATATTTTACTGGTATTTATAGACAGGATAAATTTACTTAGCTGTAATATATTTTTAAACTGCCTTATTACACCATGTTTTACACTACAGTTTCCTTTGCATCACCTTGCAAAACTTGTACAGAACAAGTCACCAATTTCACTGCAAAGAAGGGAAAAGACAAGCTGAGTGATGATGAAATGAAACTCCTAATCAAATTTCATTGTAGGTATAGCTTTAGACCTGTAGAAGCAATGCAATCTGATCAACTTGGCAGTCAGTCAGCATTTTCATAGAAAAACAGATACGATTTAGTAGAAAGGCAGGAATCTTCTTCATATTAGTAGTTAAATAGAACAGCCTTGGAGAGTTCTGAAGTGATCAAAATAGTGGTGTAGGAAATATTTTAGGAAATAATATTAAAAATTTTCATCATTTTTTATCCATATTCTTGCGACTACTGAAAAATTATCTACTGATTTTACTTAGAGACAGAGCTCATGCTCATTTAGTTCTGTCATTTCTCATCATACATGTCGCCATAAGATCTTTACTGTTCCCAGTAGAAATGGCACACATTTAATTAAATTTGAATATCTTTGTTGTGCAATCTGTTTGTTCGTTTGTTTTTAGTTTGTTGGTTTTTCAGTTTTTCTTAGAGGTTCTCGGCCAGATTTCACATCCAGGGTTTATCTAAATCTTTCTTGCTTTCTGAACTAGAACTGTTGGGTTGCATACCTTCCTATACACCCATTGAACTGCAAATTCCAAGCAGACTCTGTATCTTCTATACCTTCAAATGCACACATCTGTATCTTGTCCTCTTAGCAATATAGTTGCGATCCCTACAGATTTTAATAAAGAGAAGATAGGAAAGCTAAGTTGCTTGTTGTTTTTTGTCTTTTGAATGAATTTTTTTTTAATCTAAACTGAAAAGATGTATTTTTTTTAATTTGGAAACTGTAGTGGGAAACACACTTCGGCTAAAATGTTAGAGAAAGATATGGAAGTAACATGGCAAACTTAGAGAAAACCAAATATTTTGATCAGCAGCATATTTATTTAAGCTTTGGAAGCCAAAGCAGAAGGAAACCATTAGCTGAAGGACAAATTGTAGAATTCAGAGACAGATCTATTTTAGAAGTATTTTTGGTTACGCTTCAGTATAACCTGCCAGTTATCTGAAACCAGAAGGAATTAATAACAAAGGAAGACATGCCTACAAATCTTTATCATGTAACTGAAATAGAAACAACTCTCACCATGCTCACGAAATCAAACAAAATGAAAAAAATTCATTAATTTGGAATTTTTTCAGAATGATCACTGTACACTTAATGAATACAAAGTTTATTTAGTTCACAACTCTTCTCAAAGAAAATTCATGATCAAAACATAACCTTGCTTTGAGTTCCTCTTCCTTCTCTTTCCCACTTCCTGTACTGTACTTCACTAATGACAGACTTATTAAATAGACTCCAGCTCAACTTCATACACCTCTCAATCAAAAGAAATCACACTGTTCAAATGAGGATGGTTTTTAGCATCCCTTCTGAAAGGTGGATGAACTCTTTAAAGAAAGGGATAAAGATATATATTTTATATTTTAAAAAATTTCAGTGTTTTCATTATGCATTATATCATATATTCACAGGAAACCTCCTCTGAATATGAGGAAGAACTTCTTTATTGTGTGGGTGACCATGCACCAGAACAGACTGCCCAGAGAGGTTATGGGTTATCCCTCTCTGGAGATATCCAAGTTCCGTATGGACACGATCCTGAGCCATGCACTCTAGGGTGACCCTCCTTGAGCAGGGAGGTTGGACCACATGATCCACTGCGGTCCCTTCTAACCTGGCCCATTCTGATTCTGCAATGCTGTGATTTTCATCATAATGGGTTTAATAATTTCAATAAATAGGTGCTTCCAAAGATTAAAAGGACACTATTGAAGTAACTAAACTAACTCTTAAATCAGCAGATAAACAATTCAGCATTTATAGTGCCTTTTTGAAAACATTATCACAAACATAATTTCTTAACTGTCCGTTCAGTATATGCCTCTGATTTTGATTGGGCTTAGAACTGACATACAGAACTGTCAAAACACAAATTGATCAGTTTGATAGCACTTTACTAAAGGCAGAATCATTCTGCTGACTAAAAATCACAAATCATCTATGAGAACATTGACAACTTTGATGGCTTCCTACAACCTCATATAGAGATGACTTTAAATTTATGCCTGAAGACTAGTAATGCTGGGGAAAAACATAACAAGCAAACAACAACAATAAAAAATACCATCAAAAGCCCCAAACCAACTACAAAATTTTCTAACTTTGTATTAGATATCTTTTAGACATCTAAAGATGTGATTGACACCTCAACTTTGCACAACTTTTGGAGTTGCTGCCAGTATTACGCTTTTCATTGCTGACACAGCAACAAAAGTCTGATTTCGTACCATATGTAGTCTGAATAACTTTAGCACAACTCCAGTATTTGTAGATTCTCCAGTGATTGGCAAGATTTCTGTGGTGGTTTTGGAAATTACATTCACTGATAGAAATATTGAGAGTGAGTTTGGTTAGATTTGTACAGCCTCTTTCTGACCTGCCATAGCTAAATAGAGATGCCAAACTTTAGGCTGACACATCTAACCTCTAAAGCTCAGCACAATATAAGAATCCTCAATTAACACTGAGTGAGGTACTATGCTGCAAGTGGTATTTGGCTTTTGGGGAGATATAGCTCAGGGCTCCTGCAGTCTGTTTGCTTCCTGTACTGGATATAGGTCATGCAATCACGCAAGTACACCGGGAAACACTGCACTGTTGCTTTCCCTTTGTGGGGAGAGGGATTTGTCTGCTCCAGAAGATTTACTCCAGTGCTTACATTCACTATCATTAATACTTGTTCAGGTAGGTCCACAGTGAACAACTGAGACACTAGAGCCATTGCAGAATTTATAACAAAAATACACTTGGATGCGTAATCCATCTCAGAAGCAAAGCATCCCTCAGGTAAATGCTGGTCTATTCTGTGGCTCTGTCTGCCTAGCACTGATTACACTGATAAACTGATTATATGTTCCAGATACTGACACAAATATGAAAATCCTGGACATCAGTTTAACCTGCTTGGTTTCCTTCACTGAAAATTGGCCCTTCTAAGAATATCAAGGAGGCTTCTATATAAATGCACAAAATCTTCACCTTTGTGTGCTGCTGATCTCTCATGTATCAAAGCCAGCAAGAAAATACTAACCCTGCTGAAATCTCCTAAACTTCCATAATTCTGGAAATTCATGTCGTAGCCCTCTGAACAAATATATGTATTTAATATATTGCTGGTTATTTTGAAAGCAGTAATACACACAAAACAATGGTATTTTCTGTAATAAAGTAATATAAACTATTATGTAATTAATTCTATACTTCATTTTATTATTTGCAACATATTAATAGACCTTGATTTGACATCTCCTCAATAATCTTTTGGCTCTTTTCTTTTTCTTATTCCCGCTTTCCCTTTAGTTATCTCTTCCTCTCCTCACATCACACCTTATCAAAAACACTTTGGTTCCATCCATTCCTTTGCTTATCAAGTTGTTTTATTTAATCATTTTAACATGTACAGAAAAATCATTGACTTTCCAGACCAGATTCCCATAAAACCACCTCTACAGCCAAATCTGTCAAATACCAATATTTGTTTTCAGATCTCTTTCAGTAAAGTAAAATGCTGGCTGAGTGTGGCATTAGGAAGAATGAAAACAACACAGGTTTTCTATATAATAGCAGGGTGTTTTAAACTCACTTACTGGGAGCCCTCCAATTTATTTGCACCAGTTTATATCAAATGGCATAATATTGGCTCCAAGACAGGGACATTTAAATGTAAACTCAGAACAACCAGAATCAATAATGACTGGCATAATGTTCCAAGGAAAACCAAATGAAAAAAAGTATTTTTTAATATAATAATTGATTCATTAATTTTTTAAGTCACTGTTATGGCATGTGGGTAGTTAAGCCCAGACCCTAATATAAATTATGATCAACTAAACACATTGTACTTCTAGGCTTTAAGAATCACTTTCTGATTCAAGAATTACAGAAGAAAATAGGAGAAAGAAAAAAAAAAAAGGAAATACTTGTGGAATGAGAGTAGAGCACACGATATATTTCCACGTATTTCTTCAAAAAAAGTGTGTCTCTGTTTCTTGTATGTGCTTGCACGGCTGTAGAGGTATCAGAATCCATAAACATTCCTGTGATGTAATGAAGTCCAAGTCAAATCTGAAAAACCCTTTCCAGAGGGGTTATTGCCCTAGTTATCCTGCTCAGAATTAATTAAATTAATAAAATATCACCAACTTTTTTTGTCTCCATTTCCTCTTGGTCTCTCCACTGCTTTCCTTTGGTATTAGAAATGAAGTGGGTGTAGGATGTGGGATTAGTAGTAGAAAAAAGTAATTAAGATTAACCAAGCTTTTCTCCATCTCTAATTGTACAGGCACTGCTAATGAGTGGAAGCTAAACAATAAATTCACCATAGACTCCATTTAAAATACATTCTTCTTCACTGCTGCTCATAAACTGGTCTCTGCCTTATTTCTGCAAAGAGAGGTAGCACTGAAAAAACACAGCATTTATCTCTAAGTTCAACAGCAAAGGCTGGAGGAAGGACTGTCCAAGGGAGACAGTTCAGGAGAACTAGGGAGATAATATCCAAGTAAGTAGAATAGGGAAGAGATCAGGGAAATACCATGAATAATGTGTAAAAGTCACTAGGAGAATAAAGAAGTTACGTTATAGCTGGAAATAAATGGGGGAAAAGAAAAACAATAAGGAAGATTAGCAAAATGAGAGACCCAGAAGAAAAGTAAAAGTAGTGAGAAAAATTAAGGAAGAAGAAAAAGAGTTTTAGTAAAAATGTGTCACACTAGATAGCTGACACAGTACTTCCTCCAGGTTCAAAAAAAGGAAAACCATTGAAAAGTTGAAAATAACTGAGCCTCTCTCATAGTTTGTGGAGTAGTTTCTCTCAAGAAGTCTCTGTCTGCCACAGCAAATCTGTCCTTCTCAATCTCTTACCTCTTTTGCCCATCATGACAGTCATTGCACCTGTATCTATTGACTGTCTGTGACACTGAGAAGAATTCTTTGTATTTACACAGTGTGACACAGGTGAAGACAGAGAAAACCTCGTTAATAACATCAGCGCTAGTAAATCTGATTGGACAGAACGGAAGGGAAGGTTTCTAAAACAGGCCAGAAAGAGGCTGAGGCTTCTTAACCCATGCACAGAAGAAAGGTCTATGCAGGAGACTGGGACCAGCTTAGGGCAAAGCTTGCTGAAAGCTCTTTTGAGCAGCCCTTTAAGGAACTAGAGGTAGTTTCAGTAACAGGTTGCGCTTGAATGGACTGAGCTGCAAAGCAAATTGAGTCATTGCCCGAATTTCCAGTCCTCAGAACAGCAGGTGAGGAAAAGTTACTGGTTGTATTTCCAATCCATTATTAACCTTTACTTCCCAGGGCTCTGAGGATGTTAGGGGCACCTGAGTAGGCATCAACATAGAAGTAAAAATACCAAGTCAGAATGAGAGTAATCTCATTGTAGATATGGTGGACTAGAAGAAATAAAACCCTTATGGTAGCAAGGACCACATAGTATTTGAGGTCAAACTTAACTGGAAAGAGAATGCCAAGGAAATTTCATGTTTTCAACAAAAACTCTGGCGCAGGGAACAGCACACAGATACCTTTCAGGACTGTGCCTAATGTAATTAATCCAACATTAGGCAGGGCAATGAACAAATGATTCCTTCACCCAGCCCTACAGTTAAGGCACAAGCAACATAATGTTTATGTTCCTATGTTCCTTTCTTCTCTTAGTGCTGCTTCAGTCACAGTTCAGTACACTTGCTGTAGATTTTGTTTTAACCATAGTTGAAGGCTGCACTCACATGAGTTTCACAGAACATGTATAGCATAACTAGACTATGGTGTCCCGGGAACACGAGTTTTTCTGGCTTTACAGATGGGTAGCCTTTTAAATTACTTCATTATATAACATTTTGTGTTTTAACTAGTTTCCTTTCAGAAAAAAAAACTTCGAATCTTGTTAATCTGTCTTAATGTGTTTTTTCCTCTTTATACATCCAGCTTTTAAAAATCTGCCAGATTGGGTAACAACCTCTGCCAGCAACTTTCCAATTTTCTGCCACTCCCCTTTAGCTGAGAAAGATTTCAGAAGTTTTCCCTTAAGTAAAAACTTATATTCCCCTTGTATTTTGACATTTTTTCTGAATGTAAATACAGTGCAGTGTCAGAATTTCTGACCATGGAATCTCAATATCTGGTTTCACTCTTCAGATTCTACAGCTTCCTCACAAGGGGAAGCAGAGGTGCAGGCACTGATCTCTTCTCTGTGGTGACAGTGTCAGAACCTGAGGGAATGGCCTGAAGCTGCATCAGGGGAAGTTTAGGTGGGATATTGGGACAACCCAGAGGGTGACTGGGCACTGGAACAGGCTCCCCAAGAAGGGGGTCACACCATCATGCCTACCAGAGTTCCAGAAGTGTTTGGAAAATACTCTCAGGTTTGTGAGAGCTGTCCTGTGCAGGTCTAGGAGCTGGACTTTATGATCCTTGTGGGTTGCTTCCAACTCAGACTATTCCGTGATTTTATGATTGCATGATAATAAAACCCTGGTTATTTGTTTCAAGCTGCTCTGCTTTCTTTGTCTGCAAGGTGGAAAGGAGGAAATCCAGATACTCAAAATGCAAGAGGATTGCATCACGGCACCAGTAGTGTCTGATCTGTTCTGTCTCTGTAGACTCCTCTTTCCTTCTCTTTCTGAGGACACATAGTGGAAGAAGAGATAAAGTAAACAAAACTAACGAAATATATTCAACAAGATGAAAAGTCCCGAGAAGATGGTATAAATTTCCAGGGCATAGAATAAGACCTCCCCCTGCCTCCAAAACCCCTCTCATCAGCATTATTTAGAGCATGCACTGAATAATGAAGACACTCCAAAAGCACAATGTAAACACAAACATAAAAAGGCTTTTCTTCTAAATAAAATTGTTGTGTTGCCAATACTAGACAGTACAGAAACAGGCCATATAAATATTCAAACATGGTAGAAAGGGCAAAGGATGAAATATAATCCTCCACTCAGGTTTTGGGGTGGTTTTTTTTTGTTTGTTTAATGTAGCCCTGAAAATTGTGGTTTAATATCCTTTTTTTTTAGGGTAGAAGAAAATCTAAAGCTGAAATACATGATAAACTAAGTCATTGAGCGTGTTCATTGTTGTAAGTAAAGCCAGATGCTCATCGATTACTGCTGTTGCTATAGAGTAAAAAAACCACATATATAGAGTAAAAAGGAAACACATAAAACTTTAGCTGCATGTGTTGGTTTTAGAGATGATCAAAGAGAGCTTTCCATTCCCCTGATTGAAAGGTTCTTTCAAATCAGCTAGAATGATTGGCTAGCACTAAAAAACTCTCTGGAGGAGCTCATCTTGAACCACATACATCAGATAAAAGGACAGCAAAAAAAAACAGACCTCATGTTCGTGAGGGGATGTTCTGCTTGACAAACTTAATTTCCTTTTACAACAAAGTAACCCACCCAATTGATCAAGGGGAGCCAGTTATGTACTCTTTTTGAATTTCAGTAAAGCTTTTGATACTGTCTCTCATAGGGTCCTTATGGACAAAAGGTTCGGCACACAGCTGGACAAACACATCATGGGATGGATGAGAAACTGGTCATGGGTCGGGCACAAAGCATTACAGTGAATGGGGTGGCGTCAGGCTGGCAACTGGTCATTAGTGGGGTTTTCCAGGGCTCCATCCTCATCCCTGTGCTCGTCAACATCTTCATTAACAACCTGGATGCAGAACTCAAAGGTATATGGAGTAAGTTTGCTATCAACACTCAACTGGGAGAAGCTATTGACTCCCTCACAGGCAGGTAGGCCCAGCAGAGAGACCTCAGCAAACTAGACAGAAGTGCAACCAGCAACCATATGAAGTTCCACAAGGGAAAGTGCTGATTCTGCACCTGGGATGGGGCAACTCTGGATGTATGGACAGACTGGGGAATGAGATGCTGGAAAGCAGAGACAGAGAAAGGGACCTGGAGGTCCTGGTCA
>VZRQ01009649.1:339435-363461 GCA_013397975.1 Machaerirhynchus nigripectus
TAGTGGGGTTTTCCAGGGCTCCATCCTCATCCCTGTGCTCGTCAACATCTTCATTAACAACCTGGATGCAGAACTCAAAGGTATATGGAGTAAGTTTGCTATCAACACTCAACTGGGAGAAGCTATTGACTCCCTCACAGGCAGGTAGGCCCAGCAGAGAGACCTCAGCAAACTAGACAGAAGTGCAACCAGCAACCATATGAAGTTCCACAAGGGAAAGTGCTGATTCTGCACCTGGGATGGGGCAACTCTGGATGTATGGACAGACTGGGGAATGAGATGCTGGAAAGCAGAGACAGAGAAAGGGACCTGGAGGTCCTGGTCANGGCAAGTTGAACATGAGCCAGCAGTGCCCTGGCAGCCAGGAGGGCCAAGCGTGTCCTGGGGTGCATCAGGGACAGCATCGCCAGGGCAAGGGAGGGGATTGTCCCGCTCTGCTCTGCACTGAGACGGCCTCACCTTGAACGCTGTGTACAGGTTTGGGCACCACAATATAACAAAGATATAAAGCTATTAGGAGGACCATGAAGATGGTGGATGGTCTGGAAGGGAAGTTATTTGAGGATCAGCTAAAGTCACCTGGTTTGCTCAGCCTAGAGAAGTGGACACTCATGATGGTTACAGCTTCCTCATCAGGGGAAGCAAAGGGGCAGGCACTGATCCCTTCTCTCTGGTGACCAGTGAAAAGACCCAAGGGAATCGCCTGAAGTCGTGTCAGGGGATATTTAGGTTAGACATTATGAAAAGGTTCTTCACTTAGAGGGTGGGTGGGCATTGGAACAGGTTCCCTAGAGAACTGGTCACAGAACCAAGTCTGCCAGCATTCCAAAAGCATTTGGACAGTGGTCTCAGACACTTAGTGTGATTCTCGGAGTTCTCCTGTGGGGGCCACAAATCAGACTCAATGATCCTTGGGCGTCCTTTTCAACTCAACCTTCCATTTCTGGCTGGCAATGCTGGGCCTGATGCCCCCAGGACACGCTCGGCCCTCCTGGCTGCCAGGGCACTGCTGGCTCATATTCAACCTGCCATCGACCACGACCCCCAGGTCCCTTTCCATGGCACTCCTTCCCAGCCTCTCATTCCTCAGTCTGTACATACAACCAGGGCTGCACTGTCCCAGGTGCAGAATCTGCACAGTCCCTTATTAATCTTCATACAGTTGGTGATTGTCCAGCCCTCTAATTTATCAAGGTCGCTCTGCAGGGCCTCTCTGCACTCAAGGGAGTCAAAAGCTCCTCCCAATTTTATATCATCTTCAAACTTGCCAAGCATTCCTTTGAGCCCTGCAGAAACCCACTAATGACCGGACACTGGTCTGATGTCACTCCATTCTCTATCACCCTTTCTACGACCTGTGAGCCAATTTCTCACCTATCATATAATATGGTTATCCAGCTGTATCCTGGACATTTTGTCCAGAAGGATCCTTTGTGAGACAGTATCAAAGGTTTTGCTGAAGTCCAAAGAAAACTACATCAACTGGCTTTCCAAGATCAGGTATGTGGATTACCCTGGTTTAAAATAATTTAAGAGACGCTCTTAAATTAGTTGCCTCCCCTTATGGTATTGACCAACCCCTTTCCACCAATAAGGAACAAATACTAGTCAATGTATTTGTCAAACTAACGAAGTTTTCTGTTAGTTTTTGCTAACAAGTGAAACTGCAGCAGGCAAACAATAACAGCAAATTCAAACAGTAGATACAAAATTGCTAATCTTATTAAATCTTGCTGAGCAAAGAGAAACCCAGAATGGCGCGGCAACCCTGCCCCCCTTTCCACGACGGTGGCTGCCACGGGCAACCTCATGTAGGGAAACAAAGGGAAAATGGCACCAGCCTCTCCCGGCACTACTCATGTTTCCAGCAGCGGCAGCTCTGAGAATGCGGCTGGCAGCTGTGCCGGCCGGTGCTCAGTCGGGGGCTGGAACTCGGGGAGGGACGCTGCCTTGCTCCCGGCAGCAGAGAGCAAGTGGCCGGCTGGCGTGTCCCAGCCTCCGTGCCCCTGCACCCTGGCTGCCAGCGGCTGCGGCGACCACACGGAGCGGAGCTGCTCCGCTCCTCCCAGCGTGGCGCCGCGCATGCAGACCCGTGGTGCAAAATTCTCTCTTGAAACAATTTTTGATTGTGAAATGCAGCCTCTAGAGTTGGTACCGCTGCGAGTAGAGGCGCAGCAAAAACCAAGACACAAACCAAGCAGCCAGAGAGGCGAAAGCCACGCGGCAGAAGAGAGCGAGCTGCCCAGAGCAGCCGACTTTAAAAGCGACCATGCCATCCTCCCCGCCCCCCACACCCAGCTCCGTTCTGTGGCTGCAGGGTCTTAAAGAGACGGAAAAAAATTTGGGCACAGAGAGATACGGAATACGATAACATTTGGGGTTACCCACGACACCTCTTGTAGAAGAAGTCACGTTGGACAAGCAGGACTTCCCCTCATGCAGTGCTGGCTGTGAACGACGACTGTGTCCTCTAGGTGTTTTTCAAGACCTCCCAAAATAATCTTTGCCATTGTTTTACTGGGCACTGAAGTGAGACGTGGTTTATGAGTTCCTCCTTCCTGACCTTCTTGAAAATTGGGATAACATTACACAGCTTCCAATCAGCTGGGACCTCTCCAGAATCCCAAGATTCCTCAAAAATCATTGAGAGACGTTTTGTGTTGACAGCAGCAGCTAGCTCCTTGAGGATTCTCTGATGCATATCAGATTGACAGTTCTTCATTTGCTATAGCTTTGAGGTTTATCTGGGTCTATAACAACCATATTAGCTCTGCTTAATACAGTGTGCTAAAAACAAATGTGTTCAGGAAGTAAACATGTAGGTTGTCATTAACTTTTGATTCTTGCCTTCAAAAGTAATTATCGAATATAAAAAATCTGTAAAACACTGAATCACTGAATTTTGTTGTTTGGGCAAGTCATGGAAGAAGCAAGAGTTGAATGGCGGAGTTACATTAAACTATATTTTAAAAAATCTCCTGGAAATCATAAAGAGTACACATCAAGAAGTGAGCAAAGAGCATTCAGTAGGAAGTGTGGTTTAAAAAATACAACCTGAAAAGTACTGTAGAGACCTCTGAGGTAATACAGGTGTGCCATCTAGACAGATTTGTTGAGTTATTTAACTATTGTTTAAAGACACTGGAAAACATTGTTCTGACTCTGTTTGGGCTGGTGTTTCCAATTAAACCATGTGATTCCTGCCAAGGGAGCAGTTAAGTATATTGCATGTTGTTATTACGGTGAAATGCTGTGAGCCTGTCCTAGAAGATTTTTGTATGGTACATCTCTGTTCCAAAAAATTGGGTGTGAAATTCTGTCACAAAATTCATCATGAAAACTACCTCAGAAATTGTGAAGTATAAGTAAACACATTTTAAATATTTTTTGTTTTTAAAAATATTGGACTTTTCTGTCTAAAAATATGGGAACACCAGTTTGTGCCCCAGGTATGTGTTTCCTGAGGACAGACAATCGAATCATCGGACATGGACCTCACCAGACACCTCAACAAAAGCTGATGAAAGCATCAGCGATGAAGGGGCTGGGGTAGACCTTGCAGAAGGCCAAGGACTGCCTTCTCCTGCTCTCTGAGCTGCTTTTAAAACAAGCCTCTTGCTCTCTGCCCTGCCTAGGTTGCACTGCAATCCCTGACCCTCACTCTCAGTGTCTTGAGAGTCACATTTCACCATGTTGTTTAAACATGCACAGACAGTTTTCCTAGGGAAGCAATAGTCTTGGCAACTTAATGATGTAATTTTAAAGTTTGCTTTCTTTATGTAAAATAAGTGTAGTTGTAATTACTGGGCTTGTCTTATTTCAAAGTTGGTTCAAGTTCTGATTGACAATGTACAACTTCAAACAGCCTAGATGGGATGTAGAGGTTGGCAAAACACTTACAGGGTACTTATCCTCCAACCAAGATCAAAAAATTAGACTGAAGCAATTGCTGCTAGTGAAATTCAGGCTTTTCCTTTTGTAGAGAAAGAAAATATAGAGACCTCTTATAATAGTTAATAATACCTGCTTAGTGTAATCTCTCTCATTAAATATGTGTAGCCTGAAAAGGATTATTACATATTTATTTATTACCAGATTAAAAAGATGTAACTTTTAGGTATCTGTTTATACATGCCTCAATGGATTTTTTATTTGTCTTTTTATAGTCTGTGAAGCAGACACATGGGACAAATGTGAAGAAAGATCATGCAACATCAGCAGTATTTTTCAGTATCTACTAGATGGAACAAATAATGTGGATGTCATCATGGAAATTTACTATAGACCTCCTAGCCAGGACAATGATGCCATCAAATTACTCCTTGAGGAGCTAAGGGACACTTCCAATCCGACTGCCCTTGTCGTTATGGGGGCTTCAACTTGCCAGAAATTAACTGGGAGCATCACACAGCTGGTACAAGGCAGGCCAGAAGATTCCTAAAAAGCCTGGATGACAGCTTTATGGAACAGATCTTTAGGGAGCAGACTCAGAAAGGTGCTCTCCTTGATCTACTGCTTGTAAGAGTGGATGTTGTGAGCAAAGTGGAGATTTGCCACAGCCACCAGTGTCTTGGCCACAGCGATCATGAAGTGATAAAGTTTAAAATATCTGTTGTCTCTGTTGAAAAGTGCCAGCAAAACCTCAACTCTGCATGTGAGGAGAGCAGACTTCAGGTGGCTCATTGAATAAGTAAACAAGGTCTCCTGAGAAAATGGTTTTGTAGGTGCTGGGGTCCATCAGTGCTGGCCACTTTTTAAACATCTCCTCCAAAGGGCACAGAGCATCAACTCCCAAATATTGGAAGTCAAGCAGGAGGGGCAGACGGCCAGCTTGGCTGGACAGGAATCTTCTCTTGGAAAATAAGGCAAAGAAGGAAGGTGTAAGCCCAGTGGAAGTAAGGTCAGGTGACATGGGAGGAATACAGAGATGCTGCTGCCACTGTAGGGAAAAAATCTGTGCAGCCAAAGCTCCAATGGAGCTGAAGCTGGCCAGAACTGTGGGGGACAATAAAAAGAGTTTTTTTCAAATATAGTAACTGCAACAGGCAGTGTTAAAATTACATTGGCCCATTACAGGATGAGTATGGTCACCTCACAAAAAGGAACAGGGACAAGGCAGAGGTGTTTAATGTGTTCTTTGCCTCTGTCTTCAGCACAGATTACAGAACAAGGAGGTCTCAGTGCCCTGAGCTGGAGGACCATGACTGCGAGAATGACCAACTCCCAGTTGACCCTGAAATTGTCTGGGATCTGCTGCTACAGCTGGAACCCTACAAATCTATAGGGCCTCATGGGATTCACCCAAGAATCCACAAAGAGGTGGCTGATGTCATTGCAAAACCTCTCAATGATTTTTGAGCAGTCTTAGGAATCTGAAGAGGTCCCAGCTGACTGGAAGCTGGTGAACATTGTCCCAGTTTTCAAGAAGGGCAAGAAGAAGGACCCCAGTAACTGCAGATGTGTCAGTCTCACTTCAGTGCCAGGTGGAGTTATAGGGAAGGTTATTCTGGGGGGCACTGAAATACATCTGAAAGACAATGCAGTCACGTTGTTGCATTTATAATATCTATTAGAAATATTGGGACTGTGAGATACCATGTCAAATGGAACTGTGTTCATGCCATATGAGTGATCTGAAGCCAGGCTTCTGTATTCCTGTGCTCCTCATGCTTGTTATTCACATAGGGCATCTATGGTGTGAACACAGGATCAATAAGAAAATAACACAATTATTTAATGTGAAATCATGACTTCCCATAGAATTTTAAATGAGGAAATCCTAGGCAACGAGAAATCTGTAAAACTTGTATTTGTCTTAATGGATGATCATTCTATGACCCTTCTCCATCTGATTTTCTCAGAAAAGATATAATTACTATGAACTTCACACACAGCTAGGCAGTGTGGAAAGCCAAAAGGATACCATTAAAATAGGAAAGGGATAAATGCATGCAAGGTAGGATAAGATAATTTTCTTCTTTTTCTCCACTAAAGCATGAGACTGTCTCAAGATAACACTGTCATAATTTATTCATTCAACTCTAGTTAGTTTGAGATCTTGTTAGATTTATAAATGCCAGGCTAAAATTTCAATCCATGTAAGAAATATATTCATAAGAAGAATCCCAGGAACCTAAATGGACAGCCCAAAGAGACAACCAAGCTTCAAGGGTATATGTCTTTGCCATATCGTGGCTCCACAAGCAATGAAAGATCACACATCTTGGTTTCAGAAGAAAGGAAGTTCTGACACATGGGATGAAAAAGAACAGTGTTCCATAACCTTAGATCACAGATACAGATGACTGAAGCACCAGTCCTTGGGGTGTGTTGCAGTGATGAGTCATTTTAAAAGGAGTTTGGGTGTTTGGTTAAAAGCTGTATTTTTAAAAAACACTAGCATTTAATTTTCTCAGAATCACAGAATGGTTTGGCTTATAGTTTCAGTTCTGTGATTGCTAAAGAAGAGACGAATAAAGATGATTATTCATAGAATCTCAGTTATCATATCTAGCAGCCCAAATAGTTATTCTGTTATATTAAATAACTTGTGATTTGTTGTTGCCAGTAAGCTGTTGTTGAGATAAAGCAGTGAGAGCAAAATCAGAATTTTGATTAATACACTATGGTCTTTTCAGGACAAGGTTTCTATAACCCTAATCAATCTGGCTTTCTCCTTTTGGTTCTTCTTCAAGGAGTTGTTATTTCTTAGACCTCTGAAAGAAAAAGAGGATAAATTTGTGAACAAAATGTATTTTATCAGTCGTACGTGGTCCAGATGTCCTGTTTTCCATTCTGGCAAGATCCTATAAGTTTCATTGTTTGACTGCTGCCTGTTGGAGGAAAAGATGAAATTGTTAAAGAATAGGCCTAGAAGAAGAGGCTTCAAGAAGTTATTTGATCTGTTCTCCACTTATACTTAAGCAGTCCCTGACAGACTTTCTTTTGTCCTGTAGTACACATCGTCATTAATGTGATCATTTCAAAATAACCTCTCTGAAAATTTATGGGCTTGAACAAGAGGGTTGTCATACACAGATCTCTGTAGTAACATAAACAAAAGCATCTTTAGGTTTGACAGTGGCACCCCTCTGGATACCATGAAAGTATGTAATGTTTGTGATGCTGGAGCTAATTTGTTCACCCTGTAGGCAATTTAATGTAATCTCAAGATCACTGTTATTGCAACTGAGAACAAGAAATCCTCTATAGCAAGAAGGAAGCATCAATTCATGTGGCACTTGTGATCTTTATGCCACATCAAATCTAAACTAGTGATTAGGACCGCAAAACATAAGTAAGGGGGGGAGTGGGCAGGGGCAACCAACCACCTCAGCATGTGTTTCCTGGCCAGAGATTTTGCCATAGACTCTTTTTTCCCAAAAAGAGAGAGCAGTCAGGTGATTGATGAGTCACAGTGCTGTCAGAAAATTTTTTTCATGTTAGATGACTAACATTTACCTATTCTTTTAGCACTGATGGGAATATGGGATGTTATGAGACTCAAAGCCAGGTATAGACTTTTAATTGTTCCCAGCCTTTTTGCTGCAATAGCGGGTAGAGATCAGTCTTGTGGGTTGTTTTCCTTGACCTCCAGGAAAATCAACAGGTAATTCAGGGTCGTCACAAGCAGAAGACTCAAGTAGTTGTTGCCTTTTACATGTCTGGAAAAATTTTATTGAACTTCTTTTTTACAAAGTGTCATTCATTTGTACTGTATTTCTTCCTCTTACTGAGTCACAGTGCTTAGTACAAATGCTATCACCAGAGGAGAATATCCATTAGCTGTGTTTACTATGACTCTCCAAGAGTTTTCAGAGCATCCCTCAAACCTGATGTTTAGATCTAAAATTCTCAGCATGTTCAGCAGAATGTTCACAACACAGCTATCTGTTTTCAGAATAAGTGTTTCTCCCTATTCCAGTTAATTGAAAGCAATTCTCAATCACCCTCCTGTGTTTAAAGTATCTGGATTAAGTTATAGTGGCAGAAAAGTATCAGGGTTTTAAAGACTTATAAACAACATAGTTGTTTGAACAGTTGACAAATAAATTCAAGCTCCCCAGGATACTCTTGTTTAGGATTTTCCCAATTAGGCATTTTATTTGATCTCTGGGTCTGGGTGAGCCACAATTCTCAAGAATTGAAGAAGAGATTAATGGACTAGATACAATGGCTAATTCCTCTCCAGAGTTTTGTTCATTGCTTGTCTTTGCTAATTTAATACCATTATATTCAAAGTGAAATAAATCAAAATGAGAATTAGGCTTAGTGCAACCAATCTTTGGAGGGAGTTTAGCGCTTCCAGACCATAAGGGTTTTTTACAATGCTGAACAAAAACTTTAGTTTTTCTTATGGAATGTTGCAAAGATAGGCTTGCAAGAAAGTTTTTGTAAGAAAACAAAAAGTTGTGATTTTACCTGTTAGACAGACATGTAAAATCACTTTAAGACAGAGACACTTGAAAAAAGAAAGTGATACCCGAGGCTCTAAAATCTTAAGTATTCAAAATATGTTTTGGGAGCTGGAGCACCAGGAAAATATTTGAGGAAAAGCCAGTGCAATGTAGGACACAGATAAAGGCAAAAACAGTTTTGTGGTTTGTTTGTTGGGTTTTTTTTCCCTTTAATGACTGCAGTTGAATCTGAAATTAGGCACAGCAGGTAGGAAGATACTGCAGGGATTTTAAAAGGTATTGCACATCTGTATGCTAACAGAGTTTGGTTTTTACCCATAGAGATGTGGACCCCACAGTGTTTACTGTCACAAATGGGAATTGTGTATTTCCTGCAAGTATACTGTGTCCTGTTGACCCACTATTTAGAGCAGATAATTTCTATCTGTTAATTGCACTTGTCTTTGTTTTAAAAAAACAGGTTGTTTTTCTCAAAGGATGCCTTTTACTCAGGCTCTCTTCCAAGACAGAGTATTTTTCACTTCTGTGATGATATCTGTCTGGACAGGTAAGATTTATATTCTGAGGGACAGGTCTTCGGGTGTATAAATAAGCCTAATTCTACCAGAATCAGGTATATGTAATTGGTTGTCATTGCAAAAAGGCTACATCTTTCTCCCATCTGATGTGGTACCCCACTGAACTACAACGCATGTAGTGTGTAGTTCAACAGCTGTGGTACATGTGGTCCAACTGTTTGCAAAGAAATGGTCAAAATGCCCATCCTACCAGAATCTAAGTTTTCTTAGAATTGTGCAAAATGTGATGAGATCAGAAAGGCTATGATCCTTTCCCAAAATGAAAGTATTAGGAGGATTTTGGTCTCCAGCTTTAAGACAACTACATTTTACTACTCTTTATGTATTCAAAAATGTCCTCATTATATTTTGGGTAACTTACAAGTACACTCAAATCTTACTGTTAGTATTTAAAGACCTTCGTCTAAGAACTTGGCTTCATCATCACAGCACATGGTATTTGATGAGGGGCATTTGCACATTCAGTTCACATCAACAAAGCATAAACTGATCCAAACAGAAAAATCTCAAAAACAAAAAAATAAAAAGAGAGAGAAAACAAAAAGTAGGAGAGGAAAAAAGTAGCAAAGCAGTCCAAATGCATTGCATTCGTTTTAGGACCCTGAACAACCTACAGGCCAGCTCAAGTTCTGGGGTCTGATGCTCCCAGATACCAAGCAGAATAGAATAGAAGGTCACGACCACTTTTTCCCGAAAGTCTTCCCTTTCTGGTAAAAGCCAGAGGGTAGAGTCAGCTAGGCTGTGGGTAGGCATACACAATTTGTAAATGTACAGCCTCAGTAAAGCTGGATTGTGTAGAAGGAGTGCAAACATGATTCTTTCAGCTGCATCTCTGGGGAAGTGTGTAGCAACAGTTTAGTCCAAACCATTGCAGACAGCATACATGGCCAGTCCAGAAGGAGATTTTCTTTCTTTTCCAGGTGTGATAGGACAAATCACTAAGGCCAGGACTGCACTGGTCACTGCTTGTATCTGGGCTTTTTTTCCCAACACCAGTGAAGGAGTGGGAAACCTTAATGAGTTCACTGTGCTGAAAGATCGTGTTTCCCAAGACCTAGAGAATATAGTTCACATGGGACTCTAAATCCCATTGGAAGTTACAAATCTGTCATTTAGGTGTCTCTTGTATTTGGAAAGTAATTTAGTATCTCTATGTTTGTTGAACGGTCTGAAGAACATGATTTGCTGAAGACAGTAGGCACTTAGTAGCTCTTCAGTGTTCTAACCATTTCATGAAGACTCTTCTGTCTTTACTTTTAGGTGGCTGATAGATATAACTGAGGCTTTGCTCATAGCATTATAAAGATTTTTCTGCAAGGGGTCAGGCCTGCTACAAAAGACATTGCTCATGCACTTGAAGAAAAATTATCTTCTTTCTGTAGAAATCTTCCTGCTTCTCACGAAGCTCATGTCAATACTTGAAAGCTGAGAATTATCCCCAACTCAAACAACTCTCCACAGCTGTGTCCCACCTAGCTTGCCACTGCCACCTCCATTTCTGAGCTTCTCTATCATTTGCAAGGAAGGGGCAAGACTTAAATCCAGACCTTACCCAGCCCCTTCCAGATCCTGTACAATTCAACAGGAAAAACCTACACGTTTTAACATGACAAAATTTGGTCTTAGCACACCCACCAGTTGTGTCCTTCCACATGGGGTCCTGTGTCTTACTGTAATCAAAGGAAGTTGAGAATAAATTCTCATGTTTCACAAGCTTATTTTGTGAATAAAGTGGCACCACTGATTTAAAAAAAAAAAAACCCGAACAAACAAACAAAGAAAACTGAAAAAACCCCAAACATTTTATTTTGCTGAAACAGTGCTCTCTGCTGGGCACACTGCTTGGCCATTGTCTCTGTCAGGTGTTATGACAAAGCCAGTAGTTATTTTTTTGAGCAGTATTGTAAATCTGACCTCTGTTAGGGTTTTGTATTTCTGAAGTTTCAGTTGCCACAATTTTCAGCATCTCAGGTCACCACTAATGCTACTCGTGTAACAGGTCAAATACATCTTCTCAGGAAAAACAACCAGAATCTATCTCAAGAAAATTTTATGGAAAATGTACCGAGAATTTCGTAGTCCTGTCGGTAAGCAGGTCAACTTTGAAGACATTTTTTTAACACTACAGAAAGGGAACTTTATTCCTGAATCATATATGGTTATCAGTGTGATCCTGAAAATAGACTGAATTCAAACATATTCAAAAGCCATATAATAATAACTATAACCAAACTTAAAACTTCAAAACGGTTTATGGAAATGTTCTATTATTGTTTTCTTTTTCAGAGCTAAAGAAAAAGAAAATCATATTTATAGACAAAAAAATATAATGGTCTTATGACCATTACGCAAGTTATCCCTATCTGTTTTTGGCAGAATTTGTAACATCTTCTGAAGTCCTGAGATGCTGTATTTAAACTGTGGTGCTTCCTGCTGGCTGTTGTCAGCAGTGCTTACATCTTTGAATATCATTTTGACTCCACACCACAGTGTTGTAGCTCATATATTTCTCTGCACATTTAAATAGACAGACAGACCCAATCCAACAAAGGCAGCTGTCAGGATTGTTGAAAGAAAATCTGGCATTTAGACCAGATCTTTGGAAATAGTCAAGATATGGGGAATGTGACTGTGCTTCTCATACTCACTTTCTACAAAGAGATGAGTACACTAGGGATTAAGTCCCTGTGGTGACATCATCAGTACACCTCCAGATTTCACTCCTTTACTGCTTTACATTCTCTTTTGTAACTCTAGAGAGACTAAAAACTTCAACACCACAATGAGTGGTGAGTATGATCATATGATAATCATATGAGTATCCTATTTATCTTAAGCAGCACTTCTAAATAATCCACTTTTTATATTTTTTGTCAGTACTGTTTGATGCCCAAAAATATTTACTTGAAGTTAAACCATTATCAGATACCTACTGTTCCTCTGTAGTACCTCAGGGGGAATTCAAAACCAGACAGCTTAGATCTCTGCACTTCAAAGAATTTCCCCTGAAACCTTGTTTACAGCATAAGCAGAAAAACAAGGTCCCTTTCACCTTTTGTACTACCATTAAACACATGAAAGCACAACAATCCACTAAATAATTCTTCCACAACATACAGAAAAACTCCACCATCATCTAAAATTGGTCAATTGCTTTCATTTTAGCATGCTAATTTACCACTGCAGAAACCTAATATTGGAGAGACAAGAATGTTTTACAGTAATTTCTGCCCCATCCCCTGCTGCTACGTTATTTCACAGCTCCACAGAACTCTAATACAAGTTACAGTGAGATCTATATTGCATTAAAAAATTACATCAGAATAGAAATTTCAAAAATTTCCTCCCCTGGCCTCATGCCTTGAATATCTCAAAGAGATTTAAAGCAGTTAATGAAACCTTTTATTGGTCACGTCTTTCTTTTAAGTTGTTCTTTGTTTTATTTAATAAAAGTTATGGCTGAATTGAACAGCACACCCTAATTATGCTCCAAGTGCTTGAACCAGAAAATGAAAGGTGCGTACATAAATACACACACTCTACACTCCCACCACATGTTCAAACTCTCCAAAAGCCAACTATAGTTTTAACTACTTGTGGTGGGTTGACCTCAGGTGGCTTTCAGATCCCCACCCAGGTGCTTTCTCACTCAACTCTAAAGAGCCACTAAGATGGACAAGCTCATTGGTTGAGATAAAGGCAATTAAATGATGAAAGCAAAAGCTACACATGGAATTAAAGCAAACCCAGGAAATTTAGTCTCAACTTCTCATCATCAGGCAGATTTCCAGCCGCTTCCCAGGCAGCAGGGCCTTGTCATGCATAGGAGTTGCTCGGGCTGACAAACATTATTAACTCCTAATGCTTCCTCTTCTTCCTTCCTTCCTTTCCCCCGGCTTTTATTGCTGAGCACGATGTTGTGTGGCATGGGATTACCTTTGGTCAGTTGAGGTTCCGCCCAGACTCTTGCCCAGCCCCAAGCCTTCTAGTGGGGAAGTGAGGGGTGTTTGGTGGTGCAGCCTTGGTGCTGTGTGAGCACTGTGCAGCAACAGCTGAAACACCAGTGCGTGACAAGCACTGTTCCAGGCACCGACACAAAGCACAGCACCACAGGAGCCCCGACAAGGAAAATTAACCATGTTCCAGCCAGACACTACTGAACGGTGTCATAAAGTGTGTTGCATTTTAGCAACAGTTTGAAGCCTGATGCTTTTTGTCCTCTTATAACAATCCAAAATTACTCTGCTGGACAAACGAGATTTTGTACTCTTGTGTACAACTGAGGTAATTTATAAGAGCAATGCAGCTTGCATAGAGAGTATTATAAAAGCCTATTAGAACCTTCTAAAAGGTTCTAAAAACAAGAGAAACAAACTAAAATAAAAAATTGTTGTCTTTCTTAATTTGATTCACAAGGCTAAAAAGTGGAAACTCACAGCCAAAAGGAGATCTGAAATGCATTCAGAAATTTCCCTTGCTGCTTCCACTTTTTCACAGCTATTTTCTCAGTTGCAAATACAAAGGTAATTTTAATGAACCTCTTTGTTTTAGTAGCGTGTAAAGTCTTCATACACTTCAGTATAATAAACTTTAAATGACACAAAACCTTTGAAAACCCCATTACATTAAATATTTCTGCTTATTCTTTTTAAATTTTGTACTTGATCCATCCCTAAAAACAATTTGTCTTGTACCAAGATGAATATCTGTTGAATTTATCTGGTTTCCTTATTTTGCAAGAATAATATTTTGACACCCATCAAACCCAATGGCCCTCTGTTACAGCACGAAAAACTTGAAGTTAGGATAAATCTGTACCATTTCTCATTATCCAAAATCTTATTTGAAAGTTTTTTATACTTTTATGTAAGAGTATAAAGAGAACTGTAAATGGAAATGGAAATTAATGTATTCTATGAAGCAAAATAAAATGCAGCATAAGAAAAACACATCATTCATTTACGGCAGATGACAGAACTTGAGTTCTTTCCTCAATGTTTACAAATACTTATGCAGGTCACTGCCAAGTAAGTAATCTCATAAATAATCTCTTTTGACTCTTCTGACAGCAAAACTGGAGGATATGTCTCCATGTAAATGTTTTTGGCTTATATATTTGTATTTATCTAATCTAATGTAATCAAGCACTTGTGATCTGTTATTTTTTTAGTTGTTCAGATTTTCTAGAGGATTCTCATTTTAGAATGACTTCTTTTACCCACTACTGAGATAATCTACCCTATCTTTCATGTATATTATATAACATGATCTCCAAATTATATTTCAATCCAAACTTCATATTTAAAAGCAACTTCTCTAGACATCTGCCTAGAATACTCCAAATTTTTCCTTTTGCCATTCCATGCAAGATTCACTTTAAGACTTCTTTGAACAAATTTAATTCTCCACCTCTATTCTCTTGTTTTGTTGTAGTTCATTTGAGATTTTGTTTTGGGTTATGGGGTTTTGGTTTTACTGTTGTTTGGTTATTTGTTTGAAGGGTTTGGGTTTTTAAATTATTATTTCCAGCCAAGAGGGCTGTTTTTATACCTTCAGTTATATCAATAGCAATAATGGTTTCTTTGTCTGATTTAAATCACAAGGGAGGAAAGAAAAAAATAAAAAAGATCTTTTCATTCTCAGATTAATTCATGAGAAGACAGCAGGCTGTTCTGGTCAGTTAGGAAGATCATCCTCACTAAAGAACAATATTAGTATTTAGTTGTGTTGAGTTGGGGGACATACCATGTGTTTCACTCTTGATGAAATTAATTGAATGTCACATGCCACAGTTCAGGGTCTGTTGTCCCACAGCTTCTGAATTAATGACAGTGAAAGATGTTTTGCACTTGGGAGAGCTGACACAAATTTGTAACTGAAGTTCTCACAAATGAGAAGCAAACAGGGGTTAATGTCTTGACCTCATGCATTCATCTGTGCTCTCAAACCAGAGAGGGTCTTTTCACCCACTTTGCAGCTATGAACTGCTGCTAATCTTTGATGAAACAGTGACATTTTACCAATCTCAATAACAACTGATAAGTGCCTCCTGTTGACAGTAGTACTGTGTTTTAATGAACAAATAAACAGCTTATGTACCATTCTTGGCAAGAAACCCCATTCACTGAGGCAGAGCACCAGCTCTCCCAGTGTTGCTTGGGCTAATTGACTCATTGGATGAAGTTAAATCACACTATCCCCAGTGGGATGTATGTTTCCCAGTAATCAATAGCTCAACAAGATCCACATGGCAGGTAATTAAGTGGAAAGTAATTAATACCAATCAAATGTTTCATTAAGTTTGCCATTCCTTCACTCAGAAGTCCCAGTGTACCGTAAATAAGGCTCTGAAGAAAGGAATAGATACACTGTTTCCTAACAAGGTAAATATTACTGCTAAATTCTTCACTGCTCTGTGCACCATTTCAAAGTAGCATCTCATGCACGCAAATGCCCTGGTATTAAATCCTAGAAGAGACTCTCATCTCACACTTTCTTAAAGATTTGCCTGTTGCCTGAAAAAAAGGTGGTGCTTCAGTCCAAACCAAAGGAATTAGGCTGTTGTGGAGATCGTTTGGAATATTCCTTTTTGCACTAGTATTTTGCCTGTCTTACGAGTGAGGCAAAAGGTGTAAGAAAATGTAGAATATTTCATGTTCACAAAGACAGCGGGGAAGAAAAAGCCAAAATAATTACAACCAGCTATATCAGCAGATGACCACCTCCCAAATTCCATGCTGCTGGTACTTCTTTAGTGTTCCTTGAACACATCAGAAGAGGACTTGAAAAGGATTTATAGTAGTTTTCTGTGTAGAGTAAGGCAGGGATAGATTCCTGCTTTAGAAAATTTCCAGAGTGAATTCTCACCTGGTCCAGTGGTCTGCAAAGGTGGGAGCCACCATAGGAAAGGAATCCTTCCCTCACCACAAGAAGCCTTGCTTCTTTCTCTTTTACCAGCCTTTTTAGCTGCAGAGGTTAGGCTTACCATTCTTTTCCTATGCTGCTTAGCTGGGTTTTTATTCAATGTTTTCCTCTAATTCATTGTTTCCACTCATTTGTATATAAACCAAGAAGCACTGAGACAGAATAATCCTAGAACCATTATTGTAACAACAGGAACTCACCTTCCTTTCCAAGCCCAGGAAACCTTTGCAGAACATTTACCTAGTGCTATTCAAGGGATATAGTTTGGCCTGTCACAAGGTGTTTGTAGAACTCAGCTAACAGAGTACTCAATATCTGACATTTGTGGATATTTAACAATAGCAATTCTTTTCCTATGTTTTGATTTTAAATGGCACATTCTCTACCAAATAACTCTTGTGAATTTAAGTCCTGACTTCAGGCTGCCGGTTTAATTCAGAGTCTAGCGCTAATTTTAAGACTCTTCTTGTGCGGGAAGCACACTTCCTCCCTCAAAATATCAACAAAAGTGTAAGTGTTTGAGAGTGAAGGTACGAGTAAACAGGTAGCTGTTGAATACGCTGGTGGGTGTTACCAGTGCCTTTTAGCAAGACACAGATGAGCAGAATTCTTCTTTAACCATGGTAGGGGGTGCTCCTAATCTATACTCTTCTGGCTACAAAGATTTTTCCATCTTTTCTTCCCCCCTGCTAAATCTTCCTTTGCATTTTTCCATCAGCTGAAGATACTGAGAAATGTCTTTCTTTGTTCTGCTCCTTTGGGATGAGATACCCTTTCTGTAAACTATAATAGGACATTGCAGACATCTCTCTGGACAAACCAACTTTTTATCATAGGAGACAACTTCCAGTTTGGATAGACCTTAGCATCTGGAGAGAGAGTCTCCTCTGTATAATAACAATTTACTAGTAGCCTGTCCAAAAGTGCCCTCAATTATGGGGTAAAATAGTGTGAAAATATAAAATGAAGGCAAAAAAGCAGTTTCCTGCTTTAGCAGTAAATAGATTTAGGAATACATTGACAGACAGCATTTATAAGTGCAAACAAATTCCCTAAAGGAAGACACAGATATTCCCAGATTCCCTGGTGTTTTATTCCAATTTAAATTTTCTGCTTGTTCAAAATCCACACTTTTGGCACCAGTTTAATCTGTTACAAGTATTTTCTCTCTTGCAGGGAGAAAATAGGAAAAACCAAAGCCCAGGTAGGATTTAATCTGTCCACTGCTCTAAAAGACGCAACAAATGTTTTTACAAACACATCAGCAACAAAAGGAGAGCTAAGGAGAACCTCCACTCTTTACTGGATGCAGACAGAAAAATAGAGACAAGGGATGAGGAGAAGCCTGAGATCCTTAATGCCTTTGCCTCAGTCTTGAATAGCAAGACCAATTGTCCTCAGAACAATAAGCCCCTAGGCTGGAAAACAGAGATAGGGAGAAAAATGAAGCCCCCATAATCCAGGGTCAGCCATTGTGTCAGTGGCCTGCTACACCACTTCGGCACACACAAGTCTGCAGGGTCAGACGGCGTCCATCCAGCGGTGCTGATGGAGCTGATGGAATAATTCACCAAGCCACTCTCCATTTTTTACCAGCAGTCTTGGCCAACAGGAGAGGGCATTGACAGAAAATTATCAGATGTGATGCCCATCTACAAGAAGGGCTGGAAGGAGGATCTGGGGAACTAGGGGCCTGTCAGCCTGACCTCAGTGCCAGGGAAAGTCATGGAGCAGATCATCTGGAATGCCATTAGATGGCATATGCAGGACAAACAGAGGAATTCAGGTCCAGACAGCATAGGTTTAAGAAAGGCAGGTCCTGCTTGACCAACCTCATCTTCCACTCTGACAGGATGACCCATTTAGTGGATGAGAGAAAGATTGTGGATGTTATTTCCTTAGACTTTAGTAAAGCCTTTGACACCATTTTCCACAGGATGCTCCTGGAGAAACTGGCTTCCCATGTCCGGCACATGTGCACAGTTCACAGGCTCAAAAACTGTCTGGTTGGCCAGGCTCAGAGGGTGGTGCTGAAAGGAGCTGCATGCAGCTGGCAGCCACTCCAGTGGTGTTCCCCAGGGCTCAGTCCTGGGGCCAGTCCTGCTTAACACCTGTGCCCATGGTCTGGATGAGGGCATGGAGTGCACCCTCAGTGAGTGTGCAGTGACACCAAGCTGGGTGGGAGTGCTGATGTGCTGGAGGGCAGGAAGGCTCTGCAGAGGGCCCTGGACAGGCTGGATTGATGGGAGGAGGCCAGTGGTGTGAGGTTCAACAAGACAAAGGGCTGGGTGCTGCCCTTGGGTCACAACAGTCTCCTGCAGAGTTACAGGGCCTGGGGCAGGGAGGCTGGAAAGCTGCCCAGTGGGAAAAGAGATGGGGGTGCTGGTCAACAACACCTAACCATGAGCCAGCATGTTCCCAGGTGGCCAAGAAGGCCAAGGGCACCTTGGGTTAGATCAGAAAGAGTGTGGCCAACAGGACCAGGGCAGTGACTGAACCCCTGTACTTGGCACTGAGCTGAGGCCACACCTCTGATTCTGTGTTCAGTTATAGGCCCCTCACTTCAGTAAAGATATTGAGGTGCTGGAGAGAGTCCAGAGAAGGGCAATGGAGCTGGTGAAGGGTCTGAAGAGTAAGTCATGTGAGGAGTGGCTGAGGTGCTGGGGTTATTTAGCCTGGAGAAAAGGAGGCTCAGAGAAGACCTTAACCCTCTCCATGAAAGGAGGCTGAAGACAGATGGGGATCAGCCTCTTTTCCTGGGTCACAACTGACAGGATAAGAGGAAATGGCCTCAAGTTGAACCAGGGGAAGTTTAGATGGGATATTGGAAAATATTTCTTTGAAAGCATGGTCAGGCACTGGAGCAGGCTGTCCAAGAAAGAGGTGGAATTACCATGCCTGGAAGTTTTCAAAAGGTGTCTGGATGTGGCACTTGGGGATATTGTTTAGTGGTAAACAAGGCAGTGCTGAGTTAATGGTTGGACTCAGTGACCTTAGGGGTCTTTTTCAATCTTAATTATTCTATGATCCAGTGAACTCATTCTTTGCTAAAATTAGCAATTCCATGTGTTAGAAGATTGAACTGGAGAAAGCAGACACAAATAAAAGGATTTTTAATTTTTTTTTCTGTTACATTTCTCATATGGGTATTTTTTCAGACATTATAAGATATCTTAATAAGGCTGAATCTAATGTCACTGTGCAAACATACCCAGAGCACAGTACTAGGGAGAGGAATAATGCCTCTAATACAAGTACAAGAACTGAAAAACACAAAAAATAATCACAGCTGAAATGAATAGGAAAAACCCATCCTCTATTTTCTGCTAAAAATATAACTTATAATGTAGGTAAAATATGCTGTATGTATTTATATGTATGCCTATTTTAAATCTATTTTGATGTGTATTGTATACATATGTTAAGAATGCCCTAGTGCAGTCAAATACACAGAGCAAGATTAGCTGGATTTATAGATGATATTACTATTCTGAACATTTCAGATTTTTTATAAGCTCTAGATCTTCCTATACTAAGTACAAAGATTTGGTTGAACAAAAATCTGCTCTGATACATGCACACAGACTTCCCATTGATTTCTGCACTGCTGACTTCAATGGGACTTGAATGTGTGTACTGGAGGGCAAAAGACAGCTATTTATAGTCCATCATTCCCGGGAAAAATGAGCAGGCTGGCTGTCCATTATACTCTCATCTGCAGTATCTCCAGCACTTTCTGAATCATCTTTTCTCATTTAATCCAATTCATTGCAAATGAGCTATAGTAAAAGGTATCTTCTAATGAGTCAATTTAGCAACAGAAAAATAGAAAATGGTGTATTTTCTACACCAGCCAGAATCGAAACATAAAAATTACAAGTTTTTCCCTTGTTTCTAAATAATGTTGTCTAGTTATCTTCCACAGATCTCTTGAAATTTCTCTTTTTAGTACAGAAGAATGAGTAGACTTTAACAGGAAGCAAGGCATCCTCAACTTTGTAAAAAATAGCAAAAAGGAAAAAAAAATCAAATCAAGTAATTTCATCTATGTGTATTCCTTTTTCTTTTTTTAGAAATCCGTGCAGCCACACAGATGGTCTGCTGCTTCATAATGTTTCTCTGTTATGTCTGTATATTTCAAAAAATAATAAAGTTACTCTTTTAGCTTTAAAAAAATGTAAAAAGATAAAGGGAAGATTCATTCTGAGTTTCAAACTGAAAAATAGGAAGCCTTTCATTTCCTGTGTGTAAAACTGGTTCCCACTTCATTTCCCAGCCAAGAGGATCTGATGCCTTGCAATTTGAAATCAGAAAGGATTCGTGGGAAAACACCTGTCTATTTTCTGTCCCGGTTTTGCGAACAGAGTATGAGTTCGAACTAGGCTTGGGTCACATCAAACATGTAGTCCTGGTGGAAATGGGAAAAAGAAAATTTACTGGGCATAGACATAAGAACACAGAGGCTCAGAAAAACACAGATATAAACATTCTTGAAACAAGGCCAAAGCCCAGTTCAACTTGGTTGAACTTACCCCTTTTCAACCTGCCTCATCTGCTTGTTCTCTTTACCCAAGAACACCTCCCCATCTTCCCCATATCTGTTCTGGAAATAGTTGTGTTTCTAATTGTAGCACCTTACTGAAACAGAAAACATCTTGGTTAGGAATTTGTCCATAGTCGTTGAAAAATGCTATCTGTAAAATTCTGATGATCTCTGGGGAGTGGTTCCACCAAAAAACTTCATATTAAACATTCCTCAGGTTTCCAAGCCGTGTATTTTACCAGGCTGAATAGCCTGACAAATAAAATTCTGGAGTTTGATGGTAGGAAATACTTTCTAAGAACAGCGGGGCTGAGTATGAAGAACCTGCCTGCAGCTACAACAGCTTTGTGTGTGCTTTCTACAACCACATATTAAGGGAAGAGTTATCTCCATCCAGAGTTGCAAAAAAATCATGATCACACCTTTAATGTGACAAATGGTCACTGGATCGCAGTAAAAATAGGTGTATGGGAAACAGAGGAAATGTAAAATTCCTTAGGAAAAGCAAACAAAAAAAACCCCCTAAATAACAAGTAAAGAAATAACACTACTAAAAAATATGAACAAAAATTGCAGAAGGGGATTCTCTCTAAAACACTGCAATTGTAGAGAAGGTGTTCATTTCAGCCCTGACTCCTCCATGAATCTCTTTGCACAAGTAAAATAACAGATATTTAAGGACTGACCCTTCTGCCAAATTCTCACCAAGGTAAAAAAAGCCACTTGTTTGCAGTCAGCTCAAGAACTAAATTCTTTTTTCAAGAATTAAGCTTGTTTTCTCAGAAATAAATTGTTAATATCAGGTATTCCAGCTGTCATTGTTGCAACACAGACTGTTTAAATGACCTTTACAATGGCTAAACTTCACCAAAAGCATCTTCATTTAATCAGTTTTAGGGTTCCAAACAAGTATATTTACATGTCAAATGTTTTCTAGCACCTCATTAAAGAGAAGATTCTGTAAAAATAATTTTAAATCCAGAAACTTCTGTCTGAGGATTCAACAACTATAATAAATACATATACATATATATTACTGAAAATGTTATGTTCCAAGATCATATCCTCATTGAAACAAGAAGAAAGACATAAAAACATTTCTGTCCAGTGACAGCACTAATATTTTAGGTTTGCTAATGTTTCAAACAGCAAACATTTTTTTTTATAGCGGTCTGGAACAATAAAACTTCCTGTAAATTAAAGTAAAATTATGAGCGGAAGAATGTGTGCTTGAGGTCTCTTTCACCTTCTGTTTTAAACATAAAGGTAGTGCTCTATGTAAATTACTTATATGCACACAGCAAGTGTACTTTGTCTTGACTGACTGCGTTTCCACAGCTATATTTCCAAATGAGGGAAATCCAACTAGCAAAAAATGAGGCGAACAAGCCACACACATGATCCTTCCAACCAGGCTGTTGAGGATGATGGAGCACAGGACATGCAAACGTGTCAAGAGATAGATTTCTTTGGCCTACAGAAAAAGGGAAAGGTGGGAAAGAGAATTGATGGCTGTCCACAGGTACCTAATGAAGATGATAGAAGGAGAAAAAAGCTGAAAGCTTTGTTAGGAAATGCTGGATACATCCTAGGAAAAACTTTTTCATCATGAGCAGGATCAAGCAGTGGAAGAGATTGCTCAGAGAAGGTGTGAAATCACCTTCCTTGCAGACCTTCAAAACTCATCTGGGAACAGACATGAGATGAGCAAGGTATATTAACTGGGCCTGTATTGAGTAGGGTTTGGACTGAATACCTGCCTTGATCTCCCGTGGAAACGAAAGTATTCTTTGTTTCCAAATGTTTACATTCACTATCCTCAGGCCTAAACAGAGGCTCCTTTCCTCGTCCTCCCTAAGGAGTCCCACTACTGACTACCAGCATCAAACAGGACTTAACGTAGTCTCACATATGTAGGATCTGGTTACAGCTTCTCATGTCTTTTATCCTTAAGAATGACACCTCCCAAGTTGATACTATGTCCTCCCTAAATTATTATAAACCTACAATAGTTTGTAATTAAATTAGCAAAAAAAAAAAAATTAATTAAAAGAGGAAAAATCTGTCCTTCTTCTTAGTGGAATTTTCAAACTGTAAAACACAGAAATATTAAGAACTCCTGCTGTGGCTGTGCAATGTTCAGTCTGGTGAAATGGCAGAATCTGAGAAAAAAACCCTCCCTTTTCTTCATAATATGGGAGTTTGAAAAGGATGTCTCTAGAGGACAATGCACCTAAGTCAAGCTAAGAGATAGATTCTTTGCCCAGGTTATTCATAGCTGTTTGAAGTAGCTCTTATCAAGCCTCAGAAGAAGCCTCCTAAGTGAATCTTGGGGGAAGAAAAGAAAAAAAAAGATCAACCATAATAATTACTGGATTCTGTTATCATTTTGCAGATTGAACAATGTTACCAGGCCACGACATCAACCCTAAGAGCAGGAATGAGCAATAAACGTTCTATTAAATTTTGTCACAAAATTGGGAAGTGGATGGGAATTATGCTGTATGGCTTTTGCTGGAATTATTTACTAAACTCTCATATTCTTCATTGCTATCCTCTGATTCCTTCTGCAGAGAAAAGCTAAACCCCACTAAAGTCCACTCTCATGTACTGGCCTGTAACATTGTCATACCAAAAGCTGGTCCTAATTTCTATATGTTTACAAACCTAGACCAACAATCTTTCCTGGTTTTCTGGGTTTTATTGTTGAACACATGTTTTCTTCCCCTCAGAATATCAAATATTAATATCCAGCTGAATAAAGATAAAATAATGTGCTCATGTATACAGGCAAAAGTATTTTCCTGTTTAAAAAAAAAATCAGTTTTTCTGTAGGTGTTAATGAAGTTCAAAAGACATTGCAAGAAATATGTCATAGTGAAAAAAATTAATAATTATTCTACTCTCTACTTTAGTCAGCATACAAGATGTTGTAAAACTTTTCCCAGAATTACAAAGCCAGAATTTTTTAATCCAGTCTGGGTTGAAACATAGGCAAATGCCTGATGTCCATTTCATGGATCAGAGGCAAAACAGCATCTCTTTTAAGAGAAGGTCCTCCTGTAGCCAGGCTTAAACCATTGTAAGCCATTAGGAGATTTACATAGATGTTTCTTAAAAATTTATTTACTTGAGAAGGTGACCTTAAAAAAAGCCTTTAAGAGATTCTTGTGTGTTTGTCCACTGTCTGTTATACAGAAGGTGAAAACGATTTGCTGATGTTTCCTGGTGGGAAACTCTTAAGCACTCAAAGACCTACAATCACGTACCTTTTTTCTCCCCCTTCCCTTTCCTCTTCTCCTTCCCTTACCCTTTTCCTTCTTTCCCCTTCCCCTTTTCCTTGCCCGTTGCCTTTTCCATTGCCTTTTCCTTTTTCTTTTGGCTGAGGGGTAAGGACAGCATTGCAATTTGGGTTTTCTCAATAACACTGAGTTCAAGAGTGAGAGCAGCAGGAGGAAGCACAGTGGAATCAAATTCTATTTCAGATTTTCTTCATGTCTTAGAAGTCTGTGTGGGGTTTTACATGTTGGTTGTGGCCAATTTTCTCTTTCTCTGATTTCCTCT
>VZRQ01009652.1:0-81597 GCA_013397975.1 Machaerirhynchus nigripectus
GAGATGTTTTTCTGCTGTAGAAAAACTGTAAAGCATTTTGCTTTTGTGCCTGACCCTTGTTTGATCAGTGTCAGGTTTCAGGACCTGGATTCTTGTGTCCCTTGGTCACCTACGATGACCAAGTTAGTTTTGGATACACTCATTCAAAATATAACTTCTTTTCCTATTTTGTAAATTGATAGCAGACAGAGGACTTCCTTTAGAAAATTTTCCTTTCCTGATATTCCCTGTTGCCTGCTTTATGCTTTGATGTGAATTTCCTCTGCTTTTGCTGACAGAACTGATAACATGGTTTAGGATTTTTGGTTTTTGTTTACTTCTTTCTTTCCTTCTTCTCTCCAAGTGTTTGTGAGGAGAATGGAAATTGTTTCTATTACAACAGGTCTGAATATGAAGTCTCTGTGCTGGGACTGTGCTTGTACAGGGGCCTGAAATGAAAATGTTACTCCAGCAGGACCTTACTGTGGCTGGGATTTGGGGTCAGCCCTGCATGAGGGATCTGGCACCTTAAAAATAATGATATAGAACCAGGATCTCCAGTGCTGGGCTTTCAAATCAGGAGGATATGGATCAGGTGCTTGAAACATATGTGTCTGCTCGTGCTTCCTATCAATCCCCTCCAGCATCTCAAGAAGGATAAGATTGTATCTAACATCCCACATGCATATTTCAGATTCCCTCGTGTAACTCAGATGGCACCAGACCCTGGTGTTTATGCATCTGGATGGACACACAGCTGTACTGGGATCTGAGTCACACTGCACACAGACTGAATTGTTTGCTTCAGAGCTTGATTAAGGCCAAGCCTCTTCTCTCTCCATCATCTGTTTCTTTTTTGTTTTGTGAGATGGGGATTCCTAAATGATACATAAAGCTGACATGGTGCAGCAGCTCATCTTTGTGGAAATGCTGGCTTTGCTCTGTGCTGTCAGCTGGAACACCATCGCACTGATGGGACAGAGCTGCTGTATTACAGAAAAAAAAATACTTTTCCTGATAGTGGACGGTGTTTCTGTCAGAGCTTCCTGAATCCTGAGTGCGTACAACATCAGAGCTCTGCAGCAGGAGGAAAGAGTTTGCCTCCTCTTGGGCAAGATTTACACTTGGAATGTCCATGTTGGGATCCAGGCAGTGCTGGGGCCCAGGGGGGTCCCTGTGAGGGGAGGTTGGGGCTGCACCATGCCGGGCACACCGCAGTGTTTTCTCAAGTGTTGGCGGCAGCAGGGTTCTGACCAGACTGAGACACAAGCCCTGACCCTGTAGATGGGCCCCTGTGGATGGAGCTGTGTCTGTGCTGGACTGTGCTGTACAAGTGGAGAGCAGGAACTGCCACAGGACAGCCCCAAAGAGAGGAATGCCCTTATACCAGAGAGATGAAGACTGGGAACTCAAGAAAGAAGAGCTTCAGAGAAACTCACACCCTGCTTTTGGGAAAACTGCACAACCTCTGCTCAAAAGAAAAATGGAAAAAAAAGGGGAAGCAGTAGTATGTCATGCCTCTTTGGTAGCCTCTGGTGGTGCCTCTCCTTTTCTTGGTAGTGCAGTGTAGTTGCTTCTTCTGGCTGAAAGGGAGATGTTGATGTTGGGCTTTCTCTGGACACAGAGGTTTAACAGGCTGCAACTCCCATTCCTGGCCCAGCAAAAGGGAGCATGTGCTCTTCATTTCTTTCATGTCTCTGTGACTGCCAAGAGTGTTGGAGCACTGCCTTGTTTTTAGCAGTGCCCCCAGCCCCTTTTATGTCTCTGCTCAGAGCAATGCTGTCTCCAGATCTTGTGCTTTAGCTCCCACCTCCATGCCGCTGTCACAGATACTCCAGGACTTGACAGGAAAGGCCAGAAAAGAGTGAAAGCCTAATTATAGAACCACTGAATGGTTTGAACTGGATGAAGCCTTGAAGATCATCTCATTCCAAGCCCATGCCATGGGCAGCATCAACTTCCACTATCCCAGGTTGTTCAAAGCCCCATCTAATTCAAAACCACTGGCACCTGCTTATTAATTCTTCCCCTTTCTTTTTTTTGTGGGAATACAGAGAAAGAGGGAAGGGGATGCCCATGGAAATGGAACCCTTAAAAGAAAAGGCTCACAAACAAAGCTTTTTTACCTTCAGTTATCTTTTCATAATAGCATCCCGGGGCCACTTGTGTTCCCAGAGCAGAAACTCATCCTCCGCATCAACTTCTGAAAGAGAAAGTGTAGAGAAACTCTGGAGTCTTCTCATGGTTACCCTACAAGATAGACACCTTGGCTTTATTGGGGGAAAAGAAGATCTGGGACGCCTTCTGCTGGTAGAGGTGCATTAGAGGTTGTTCCCAAAATGCAGCAGGGGTGTTGCGCACAGGTCCTTAAAGAAAGAACCTATGTCCAGCAGGCCTGGTGCTACATGTGAGGTGATGCCCTGGAGAGTATTTTGGTACCTCTGAATTCTGCAGAGCTTCAGGAGGCCTCTGAGGTTTGGGCTCCACACCTGGCAGACGTTCTCCTCCAGGGAGAGGCCAAACAAACCCTTCTGAGATGCATGGAAAACACACCCTTGGCACCTGGCATGGGGTCAGACATCCCTCTGTGCCTGAGCTGGTGACAGAAATGAACAAATAAGGTTCTATTCTGTTCATACTAGAATTATTTCTTGTTCAGCAATGCTGCTGTGGTTGGTTGACCTTGTGTAGGTGCCAGGCCATCCACCCAGCTGCTCCTTTACTCTCACTGCACAACAGGGCAGGGGCAGAAAAGAAGGTGGAAAAGCTCATGGGTTGAGATAAGGACAGGGAAATCACTCACCATTTCTTGTCATGGACAAAACAGACTCAAATATGGGAAAATGAATTTAATTTATTGCCTAATGAAAATGGAGTAGAGTGATGATGAACAAGCACAAAACTAGAACCCCTTCCCTCCTTCTTCACAAGCCAAAATTCACTCCTTCATTCCCAGCTTCTCCACCTCCTCCCCCCAGAGTGGCACAGGGGGACAGGGAATGGGGGCTGCAGTCAGTCCATTACAAGTCGTCTCCTCCACTCCTTCCTCCTCACTCTCTTCCCTGCTCGAGTGTGGATCCCATCTGTGGGCTGCAGTCCTTCAGGAACATCTGTCTCCAGCGTGGGGTCTCCATAGGCTGCAGTCCTTCAAGGCACACCCCGCCCACCCAGCGTTACAAGTGATAATATTGCAAAGAACAGAGACACAGCAGAAAGAAATGTACATCCAAATACAAATAAATCTGATGTTGAGTTCAGTCATTTTTCAATCAGCAAATGCCAAAGCATTTGAGGAAGGTTTGCAGTACTGTTATTGCCACTTTGCCTCCAGCCCATGTACCAAGTCTAAATGAATTTGTTACTGACAACAACTGAACTCAAAGAATGACCTAAATGAAATGCTAACAATAATCTAAGTCATACTAATTTAATTCAAAGAATTTGAACGATTTATTCTTAATTTCAGTGGTAAAGAGAGAACATCTGTATCATCTACACTACCTGGAGAGTTGCATTAGAGATAAATTGACTTATGTCTTATAATGAAATACCAAGAGTTTGCATGGGCTCCAGCTTTTATTCCAGTTCCTACTTCATGCAAACTTTGCACTTGAGACAGGATAGAATCCTTATCAGTGTCTTTTCCAGCTTGGGATTGCTGAGAATCAGAATAAGGGAATGGAAGCCTGGAAAGGCATACAGAAATAGTAAACTAAGAAAAACCACATACTTTTCTTCCTTTGTTGAAGAAATGAGTGACAAGATCAAAAATACAAAGTTGATGCTGTACATTATAAAGAAGGAGAGAATAGATTTCATGGCTCTGATGTGGGCATCCACGCTGAGGCTGTTCATGGAGTTTGTCTGCATCGTGCGTTTGTGTCTCCAGAGAGAAAAGAGAAGGAGAAGTGCAGAAACAATGACTGCTGTGAAAGAAGTGACAAATCCAAAGCCATAGATAAAGTACAAATGGAAAAAATACTTATCAGTTTTGTCAATCAGTTTCAAAACATCTCCTTGTCTGGTGTAATTGTGGCTGTTACTGAGCTTTTTATCAGCATTGTCATAGCCGGTGATGCCGACAGCCAAGGCTGAAAGCACTGACCCCAACAAGAGCCATGGCACAATCCTGTCAATTTTTACTTTCAGGTAGATAAAGCAGCTATTCCTGAAATTGGCAATTTTTATACAATAAAAGACACAAAGACAGGCAGAAAACCACAAGTTGGAACAATTAGAAAAGCTTTGAAAAAATACAGTTAGTTGAAATGTCGGTTGAACATAAAAGTAATTGGCATAAGTTACTGAAAGGGAGCAATATGCCCATGAAAAGCACAAATGCCAAAACCTGGAGTATCCCAGCAGCAGCACGATCTTCTCATTAGAGTTCAAGGCTTTCTTTTTCACCCAGGCAATGCAAAGCACACAAACGATGAAAGCATTTATCCACATGCCAGCAAAGGCCTCCAGGGTGATGATGGCCAAAGTTGTGGCACTGAATGAAGTGACATTGGATTGCTGTGGAGAGTGACAAGCTTCCATGCTGCGAGCTGGGGAGCAGAGCTGTGCTGGCCAAGGGGGCTGTGGCAGCAGTGCCTGAGGCAGGGCAGTGGCTGCTGCTGGTGGAGTGTCAGGGATGGCNCCAATGATCAAGTTAATTTTGGATGCACCAATTCAAAAATATTATTTCTTCTGATTTTTTTTTATATTGATGAAGGGCAGAGCATTGGCTTGAGAGAATTTTAATTTCCTGATATTCCCTGTTGCCTGCTTTATGCTTTGATGTGATTTTCCTCTCTGGTTTTGCTGACTGAACAGAAAACACTGTGTAGTTTTGGGTGGGGGTTTTCTTTTTTATTTTTTTCTCTTTTATTTCTTCTTTGCATATGTTTGTGAGAAGGACGAAGTTATTTCTATTACAAAAGTCTGAAGATGAACAGTCGGTGCTGGGTATGCATTTGTACAGAGGCATTAAATGAATATTTGTTGTGGTTTAGGAATGGTCCTCCCCAGTTCTGTCCCCACACAGCGACTCTGCAAACCACACTGCTGCTCTGTTTCACTCCCCTTTTTCCCATGTTCCTTCTTCCCTGTGCTGGAATTTGAGGAACAAAAAGCAAAGATCATGGGTTAAGATAAGAACAATTTACTGGAAACAGCAGTGAGATAAGAAAATGAACAGTAACAGCAACAATACTGATGGCAGAGGGTATAAGAAAAGAAATGATTGATGTAGTAATAACTCCCCGGTAATAGACAATATCAGAAGGAAGCCCTTCTCCCCAGAAGAGAGTCCCTTTCCCTTGCCCCCATCAATGGTGTGAGGTGGTACAGAATAACCCCTGAGTACTGGCAAGGCCCTCTCCTGGCTACTGCAAAAATTAACCCTGTCCTATCTGGAACCAGGACAAAATGTTACAATAGCAGGACCACACCGTGTATGTGGCTTGGACTCAGGTCTGTGTGGGGAATCTGTTACCATAAAAAACATAAAGGTGTATATAAATCAGAGTCTCCGATGCTAGGTTTTCAAATCAAATAGATATGGATCAGGTGCTTGAAAGACAGGAATCTGTTTTTTTTCAATTCCATCCCCTCTGGCACCACCCAAAAAGGGGAAGGATTCTCCAGGACTTTGCATCTACCAGCTTATGTGGATTTTTTGGATGCCCTTGTGCATCTCAAAACGCATCAGACCACTGATTTTATGTATATGGAGGGGGACACAGCTGTATTGGGATCTGAGAGACATCACACACAGACTGCAATGCTTCCATCTGAGCTTGGTTTAGGCTGAACATCTTCCCTCTCCAGAATCCTTGTCTTCCTTCTTTATTATAGAAAATCCCAGATGATTAGCCTTGGTAAGCTAACTAGTTAGGCTATTAGTTGCCCAGTTTATTCTGAGCAAATCCATTCCATCCACAACTGAACTTCAATGCCCAGAAGGCCACAGTTGTTTCAGGATACAATCCTGGAAAATGAAATCTCCTCAGGGCAGGTATTATGAACTTGTTATGGAAATATTAGTTCAACTCCAAATCCTTCTTAGCTACAGAAGGTGGATTGGCATGTTATAAAGTGGCATTAATTATTTGTTTGCTTGTTTCTGGGCAGTTGCTGTTTAAGGAGAGTTGGGTAGGTTGGTGAGGCAGCCTGATAGAATGTATGGTCTTTGGAAAAAGAGATATTGCTGTGGCTGAGAGGTTGCTCTGGCCTAAATGGTTCTATCTGTCAATTCAGAAGCAGGAAGGAAGCTTTTTGTAGGTGCTGTTACAAGAAATGCACACCTGGCACTGGGCATGAACTAAAACGACCCTCTGAGCCTGAGCTGGTAACATAAATGACCAGTTTCTGCTCTGGTCATGCTGGTGTGAAGGAAACTTTCCTGTCTCACCACCCAGGAGGCCCTCTGACAGTCACACCCCACCACCAGAGACTGTCACTGCTGGGACCAAAGCCCCTTCACAGTGGGCGGCTGCCCCACTCCACTCCCTGCACACACCACACTCACAGAGCCAGACCAGGTTTCCTCACCAGCTCGGCACTGGGTTTCCCACAGCAGTGTCAGGCCTCTGGATCTTTAAGCAGTTTAATCATGGCACAGTAACATAGGAGCAGCTCAAGCTGGGTGCCTCTGAGGAGGTAACCAAAACAATTGGATCCCTGGGATTTTGTGTCCTTCCAGTCTATGCCCCTGATGGTTGGAGTGTCTTAAGTGTTTGGTCAGCTGGCTGGTGCCACAGGTCCCCATGCCCTTTGCTGTGCAAGGGTTGGCACCATGCTTGGGACTCCCAGCACTTCCCCACAACCTGCAGCTCACATTGCAGCTGTTCACTGAGCTGTCTGCGCCGAATGTATTCCTCCACACTGGAACTATTTCACATTTGCAGGCTCTGTCATGGTGAGTTGGCCTTGGGCAGCTCTCAGAGCCCCACTCAGTCACTCCTTCACTCTTACTCTGGAACAGGGCAGGGGTGGCAAATAAGGTGGAATTGCTCATGAGTCGAGATAAAGACAGGGAAATCACTCACCAATTTTTCTCACAGACAAAACAGACTCAACACAGGGAAAATCAGTTTAATGTATTGCCTATTGAAAACAGAGTAGGATGATGTAGAGCATGCGCAAAACTAGAATATCTTATCTTCACCCCCCAATAATCCCAGGCTCAGTTTAACTCATTCCGAGATTCTCTGCCACCAACTCTCCCCCAGCAGCTCAGGAGGACAGGGAATGGGGATTGCAGTCAGTGGTCCTGCACATCACCATTCCCAAGAATCCCTGCTCCAGCATGGCTCCCTCCCATGGCCTGCAGTCCTTAGGACTTGTCTTTTCCCAGAGGAGCCACAACAGTCGGTGATGAGATGAGCAGTGTCTTGTGTCAGGTCCATTGGAGAGCCCAGAATTGGCCTTTCCCAGCATGGGACAACCTTGACCTTGCCCCAGTGAGACCCCACAGGCGCCCAGCTGCAGCACCTGGCCCAGGTACCCCCGACATCAGCTCGTGGGTCATTGTGAGATGAAATTGTGACTTTATTCCATGGTTCACCTTGCACAAAACCCATGTTCCTGGGGGTTTTACTGAGCCAGAGTCCACTGGGAGAAGCCAATCTTATCACCAAGTCACAGCAGGCCAGAAGAGCAGTCACACAGAGCAGGGAATCCTGTCCTTGCAGGCAGTGGGGCAGGGAGGACACGCAGGGCTGGCGTGGGAAGGGGGCTCTGCACCCCCTGAGCACCCCGGGGCCGTTCCTGCCTCGCTGTTTGTGGGTCAGTGACCCCCTCTGGTGAGTGACAGGGATCAGCGTGTTCACACAGAGCTGTCAGCCACTGCCAGACAGTGATACAGCCCATAAAATATCACACAGCACAGGGCCACAGCAGAAAGAAAGGCAAACCAAAATAGAGATAAACCTGTTGCTTAGCACAGTCATTTCAATCAGTGAAAATCAAAACATTTGTGGCAGGTTTGCAGTATGATTATTGTCCTTTTGCCCCACATTTTGTACACATTTCCCCTGGTGAATGTGTACAAGGTCTAAATGACTTTGCTATTGACAAGAATTTGAAATATATATTCTTAACCTCTAAGGTGAACATCTCTATGATCTACACTGCCTGGTGAGTTGCATTGGAAATTATTTGAACTTATTTTCTAAAAAATTATACCAACATTTTACATGAGCTCAAGCTTTTGTTATAGTTTCTACCTCATGCAAACCTTGAACTTTGCACAGGGAAGAATTCTTAGCAGTGTTTTTTCCAGCTTGGGATTGCTGAAAATCAGAATAAGGGAATGAACACCTGGAAATACATGCTGAATTAAGTAAGCAAGAAACATCATGTGAATTTGGTACTTTGTTGAATAAATTAGAGTCAAGATCAAAGACATAAAGTTGATGCTGTACATTATGAAGAAGGAGAGAATAGATTTCATGGCTCTGATGTGGGCATCCACGCTGAGGCTGTTCATGGAGTTTGTCTGCATCGTGCGTTTGTGTCTCCAGAGAGAAAAGAGAAGGAAAACAGCAGAAAAGATGACTGCTGTGAATGAAGTGGTATTTACAAAGCCAGTGAGAAAAAAAATAGGGTATAAATGTTCCTCTATTTTGATAGTAGCTTTCCAAAATCTTCCTTGGCGGGTGAAATTGAGGTTTCTACATACAGCTTCATCAATATTGTTGTAGACAAGAATTCCAATAACCAGGGAGAAAATCGCTGATGCCAACAAGAGCCATGGCACAATCCTGTCAATTTTTACTTTCAGGTAGATGAAGTAGCTGTTCCTGAAATTGGCAATTTTTATGCAATAAAAAACATAAAGAGAGCCAGAAACCCAAAAGTTGGAACAATTAAAAAAGCTATAAGCGCCTTGAAATAGTTGAAATATGTGATGAACAAAAAGAAAATGGGGGTAAATTATTGATAGAAAGGAAGATATCCATGAGAAGCACAAATACCAAAACCTGGAGCATCCCAGCAGCAGCAGGATCTTCTCATTAGAGTTCAGGGTTTTCTTTTTCACCCAGGCAATGCAAAGCACACAAACAAGGAAAGCATTTATCCACATGCCAGCAAAGGCCTCCAGGGTGATGATGGCCACAGTTGTGGCACTGAATGAAGTGACATTGGATTGCTGTGGAGAGTAACAAGCTTCCATGCTGCGAGCTGGGGAGCAGAGCTGTGCTGGCCAAGGGGGCTGTGGCAGCAGTGCCTGAGGCAGGGCAGTGGCTGCTGCTGGTGGAGTGTCAGGGATGGCAAGAGGAGCTTTATAGAGCTGCTGCTGCTGCTGCTGCTGCTGCTGCTGCTGCTGGTGGGGGGGTTTTGGTGCCGCTGCTGTGGGGAGCAGGGCAGGTGCAGGGATGTAAATGTGCTGGGTATCCCCTTACGCGGGGCCGGTGTCACCCTTGGGTATTTGAATGTTGGTTCAGGGGGGCTGTGTTGGGTGACACAAACAGCAGAGATGTTTTTCTGCAGTGGGGAGTGTTGTGATTTTGTGAGTGACCCCTGTTTGATCAGTGTCAGGCTTTAGGGCCTTGGTTCTTCTGTCCCTTCATCACCTCCAATGACCAAATTCATTTTGGATTCACTCATTCAAAAATATTATTTCTTTTGCTAATTTTTGGTATTGATAGTGGGCAGAGGATTTCCTTAAGAAAATTTTAATTTCCTGATATTGCCTGAATGATCTCTGCTTTTAGGTTTCATGTGAGTTTCCTCCTCTCTGGTTTTGCTGACAGAACCAAAAACACTGCGTAGGGCAGGTGGTATTTTGTTTGCTTCTTTCTTCTTCTCTGCATATGTTTGTGAGGAGAATGGAGGTTACTTCTATTAGAGCAGGTCTGAAGAGGAGGTGTCTGTTTCGGGACCATGCTTGTCCAGGGGCCTGAAATGAAAATGTTACAAAAGCAGGACCATGCTGTGGCTGAGGCTTGGGCTCAGCTCTGTGTGGGGAATCTGGTACCTTATAAAAAACATGGGTATAAAATCAGAGTCTCCAATGCTGGGTTTTGAAAGCACAAAGATATGGATCAGTTGCTTGAAACACAGGAGTCTGATTTTAGTTCAAATCCATCCCCTCTGGCACCACGAGAAGGGGAGGTCTTCCCCAAGACTTTGTATCTCGCAGCCCGTGTGCGTATTTTGGATGCCCTTGTGCATCTCCAATGGCACCAGACCCCAATGTTTCCCCATCAGGATGGACGCACAGCTGTGTTGGAATGTGAGTCACATCATACGGGTACCAAATTGCTGCCATCAGAGGTTGATTCAGGTGGAACCTCTTCCCTCTCCAGAATCTGTTTCTTTCCCCTTTTATGACATGGTGAATCCCAGATGATTAGTGTTAGTTAGCTGGTTAGTTAGACTATGAGTTGCCTAAATTCTGTCCAAAAATCCATTACACTTGTATTTCAGCTTTTTCCTTTTATGCCATGGGGAACCCCAGGTGATTAACCTTTCTTAGTTAGCTAGTTAGTTAGGCTATTGATTGGCCAAATTCTGTCCAAATCCATGACACCTGCATTTCAGCTCCAATGCACAAGCATGTTCACAGAATCTCAGAATCAGCTGAGTTGGAATGGACGCACAAGGATCAAGTCCAACTCCTGGTCCTGCACATCACCATTCCCAAGAATCCCACCATGTGCCCAAGAGTATTGTCTAAACACTCCTTGAGCTCTGTCAGGCTGGTGCTGTGACCCTCTGGGGAGCATCTTCAAGTGCCCAACCTCCCTCTGGGTGAAGAACCTCATTCTGATATCCAACCTAAACCTCCCTTGACACAACTTCAGGCCATACCCTCGGGTCCTGTCACTGGTCACCACAGAGAAGAGATCAGTGTCTTTCCTTCCTCTTCCACTCATGAGGAAGTTGTAACTGCAATGAGGTCTCCACTCAGTCTCCTTTTCTCCAGGCTGAACAGACCAAGTGACCTCAGACAGTCATATGGCTTCCCCTCAAGGCCCTTCCCCTTCTTTGTTGCCCTCCTTTGGATGCTTTCTAACAGTTTAAAATCTTTATTATATTGTGGTGACCAAAACTGCACACAATATTCCAGTCATTGACAGCTGGATAGGAATGCTCTGAGAAAAACCTCCCATGGAAGGAAATTTGTCATTGCCTCTATCCTAAGTGACACCTTGGGAAATAGGACTTTCTTTAGGGAGTCCCTGTGATGCTTGCATTAGACATGGCCTAGTTTTGTCCATCTCTCTGGACTGCTTGTGTTTCATTTGCTTTTCAGTTTTGCTTCATTAATGCTCTTCTTGCCCTTGGCCACACACGGTGCTCATGGAGACCACACAGCGTGCACACAGGAAAACACAATCAGGGAGTCACTGTCCTCTTTCATCCAAGAGTCTGGGAGCTGCAAAGCTGAGCAAGCATCTCTTCCTCAAACTGAGGGTAAGAAGGAAATTCACAGCCAGTGGGAGCAGGGACATGTGACCTGGGGAACATCCAGGGATATGGTTTGGATATGTAGGGATGGAGTCAGGAAAGCTATGGCACAGCAGGGAAGGAAGAGACATGTGGTGGTACATGTCCTTGCAAGGCCTTTCCCTGGGGAGATGTGTCCAGAAGAGATGCTTAAGATCTGCCTCTGGGCCTGGACTGGTGACGGAAATGATCAATTCAGGTTCTCTTCTGTTCATGCTGGAGCTATTTTATTTAAAGATGGCCTACTATGGAGGGCTGACGTGGAGCAGCAGCCACATGCCCACCCAGCTGCTACTTCACTCTCAGCCATAGGCAGGGAAGGGGTGGAAAAGAGGTTGGAAAAGCTCATGGGTTGAGATAAAGGCAGGAAGGTCACTCACAAGATACTCAAATGGACAAAACAGACTTGTCAAGGGGAAAATTAATTTAATATATTTTCCTATTGAAAATAGAGTAGGAAGATGAAGAACAAAGACAAAACTGAAGCTTTTTGCCTCCACCCTCCCATTCTTCCTAGGATCAACTTCACTCCTCATTCCCAGGTTCTCTACCTCCTCTTCTACATCAGTGCAGAGGGATGGGGAATGGGGGTTGCAGTCAGTTCATAACGAGTTGTCTCCTCCACTCCTTCCTCACCCTCTTCTCCTGCTCCAGCATGGGTCCCTCCCATGGGCTCCAGTCCTTCAGGATGAACTGATTCCAGTGTGGCCTCTCCATGGGATGCAATTCTTCAGGATACACCCTTCCCCAGCTGCTGTGCTGTGGGGTCCTCCAGGGGCTGCAGTTGGATCTCCTTTCCACCACAGACCTCCATGGGCTGCAGACCACAGCTGCCTCACCACGGTCCTCTCCACAGACTGAGCCAGGGTCCACTGGGAGAAGCCAATCTCANCTCCAGTCCTTCAGGATGAACTGATTCCAGTGTGGCCTCTCCATGGGATGCAATTCTTCAGGATACACCCTTCCCCAGCTGCTGTGCTGTGGGGTCCTCCAGGGGCTGCAGTTGGATCTCCTTTCCACCACAGACCTCCATGGGCTGCAGACCACAGCTGCCTCACCACGGTCCTCTCCACAGACTGAGCCAGGGTCCACTGGGAGAAGCCAATCTCATCACCAAGTCACAGCAGGCCAGAGGCGCAGTCACACAGAGCAGGGAATCCTGTCCTTGCAGGCAGTGGGGCAGGGAGGACACGCAGGGCTGGCGTGGGAAGGGGGCTCTGCACCCCCTGAGCACCCTGGGGCCGTTCCTGCCTCGCTGTTTGTGGGTCAGTGACCCCCTGTGGTGAGTGACAGGGATCAGCGTGTTCACACAGAGCTGTCAGCCACTGCCAGACAGTGATACAGCCCATAAAATATCACACAGCACAGGGCCACAGCAGAAAGAAAGGTAAACCAAAATAGAGATAAACCCATTATTTCATTCAGTCATTTCAGTCAGGGACTACCAATTAATTAATTAATTACCCGTATTAATCCCTTCACCACACAGGGATTTAGGCCTCATTCCTACAACCAGGGCTAAATGATGTTCTTAATAACAAGAGTATAACTCAAAGATTTACCTAAAATGAAAGATAAATAATAATGTACTTAAGGCACAATAATTTAGCTCAATAAATATGAATGACATTTTCTAAACTTAGATGCTGCAGAGAGAAGATCTGTGTCATCTACACAATTGCAGAGTTGCATTAGGGGTTACATTACTTGTTTTCTAGCAAAAGATCAATGTTTTGCATGGGTTCCAGCTTTTATCACTGTTCCTACTTCATGAAAAACTTGCACTTCACACAGGAGAGAATCTTTAGCAGTGCCTTTTCTAGCTTGGGATTGCTAAAAATCAGAACAAGGGAATGAACACCTGGAAAAGCATACAGATATATGAATATAAGAAGTATAATGGTATTTTCATTCTTCTTGGCATAAATTATTGTCAAGATCAAACATACAAAATTGATGCTGTACATTACTACGAAGGAGAGAATAGATTTCATGGCTCTGATGTGGGCATCCACGCTGAGGCTGTTCATGGAGTTTGTCTGCATCGTGCGTTTGTGTCTCCAGAGAGAAAAGAGAAGGAAAACAGCAGAAAAGATGACTGCTGTGAATGGAGCAGCATATCCAAAGCCCATGAGAAAATAAAAAGGGAACAAATATTTATCCATTCTGACACTTGCTTCCCAAAAATTTCCAAGGCAATAGAAATTGTGGCTGTCATTGTGAACAGTTTCAGCAATTTCATAGGCAATGATGGCAATAGCCAAAGCTGAAAGCACTGACCCCAACAAGAGCCATGGCACAATCCTGTCAATATTTACTTTCAGGTAGATGAAGCAGCTGTTCCTGAAATTGGCAATTTTTATGCAATAAAAGACACAAAGACAGGCACAAAACCACAAGTTAGAACAATTAGAAAAGTTTTGAAAATATGCAAGTAGCTGAATTAAGGGGTGAACATAAAGGTAATTGGGATAAATTATTGAAAGGAAGGAATATACCCATGAGAAGCACAAATGCCAAAACCTGCAGCATCCCAGCAGCAGCAGGATCTTCTCATTAGAGTTCAAGGCTTTCTTTTTCACCCAGGCAAAGCAAAGCACACTCACAAGGAAAGCATTTATCCACATGCCAGCAAAGGCCTCCAGGGTGATGATGGCCAAAGTTGTGGCACTGAATGAAGTGACATTGGATTGCTGTGGAGAGTGACAAGCTTCCATGCTGCGAGCTGGGGAGCAGAGCTGTGCTGGCCAAGGGGGCTGTGGCAGCAGTGCCTGAGGCAGGGCAGTGGCTGCTGCTGGTGGAGTGTCAGGGATGGCAAGAGGAGCTTTATAGAGCTGCTGCTGCTGCTGCTGCTGCTGCTGCTGCTGGTGGTGGGGGGGTTTTGGTGCCGCTGCTGTGGGGAGCAGGGCAGGTGCAGGGATGTAAATGTGCTGGGTATCCCCTTACGCGGGGCCGGTGTCACCCTTGGGTATTTGAATGTTGGTTCAGGGGGGCTGTGTTGGGTGACACAAACAGCAGAGATGTTTTTCTGCAGTGGGGAGTGTTGTGATTTTGTGAGTGACCCCTGTTTGATCAGTGTCAGGCTTTAGGGCCTTGGTTCTTGTCTTCCACGCTCACCATTGATGCTCACTCAGAGTGGGGTTTGCACTCAGCAAAGCTCAACCAGCGCACTGAGATGAGTAATCAAGTCAGGGAATCCTAATCTGAAAAACATTCATGTTGATCTGCTCTCCCTTTTGTGCCTTGTGTTTTCCTACCAGTCCCATCTTAGTACAGGCTGAGAGGATTTGCAGATATTTTCTAAGTAAACTATTTTAGAGCATCATCCTTGTTGCCGTCTGATTTTAGACACTATTTTAAGTTTTGAATAATACAGGAGGAAAAATAAATAGTAAACGGCTGTTAAAATAATATGGATCTCTCCTGTATCTATTTTTACTGGCCCTGAACTCAAAGTTGACAACAGCTCAGATTATATAATAACATGCAATAAAAATCCGCAGCAGTTCTTGAACAATGCCCTGGATGTCCAAAAGCCTGCTTGTTTGTCTCAGCGCTATCAGTTTATCTAATAACAGATTATCTCTCTATGACCTTTGCCAAAATTACTCCAGTCAGGGAATTTTGCTAGCAGCCTCCTGCTCCTTCATCCAGGCCATTTTTTTTAATATATATATGTTCCTATTTTTAATATGTACTTATTCGTTCTTTCTATCTAGAATCATAGAAATTTATAATATTTTAAAAGCAGAGCAACTGCTGTTGTTAGCCTCTGCTGCATATTTCAGACCTGAATGCTTGTCCAATGTCAAATGGAGACATTTGACAAGTTCAGTCTTGTGCTGATTTCAAGCCCTACAAAGGGAAACAGACTTACCTAAAATTTGGGAGGCTGGATGGGTAAATTTTATTAAAAATGTGATTGGTACCATTTTGATATGATGGTTTTTTCTTCTCAGGAGACTTTTTTTTTCGTTCTTGCTTGTATAAAGGACATAAATACCTGAGCCCCATTTCTGCCTCAGAGTTTGTGTTACAGTGGAGTTAAAACCAGTGCAAACAGATTAACAAAAGGTATTATCTGCATTTAGTGACACCAGCTTGTGCCTGTGTCTCCGAATCTGGGGTGGATATGCCCTTGGGTGTGGGAATACTGATGTACAGCAATTTGGGGCACTTCATACAATGTGGTGTAAGAGACAATAAGGCACCTGCTGTGCTGCCCAGAGTGGAAGAGCAACAGCTTTTCCCATCAGCATTTTTACAGAACTGCAGCCGATGGAAGAATGTGCATGCACTGCCCTCTAGGGAGGACAAAATGAAACTGGTGCTGGAGCCCCTATGCTGTGGACACAGGCTGAGAGCTGGGCTGCTCAGCCTGGAAAAGAGAAGGCTCCAGGAAGACCTTAGAGCGCAGTCCAGAGCCTAAAGGGGGTCCAAGAAACCCCCTATATATCTATCTATCTATCTATCTGAAAACAAATATATGCCCACAGAATGACTTGTCTTTAGACATCTTTAGGTTTTTGAGTTATTTTAAAGTTAAGGGTACTAAAAACCAAGTGGTTTTCAGACTGCTCTGATTTTACTTCAATTTTTTGTTTCTTTCTCACATCTACTACCAAACATCTGAAAGTACGGCCTTGGTGCTTTGTTTTGACTCTCTTTGCTTGCCTGTTAAGACAGCCTTGACATGATGTATCTTGAGACTTGCTTGTTTTACTAGTAGTGTGTCCTGTTCAGCTTAAGTGTCAGAAGCAATCATTCCTAAAAGCAAGTGTTGAAGAACGCCCATGTGTACTAGGTGAAAGATTAGTGCTCTGGGGCCCTTCTTCTCCAAACAAGAAAAGATCTCTGTACCTTTTCCTCTGCAAAGTCATCTCTTGTGAATAGGTTCCCACTCTGATTTGTTTGGAGAAAAATATGTAGCTTAGGTTGAAGGACTGACTCCTTCCTCGGACAGGCCCATATCCTACTCAAAACCTGCTTACTCAAGCTCTCTGCCTTGTGCTGTGGGTGGTGGTGTCATGGCACAAGCCTTTTCCTGTCTAATTGCTGAACGTGGAGGTGAACATCCTCACTTTCCTGACTTTTAATTCCAGATGTGAAATGAAGGACAGGATTCCATGCCTAAGTTAAAGGCATTCAGGCACTCCAGGGCACATGGGACCTGTGGGAATACTGATGCACAGCAAACTAGAGATTTATGGAGCCCTTCCCGACCCGTGTCGCCTGAGAAGGAAGACAGCAAGGTGCAAGACAAGAGTTTGTGATCTCAGAAACACGCCAGAAAACAAAGGAGCATCAAACTGGAAAGCCAAGGATGAATGATACAAATGACCCCTTCTGGAGGCAGAGAGTGGCAGGTTGTGCATGGAGCATCAGTTCTGGGATAGGATCAGCTGAGGGAAAACACTGTCAGGGCATTCATAGTCATATCTCTCTTACTTCTAATCGTTGCAGTGTGATGTTAATTATTAATTGAAAGCAGCACTGGGCCAAATTCTAATGGCACTGGAGTGCTATAAACCTGCAATAATTCTGCTTGAGAGTGTGGCTTTTATCCTGTGCAGTCAAATCATAATGCTGACAGATAACAAACACAGGGGAAGTAGTCAGCAGCTTTGTGCCAGGTGGAGAACCTGGCATGTGAAGTCTGGGTGGGTCTTTCACCAGCTGCACTGAAGACATGAAGTTACCACATTCCTCTCTGCAATGTTCCTCTAAGTGGACTTAGGTAGTTGATAAGAGCAATGCCACCAGGTGCCACACAGGGGGAAATCTGACTGTTATAATGTTTCAAAGGTGAAAAGTCTGATGCTGGTTGGCTGATGCTCCATGGAAAGCTCAGCAACATGCCCTATATATTGCCAGAGACGAGAGGGACCAGCTTCTGTTCCCACTGCAAAAATGGGCTCCAGCGTCTTCCCACTCTGCCTGACACTTCTTCTATGTTCTGTCTGTGGTTCTCCAGTCTCTGTAAGTAAAACCTGACTTCTACAGGCTTCTCTTAGTCCAGAGGCATCTCATACCTTATACTGGGTGTATTCCATTCTCTTCCAGGTGGGACATGTCTCCAGTGAAGCTGGTAAGCGCTGTGTGAGCTGGTTTGAGTTTTGAAGCATTTCCTTCTACTTTCTGTGTGCCACCACATCCCAATACTCTATGTTTTGACTGTCTTGCAGATGCTGGAGCTGGTGAGATATTCAAAGACATTCCCCACATCAACTTGGGTGAGTTCATGCCTAAATTCTCATGAGGCCTGAAGAGTTGTGAGCATAATGCTGAATTTTCAGTATTGTAAAGGAGAGTGATAGTCAGGTAGCTCCTGGTAACAAGAGAATTATAATCAAGTGAGCTCTGAATTACCTTCCCATCTCTGTGACACCTGAATCTATCCAGGACTGTAACCCTGTGTAAACAAGGGACACAGATGTCTTTCCATTCTGAAATTTGGACAGACCCATGGTGCTAAGGCAGAAGAATACTGTATGATTTGGAAGGACTCTGGAGTCCGAACAGCATTTTCTGCCCATCTCTGTATGATTTTTATAAAGTTTTACAAACATGGAAAACATCTTAGATGTTTATTGAGCACTGTCCCACTGCGTGACTCTTGTTACTGCCTGAGAGCAAGCAGGGATTATCGAAGGTGACCATGGATAATGGTGCCACCACAAAGGCAGACGTTGCCAGGAAGTAAATATTGAGTAGAAACTAGAAACTGCTGTTACTTTCATTATTACCTATATTTCAGTGTATAGAGGCTTGTCCTTATTTATTCTCTGTAGATGCCCAAGGATATTAACCTTGTATAAGTATGTTCAATATGGTTTATGAAATGAAATACATTTGATGGTTCATTGACACTGTCTTTGACTAAATTGCCTTTCAGCTGCTGGACTGGACCTCTTTCAGGGTGATATCTTGCTCCCTGTAAGTAATTAAAAGCTTTCTGTTGCTTGTCCTAAGTGTATTTTTGCTACAAATCAGCTTAGCTCCCTACAGTAGATGCATCACCAGCTGTTAATTCCCTTTTCAGAAAAATCAGCGAAATGCCTTAAGAAATGAGACCTACAGATGGAAGTTCCCTATTCCCTATATTCTGGGTGATGACCTAGGTAATACAGACACTTTATTCAGATTTTATCTCCAATCCTTATTTGTACTGCAGTCACTGTGATAAAAAATTTGCCTTTTTCAGAACTGTTTCTCTCACATTAAAAATGTTAAACCTCACAAATAACTACTTACTGTAGTCTTGTTTATATAAAAATTATTTTTCTTTCTTCTACAACTAACATAGCAAACCACAACTTAATCAAATTCAATAATTTCTCTTTTCAGTCATTTTTCCTTTGGTTCCATGTGTGTATCTGTACATATCTTACCTCTCCAAGGTGAACAAGCTGCAATGTATTAAAGGTTCTTTCCTTGTTTTCCAGACCTGAATGCCAAAGGAGTAATTCTCCAGGCATTTGAAATGTTCCGCCTGAAGTCCTGCATTGATTTCAAGCCATATGAGGGAGAAAGAACCAACATTTTCTTTAGCAAACAAGAGGGGTAAGGGTAATATCCATTTCTGTTTAGTTTTGCCATGTAGAATCAGCTGGGAACCCACTGCATTTAATTTCAGCAGCCGAAAGGTTTACTGTCAGCAGAGAAAAAGAGGCCACCAGGAAAACAACTCATCTTACATTCTTAGACAAAGCTTGCAAGCAGCTGCCTCCCTCTGCTGACTGTTATTTAGAGGATGAGCTCTGAAGGTGAATCCCAGCATCTCTGGGTTTTCATCAACTGCTTCCACTTTTCCATCTAGGGTTGTTTTCCATTTCAGTGAAGATCCCCATGCACATCCTTTTAACTTACCAATGTAAGTGAATGTGAATAGCTAGAATTTAAGTTCGGAAATTTTTGGAAGACAGAAAAAAAGTAGTGGAAAGCCAGTTTATTGTAATATTTCTATTGGTTTGAAATGGCTCTTATTTAGTGAATGGTCTCTCGAAATCTGAAAGGGTTTTATACACAGAGATTCAAGTTTTCAAGAACTGAAAGGATTTATTTTACTTCCTACAGCTAAGTATGTTTTGAAAGAAAATGTAGAAAAGCACAAAAATCTTCTCATTATATCAGCTGTGAATATTTCTTGTTTTCCCAGAAAAATGTTTCATGTTTCTGCCTTCAGCTCTTCCTTGAGTGTCCTATGACAAGTAGGACAAGTTTACAAGTTTACAAGCTCCATAACTTTTGGCAAGTCAGTGTTGAAAATCTTAATACTGGAAATGTATTTTCACACCTCTGGCCAATGTAAGGAATGGTTGCTCTTAAAAAGGACCAAATATTGCTATTCTAAATACTCCTGGATTTTTTCTCTAGCCTAAGTTATTGCAAAAAAGCCCAGTCTGTTTTGTTTTTTGTTTCTTGGCAAAATGGAAGCTGATGCAGGACTAAAATTCTGTGGCTTTCAAAAGTGCAGGGTGAGCTTCTCTGACACAGAGGATAGTTTCTGGGGGTTAGACTGCTTTCAGACTAGAGTATTTTTAGAGTATCAAGGCACTCAGTCAGCATCTAAATAATGATTTATGTGACTCCTTTCATATTAAGAACTTTTACGATGGTACTTTAAATCCAGTGAGGAGATTGAGAAGTTAAATACAGAGGAGAAAATGTTACTGAACAGAGAGTAAGCCCTCCCTCTTTCTCAGATGTTGGTCCATGGTGGGGGACCTGCAGACTGGACAGAACCTCTCAGTTGGGTCAGGGTGTGACTACAGAGCTATTGTGGAGCATGAGATCCTGCACGCTTTAGGATTTTACCATGAGCAGTCAAGGATGGACCGGGATGACTACGTGAATATCTGGTGGGACGAAATTATTGCAGGTGGGTTTTAACATTCAAGTTAGATTTTGCGAAGTGCAGATTTATCAATATCCTATTTTCATTTTTAGATTTTAAGACCTTCCTAAAGATAGAATTTTAGAAACACTAGGGCACACCTGAGACCACTGTAAATCAAGAAATTTTGGTACAACTTCTCTCGTCAAAAGCCAGAGATTTTCTGAGGCCAGAAGAGAGAGGCCCTTCTTGGAAATCAGGACTTTTATTTCCCCTTGCCTCCAGGACTGGTCTGCTCTCTTATTTTAAACAAATCAATTCCCTCTCTCTGAATCTATTTCCTTTTACCATGTAATGCAAATTGTAAACTTATTTGGATGGTGAGATTTGAGGTGGCTCTTCTTTAAGCAAAGATCCTTTCAAAATCTGAAAGGTTTTTATATTCAGAGATTCAGGCTTTCCTGAAACTGGAAACATTCACTTTGCATATGAAAAACCCCTCAAAATTGTTAGATCAGATGGGAAATATTAAATAGGGCTCTGTCCTGCTCTCTCCTGCCCCGTGTATCTCTGTAGGTTTTTGCTTTCAGGTTTAGTATCATCACATTCAGTGGCTTTATGAATTTCAGCAAACTCTTCACAGTCCCTCTGGTCCCTAGGCAGTTTCTCCTGTAGTCCCCTGTGAGATCTGATTCTGTATTACATAACAATGATTTATTTGAAAAATGACTACAGGATTGAGGTTTTTTATTTTATTTTTAATAAAAGGTGCAATTCAAGTATCTGTAATAAAACAATTCCACGCTCTTATATAATCTCAAGCCTTGAACTGAAGACCTTTGTGATTTGCAGAAGGGGAGGGCAGCTGTTATACAGAGAAATTGTAATTACCCACCAGCACAGTCATGTGCTGTTTTGTATTTGAAAAAGAATGCCAAATATTCTGAAAGCATTTTTTGCAGTCGGAAATGCTGGCAAGCTCTTTTGACTTCTATACCAAAGCCTGTGAAGTGGCTCCCTCTCTTTGCCCTAGCAGACACCTTCAAAATGAAAAACTTTCTCTAAGGACAAATTACTTCACCAAGAAACCATGAGAAATGTGTTTCCAAAAGCCATTTCAGTAGAAATATCATATCAATATTGTAAATCTAGGGTAAAAAATACCCTTCTTTTTTTTCCCCCCCAGAGATTGCTAGGGCATTTTTTACTTCAAAGAAGAACAGAACCTGAAGACACTCCAGGGCTGTCGTATTTGTCTCCTTTATGAGTTTCAGAGCCTCTCCTTCTCCATCTAATATCTAATATCCTGGGAAATGTTTGCATCAATAGTCACAGGTTCTGGAATGGAGTACATTAATCCTTAAACTTAATCCTTCAGGATCATTACTGTTAAACCATTCCTATTAATTCTAATCTAACCTCCTATGTATCCCATTCTTTACAGCTCACTGATATTTGTTTTTGAATTTACTGAAGTCACCTGTGAGAGCACAGACCTGCAATCTAAAGGCACTGCTTGTTGTCCAAATGACAAACACAAATCTTGCTAAGTTTCAATATTTTGTTGTGAAGTAATTGCTTTTGGGTATATAATTTGTGCCTCAGAAAACTATATCCAAGGGGACATGCTAATGTTATTTCCCAAACCATCTCTCTAAAAATGAAGCTCTTTTCTGTTCTTTTACCAGGCAAAGAACACAATTTTGTGAAGTACGATGACAGCTACATCACTGGTCTGAACACCCCCTACGACTACGAATCATTGATGCACTATGAACCACTTTCATTTAACAAAAATGAAAATGTTCCCACAATCACAGCAAAGATACCAGCATTTGATGACATAATTGGACAACGTCTAGACCTCAGTGCCATTGACCTGGAAAGACTGAATCGCATGTACAACTGCAGTAAGTCAGAATTTAACCATAGCAAACTGTTTATTTCATTATACTTGAGCCAGACTGGTTCACCTCCCTTGCGTCTCTGAAATAACAAAAACTCTTCTCAAATGTGCTGGAGGAGGTCTGGGACAGGACCTGTGGTGTGCAGATAAACACAAACACTTTATTCCCTTCTCATCCCTTTGTAGCTCTTCTCACTGTCATGATTTTTGTAAAAATTAGTCAAGGAAAGTCAAACCATTCACACTTTTTCTTCCATGCTGCTCCCAGGAGTTCAGACCTGTGGTTGTGTTCTGCCTGTGGTGTGTGGGCAGCCTTGTTGTGCTTTTTTGAGCTGAATACAACTGCACTTTGTCCTCTTTTACTAACATTTGGTCTTAATCAGATTATTTTGCTGCTGAGATTGGCTAGTTCTAGAATTCCACACTGTCTAGGTGTTTGCTAAGCTGGTTGAAGATGCTATCACTGATCATGGTTGTTACTGAAAAGTTATTGTCCCCTCAGTGCTGCCAGCAGAAGCATCACCTTGCAGGAAAACTCATCTGAACCAGCCTAAGGTAGCAGGGTGGACTTTGCTTGGAGTGGAAGAACAGAGCTCAAGTTCATCAGTCAGAGAACTGCCACGAAGAACAATAACCTCGGCTGAGGAATGGTTAAATACACCAAGGCTGGCAAACAGGCACAAAGCCACCACCAGTCACAGTCACGTGGGGGTCGTTAACCTTCTGCAAAGAGCTCAAAGGTTGTTGTGTTTATGCAGGGAATCCCTCCAGGAATTGAATGTTTCCTCCTCTGAGTCATTGGGCTCACATCCACTAGCATGAGGGTTATCTTCTCTACAGGATGGTTATGCTGCTGTAAACAAACCCCCCAAAATTAAAGCAGAAATTTTAATGAGCTACTATTCTGAGGAGACCATGTGTGTATCTTTTTCAGCTTCAACTCACACCTTTTTGGACCAGTGTTCTTTTGAGTTTGAGAACATCTGTGGTATGATCCAGGGCACCAACCATGACCAGGACTGGGTCCACCAACAGGGCAGTGTGACGGGGCAGGAGGACCACACACTCTCTGGGCGCTGCAGAGGTAAAACAAAGGAACAGGACGCTTTCTGAGCTGGGTTTTCTCCAGGGCTGATTACACTTACAGGTTCAGAGTTGTTGAAGACTCTGCACAGTGTTTTCACTCCCACTATCACTAAACTTCTTCAATTTAGTGGCATGTTGTCCACACCATCAAGATCAAAGGGGACAAAGAACAATCTTAACTAGAGGTCTTTTAAGTATAACCTGGGAAATTATTTACCTCAACTTCCAAAGGCTGCATGAGAGTTATGTTACCTCATGATAAGAATCAAACAGCACTTGTAGCCACTCATAAATTTTGTGTTTGCAATGCAAATGGGAAGTTAAGCTTGTGGAATTCTAGCTCTGGAAGTAGAAGAAAGTTGCAAAGATTTTACGATAGGAGCTCAGGGATACTTTTTATTTTGATGTTGTAATTTCACCATTTTTCAAAGGAAGATATTTTCAAAAATAGAAGAGTGAGCCCCAGTAACAGTCAGAGGGTGCTAGTTCACGGCTGAGAATAAAGATTAAATCCCAACAGGCAGTTCCAAAAAGCAAGAGCCTAATTTGTCATTGTTTGGACAGGGTAAACTACTACACACTTCCAAGATAAAAGTGACCTCTGTGGTAAATTTTGCCTCAGTACAGGGGGAAGGAATCCTGACCTAAAGCACGTTCACTTGTGCTTTGTTACTCTTCGACTTGCTGCACTCAAGAGTTGTTTATTCCCCTCAAGTGACCCACCCACTGTAAAGAACAGATCTCCAACCTTTTATAATGCTGGTAGTTATTGATCAGGCCCAAGAATACAATATAACTTAAGAATACCACCTGACATTTTCTAGAAATGCATGCTTCTAACCCTCAGGTGATTCTTAATTGTCTCTTCTTTCTCACCCCGTACAGTACAATTTTAAATGGAAAAAATAATTTAACTGAGTTGTTTATCAGGTAAAATCCAATCTGCTTGAACTGCACAGTTAATGTGCACTTAGGCTTTAACATCCAGCAACTCAGTACAAAATAAGTATCAATGTTATTTGAAGAGTTAATGGAGAGGGGTGGGTGCCTCTGAGGATCTCCAAAGTGTAGAAATGAATTGCAGGAGTAGGGAGTGTCTCTCCATTTGGCACCTCCAAAGAGTCATTGACTCCACCAGAAATTTCTGACATTTTTTGAGAACTGGTTCTGCAATCATCTCAAGTGGGGGAAAATTCTAAGTTACTAACATAGATGGCTCCTACTTTCCCCAGACAGTTTTGATATTCTGGGTTTTTGACTTACTGCCGGCTAAACTGAAGGAGAGAAAGTGCAGCTTAACATTTTAGGGAGTCTGCTGAAGTCTGCAAGGGACATATTCTAATTGCCATGGATACTTAATGTTGCCTTTATTTGACTTTCTTATCAAAAAGGAGGTGGAGTCTAGACCATTTTGGGGGTTTGTTGCTATAACAATTTCAACAGGCTCACAGCCCGGCTTCTCACTTGGAGCAAGAGTGATCAAACTTGGATTTAATACACTTATATTTAAAATAAGTTTAACTGATGGTCAAGTGTCATACATTGCATAGGGCAGTCTCTGTCAAGGTTTCTGTGGATATGAGTTCAAAACATTGCTACCATGTGGAAGGAAATGGAGATAATTCCCCTGACTGATTAGAGAGAACCTTATAAACAGCTCAAAACCCTTCACTAACCATGTGGGAAGCTGCACTGCCTTTATGCAGCTGCAGGTGTAACTGTTGGATCATGATCTTCAAGGTTCTTTCCAACCCAAACCATCCAGTAATTCTCTGATACGTTACCTTGGACAAGAGTCCATGGAACTTTCACACAAGAGCTAAAAAAAATTAACTTATTAATTTAATCATTGACTAAACTGAGTAATTAAAAAGCAACAATACAGATAAGACATGACAACTTCATGTGATACCGAGATATGATAAGTGTGCGAATGGTGATTCCTTGTAAATATAAGGATAAAAGTAGACACTTCAAAACTAAAGTAAACAACACTACAAAAATGTTAATGGGAAATTAAACTAGAGGGGAAGTCTCAAATAATTTCCATAGCTGAATACTTGAGTTTTGAGATCTTTGGTCAATCTATAAAAAAGAGCTTCTTCATGTTCAAGGTCAGGATAGTGCTAGTTTTGTGTCCTACACTTTTTTATTATCTTTATTGCTGATAAGAAATCATCTTGCTCTTTTACAAGGTAATATAGCATGTGATCTCTAAGATGTCATCTTTAGATTATCTTCAGTATAACTCAAAAAAAAAAAATCTACTAATTGCTTGTGGTCAGCACTGAATCTTCTGTTTCATATATCCACACTCCTGAGGAATCCAAATTCCAATTGCACCAACTAATGCAAAACTGACATGAGCTAACAGCAGTGAGTTCCATTTATATGCTGAACTGCTACTCCTGTTCTTATCTGTCTGTCTTGGATGGTTATCACATGCTATTTTCCTTTACTATTCACGTTAAGAACTACTCTTCTGCTTACTAAAAGAGTGCAGCTGAAATGATGAATTTACACCATGCAGCTTTGCAGGAAATGTGTAAAGAGGCAGTGACAGTCTACCCTTTCTTCCCAGATGCTGGCTACTTCATGTTCTTCAATACCAGCTCTGGCCAGGCAAATGAGGTGTCAATCCTAGAGTCCAGAATCCTTTATCCAAAGAGAACTCAGCAGTGCCTCCAGTTCTTCTATAGGACTACAGGAAGCCCTTCTGACAAGCTGATCATCTGGCTTAAAGAGGATGATGGCACTGGGAACATTCGCAAGATGAGGAAAATTCAAACCTTTCAAGGTAATTCTGGAAATAAGATGAATATTTGGGTAGAGAGGAGGAGTTGTCTTACTGTGCCCATGAATGCAGAAGACTGTCTCAGAAACCAAAAGATTTTCCCAAATTTACCAGAATATCTTACCAGAGTATCTTGCAATACAGCTAAGAATTTTGGTATTACATGAGGAACTGCGGGTTGTAATAATGTAATTTGGGTGCTTCACAGCAGAAGTCACAACATTCCTAAAATTATGTTACCCTTGGTGATTGAGAGGGACCCCAAGCCGTGATGAAACCAGCTGACTGTCTCCTGGCTGTTATACGATCTGAAAGTGGGCTGTTCAGGTGTAAATACCTGTGCTCCCCTGCAGTCAGTAAAAGTCTCAGACGGATTTTTAGATAGTTGGAAATAAAAAGGATATGCAGTTTTGGAAATGTGATCTGGATTCCCCTTTAGGTGATTTGCTAAAGAGGGCAGACTCAGCCACGTGTTTTATGTTGTCAAAGCACAAGAACTGTCATAATTTGCCTACATCAGGCTGCAGCAGCTTGCAGGGAGGGATAATTCCCTGGAAAAGTGTCAGAAAAAACTAATTCTAACACATTGGGTCATTGATTCCCACCCTCCTTTATGTCTTAGCCCTTAGCATGTTGCCCTTTATACTAGAGACTGTCATTCCCTAACATGTGAATAGTTCCTTGTACAACATGTCCAAAGCATTTAGATGACAAAACAATGTAGATATATTATAGTCACAACGTCAGCTTAAGATCTCTGGCCTTCAGGACTCTGTGAGAGGTCCAGTTGTCTAAAAGTGCAGCTGGGATGGATGGCTAGGGGCAAATTGCTTCATAATATCTCTAATCACACTGATAGCAATGTTTTGCTTTCCTTTTATCAAAGCGGACAGTGACTCCAACTGGAAAATTGCCCACGTAACCCTCAACGCTCAGAAGAAGTTCCGTTACCTCTTCCAAGGACTGAAGGGCAACCCCAGCTCTTCATCCGGTGGGATTGCTATTGACGATGTCACTCTGACAGAGACCCCCTGTCCCACAGCTGTGTGGGTCATTCACAACTTCAGCAAAATCCTTGAGAACTCATCCATCAGAGTTATTGAAAGCCCTCGTTTTTACAGCCCTGAGGGTTATGGATTTGGCATCACTGTGTTGCCCAACTACAACAACAGTGGCTACGCTCGCGTTGCCTTCCACCTGTGCAGTGGAGAGAATGATGCAGTTCTGGAGTGGCCGGCTCTGAACCGCCAGGCCATGCTCACAGTGCTGGACCAGGACCCCGATGTCCTGAAAAGGATGTCCTCGAGCAAAAGCTTCACCACAAGCAAAGACCACGTTAGCTCGGGTAAGTGGTGTCTGCCTGGAGGAACGTTGGCAGTGAGAGCCAAGGAATCTGAGTAAGAGGACTGAGTGTAGGACTCAGAGCTGAGAAATTTTGGACATATTTCCCACTTTGGGAAACTTTCCTGTGTACAACTTCCCAGTGTGTGACTCAGAATTCCTGCCTGTGGAAGACTGTATAACATGAAAAGTGACACATATAAGGTTGGTGTTACTATGAACAACCCCTGGGATATCTGAGTATGATTCCAAATGTAGAGTTCCCCTGAGAGCGGACAATTCCCATTCTACCTGTGGTTTGTCCGTTGTGATAGGTGACATGTCATCACAGGTTGGTGGAATGCCAGCAGGGTGCAGTATTTTTAGTAAATCAACAAACGTTTAAACCTGCACTTTGGAGGTTCAGTCAACTTCAACATACCCAGTGAACCTCAACCTAGATGGTCTGAATGCACAACAGTCACCCTTTCTCATGGATGTGTTAATTCAAAATCATTCAGCCTAGAGAATCGAAGGCTGAACAATCAGGGTGACCTAATTGTGGCCTTCAAGTACCTGAAGGGTGCCTGCAGGAAAAATGGAGAGACACAATTTACAAAAGCATGGAGTGCCTGGACAAAAGGGAATTGTCTTCAAACTGACAGAGAGTAGGTTTAGAACAGATATTAGGAAGAAATTCTTTACTGTGAGGATGGTGGGGCACTGGAACAGCCTTCTCAGAGAAAATGTGGATGTCCCATCCTTGTCCCATTCAAGGCCAGGCTGGATGGGACTTGGAGCAACCTGGTCTAATGGTAGATGTCCCTGCACATGGCAGGGTTTGGAACAAGATGAGATCTTTAAGGTTATTTCCAACCCAAACCATTCTGTGATTCTATGATAGAAATAAGAATAATAGGACAAAACTGAGTTTGGTACAGAATAAAATACTACACGTGAATCTTCATCCCTTTCTATTTTTCCTTGTGGAAGTTAAGTACATACTTTTTCAGTAGGAGCTTTTAAATCCTAAATATGAATATGTTTAACAAAATTATAGGAATGACCAAAATTCTAAAAAATTCTAATCTAAATTCTAAACCCTAGGTACTTAAAAACTGGTGGGGGAGCGTCCTTACTCAGGAAGGAACTCTTAGCTTGTGACAATGTGGAGGCAATTTGTGTTTGGTTAGTTCTCAGTGAAAGAGGAGTTGTGGAATTTCAATGGTGTCACATAGACTAAGAATCCTCATGCAGACCAAACCTGAAGATCACCTGGCACCTTTAGTTTGTCAGTCCTCTGGGATTTGTTTGGAAATTTCAGATCTGAACTTGATTTCACAGCATAAGTCCCCTTTAACACTGTAATGCAGAAAACAGTCATGTAGTACTTTGAGCTGCACAACACTGTGGTCCTCATTTTCTCTTTGCAGATAATGGACTTCTAATATGGGATAAACCATCAATTGCTGGAAGATTTGACGAGTCGTGCAATTGCAACAGAAGTGTAGCCTGGGGATGGAGTAACTTCATATCCCACAGCCAGATGAGACGGAGAAGCTTCCTGAAAAATGATGACCTGATTATTTTTGCAGAATTTAATGGTAAGGACCCTTTCAGGTTTCCTGATTCTCCTTACAAAATAGGTGATTCTTTCTATTTTCATACATTCAAATGACTCTTGCCACCTCTCTCCAACATCTCGTCTAATGGGAATCAACTTTAAAAAGCATTTCTGTGTCCTAGTGCTAGGTGGGTTAGGTTGACTAAAGTGATTGTGAGCTCAGAAGGATCTAAGTGGCAGTGAGTTTTGAAATGTTAACTTCTTAGATGCCTTTAAGCCCCCTGACCAGTACCTATGTCCTTTTCTAAGCACCAACCATACTAAAGGCTATCCCCACTGTGTTTATTTCCAAATAGAATGGCCTCACTTGGCATAATTTTTCAAAGTACAGAACATCACAGATTTACCTAACTAGTTTCTGTAATTTCTGTGTTGTTTTCTATCTTGTGCTCTAAATACACAGAACTTCTTGTGGTACAGCAAGAGCTCTGTAAAGGGAAAATGGACAAGGAGCATCCTCTGGTCCACAAAGCACCCTCGTGGGCCCCTGGTATGAGACACACTACACATAGCATCACTCGCTGGTTCTGATGTCTTTCTGCTTTTTTAAAAGATATAATTCACCTCAATAACACTGAAGTTCCTGTTGAACCTGTGCAATATGCTGTCATGGAAGGCCTCGTTCTTGAAAGGCAGAAGAGAGCAGCCCAGGACATGGAGCCTGTCCAAGACCAGATGCCCTATCTGCCAGACCCGTGTGACCCAAACCCTTGTCAGAATGATGGAGTCTGTGTGAATGTGAAAGGAAAAGCAAGCTGCAGGTACCACAGACCTCCTCCTTCCTTGCCCTGGCTTTCTTCTTCAAGTGATGCAGCTAAAGAGTATTCAGAGCTACAGATCTCAGAGGTCTAAGCCACCAGTTCTTCAAGGAACAGTAGAAACAAAGCACTTTACCACTGTGACTGGTTCCTACCAGCAGCCAGGGGGGCAGGTTTCTTTGCATAAAGCAAAGAAGCCCTGTTCTGTGGTGCTTCCAGGGTGTGTAAATAGCCTCCAGACAAGATGGGATCATTGTGATGTGAATCCCTCCAGTGGGAACAGCTCATCGGGGATAATGAATGTGAGGAGCTTGGGGTGAGGGCATGACAAAGCTCCTGATCCACTGAATCTGTGCTTTTCCCAGGTGCCCATCAGGACAAGTCTTCTTCTTCATGGGTGAGAGGTGTCAGTCAAGGCAGGTCAACAGGAACATCCTGGGAATGGCAATTGGTGGAATTGCTGGAACCATTGTCTTATCTATCATCCTCATTTCCATGATGGCTAGAAGATAGAAAAATGCAAGGGGGACATCTCAGACTGGTGTTTATCCATAGCTCATAAGATATCAGTTTTCAGTGAAAAACAATGGTTACAAATTGTAGAAAACCAGTCATCATATGGGTGAAAAGCTCTGCCAACAGCTTGGCAGTAGTCTGTTTTTTTCTGAGGGATGTGGCAGTTAAAGTGTGTAATGTAGATCTGCTGTCTGATGAAAATTCATACACTGCCTTTCTTGTATGTTTTTTGAAAGTTTTGTTTCTTCATCCCATAGCAAGCAGCAGTGCTGAGAGCCTATGCATATACTCTCAGCCACAGTTCAAACTCAGATTAAATAACTGGTCAAACCTCTCAAAACACTGGTAAAAGTCACACCAAAACACATGTATTAAGATTCTGGAAATGTTCCTACAAAAATTGCTCAAGAATTCTAAAGGGTACAGATATTTTTGTAAGTCAGTACATCATCACTCACTTTCCCTGGGGCTGTGCTGGTTTTCTTACACTAATTAGTTATTACACAGAATTCATAAACTACTATTTCATGTTTTTGGCCAATGCTCTAGCAGGGAAATACATCCACATTAAAGTTAGTTTTATTTCTAGAGGGTTTCATCACATAAGGTTTTCAAATACTCAAGTATACAGCTATTCTCCAAGCCTAATAGAAGGGTTTTTTTCAAACAGCTATAAAACTGCCATAATTTCAACAGGCTCTGGATGAAATGGGAGCAGAGTATCAATTAGCATAGGGTAGAACCTCTCATGGTTGCCATTAAGTTCACGTGTCTTTGGAAATCATCATCTCTCATGTCGAGGAGCATGTGAAGATGAAGACTGGGTCTGTGGAACTACAATGGGCTGGATAAGGTGTTGACACCCTCGAACTTACTGCAGATATCAGGAAGCAATTTATGTAGTATGTCCTAAGATCTCTGCTTTCAAGGGCTCTAACAGTTTCCACACTTGAAACTCTGATATCCAGGTTTCCTTGGAAAGCGGTTTCTTTGTCTCTGCGGGAGTTCAGAATGCACATGGTAAATAATCACAGGGGGTGATGCTGCCCTTGTACTTGTCAGGTACGAGTTAAAAGGGACGGCTGCCAAGGGAAAACGCACTCTCGTGGCAGTAGGTTGTACTCAAGGAGTTGGTTCCTACTTAGATCCATTCTGCTGATCACAGCAGTCCTGTGGGTAGGGACAAACCATCCATTTAATAAAGGCATTATCAGCAAGTTAGTACTCTGTCCCTATTATTCTTTGCCTTTGGAATAAAATCAAACAAACACTTATATCAGCTTTTCCTGCAACACGCCTGACTGCCTGGATCTCACGGGTGAAAGGGAATTACAGATCCGATTACTTTCTGCCATCTGGATTAGGGGATTCCCCCTTGGATCAAGTGAGTTTCCCACCCAAGTCGACAACCTCATAAATCACTCAGGGTTATGCAAAGAAAGAAAAGAGATCCATAAAGTTGGATTAAATTACATGGTGCAGCTTGCTAGTGAATGTGTGAGACAGAAACCAAGGCAGAGAGGATCCAGGCAAGGCCCAGCCAAGTGCTACCCTGCACATGATTTTGGTGTCCCTGAAGGGACACCAAGAAGAGGAATGCAAGTTGTCACTATGCACTGCAAACACATGTGTAGGCTCTGACATTGTTCTGTTTGCTCGTGCAGACAGAGCTCAAGTCTCCACTCTGCCAAACCACATACTGACTCTGCTCTGCCAGGAGAACCCGTCGTGGCTTCCACTCACAGGGGATGTCCCACCAGGTGGTCCTGGGTGCATTTGGGCCCTGTTTGATGGTCTGGCTCCCTTCAGAGCATCACAGCACAGCAGCTCTGGTATGGTTGTTTCCTCCTCCAAGGCTGGGACTGGAACCAGATGGTTCTCCTGGGCAGATATTTTCTTTGTTGTTAAAAAGACACCTCACCCTTCGCAGCATGGCTGGCAGCTGCAGACCTGCAGTTACATGGGGGTCTCAGTGAGGTCTGGTGGCCATCCCTTTCAGGGTCAGCTGTGCACAGGCTCCTTCTTGGCCACCCTGGCTCACCTGACCTTGGGGACAACATAGGCTCAATGATTTGGGTGGTGCTCGCAGCAGTGCTGAACCAGGGGCAACCAGGACCCTCTCTTGAAAGCATTGCTTAGAGGGAATACCACAGCCAAGCTGCAAGTGGAAAAAGCCCTGCAAGTTCTCTTTGGTCCCCATGCTGGTTTATTTATGGTCAAGGCAAGGCCACAGCCATGGCAGAGGGACTGCTGTCCAGGGAGGGGAGGTACATGAGTGACAGCAATCATCAGGAAATGAGCCCTGTGACAGCCTTTACTTCAAGAAGGGAAGGTGAATAAGGGGATTTGGATCAGAGCAAGGGGAAGAGTTGGGGTAACAGCCCAAAATACCAGATTCACGAGGGGAGAAAACTATTGGTGAGCCCACTGCCCACACTGCCTATGCCAAGGACTTGGTTCTTGCTGCTGAGAGTGGGGGAAGGGGTACAGGATGTTTGTTGCCATGTGTTTCCCCTTCTTGCCCCATTCAGTGTTCCCCCCTTTCTTCCCTCCCACTTTATCAGTGTCTGTATTCAAGTGAAGCTTGATCCCAAGTCTTTAGACTGGCACAGGTAATTTCTCAGCTGCTTCTCACTGGTGAATTGTCATGGCATTTGTTACACTGGCAAGGACTTTGCCTTTGAAGATCCCCCAAAGATGGCCCGTTGGTGCCCGGCAGCTTGGCATCATATCCTGATTTCTCATGCACAGACATGCAAGAGCCAGGCTCAGCTAAACTGGGAAGTGTGGGGAAACCTCAGACACGAAATGCCTGCAGGGACATGGTGTGGGGGGACTGGGACTGTGCTGTCTGCAGGCACTTGTGCTTTACAGTCCATGTAAAGCCTGTTCTCTCTCAGCAGGAGTGGATGTTCATTATTGCACAAGCTACTTCCGGAGTGAGTTAAACCAAATGGCTGCACAAACGCAAGATTTGATTGAAATGATGTGTGAAGGTGGGATTTTCAAATTTCCACTGGCCATGAAGTTCAAAGACATTCTGGATTTTCATCTCTAAGTGTATTTAGTTCTAGCAGTATATCTACATCTTGAAGCAAAACCCAATTGCTTTCAATATAAATACCATATTTAATTGATGCTTATTTACTACCTTTAGTCATCCCCACCTTGCCCATACCAAACCATCAGAAGTGCCTCTAACGGTAGGGAACAGTTTCCCATCCTGATTCACTCCAAAGTTCCAGGAACAGGTTCACCATTGGCAAACACTGGCCTGATTCTCTGACAATCAAACAGGGCTGTACCACCTGACTGCAGTATTTGATATTGGCCTCAAATATAAATCTTCATTATTCCATCTACCATATTTTACATTGAATTTTGAAACATTTGTGTGCATTATAAATACTTTTCAAATTCTTCTTAAGACAGGAGTCCCACCTTCAAAGGTGTACAGGTTTGAAATAACTGATTCCACAAAAGTAGTGTTAGAGCAATAATTTATATAAAACCATTCTTCCTGCCTGGCATGTGGTGATTTATATTCACTACAGAGTTTATTCTCTGAGTCCTCCAAATGTGTTTCTCCTCTGAGAGGAGACCCAAACATACAGACTTTACACAATGCACTCCTTGCATTCTTAACACTACTATGCATTAAACAAATGCAGTCCCCTCTGTGGCAGAGGGCAGCAACCATCTCTGTCTTAACACATTACATATCAAGGGAAAGAAAAATATTGTTAAGGGCATAAAGCTTCCTTTTCTTCAAAAAAGTGCCACATGGAGCTTTCAGTCTTTCCATCTGAAAGAAGACTACACAGGAATCATCACAGTCTTCATTTTATGTAAGTCAAAAGTGAAGATCTGAAATGGGCCCTCTCAGTTGGGAATTTTTGGTTCCAGAAAGTCTTAAATAGAAAGTGGAGACCAGTATGGCCTTTCTAGACTCTAATACGAGGGCAGGAGAAAAGCTGTGAGGTACTTGTGTATCTACACAGGCCTTTGGGATCACTCAGAGAATTGATAGGGGAAATACCAAATCCACTGGACAGCAACTGTGTGAAGCACTGCAATTCATGGCTCAGTACTGCAATAGTGCTAAGCACCCACTTAAGGGCTGGGAATTCTTCATTCCCTTTCTTGGTCCTTTCTTGCACTTGAAGGCCTTCAAATCCTTGTCATCTCTTCTGGGATTGGCAGACCTTGTAAAATTCCACCTCTCTCAGCTTCCCTGCCTTACACATTAACCAGAAATCATTATTCCAGAAGAATGCACCAAGGCACAGTTCAGTCAAAAGGAAGCAGTCTGCTTCCTAGTGACTCCCAGGTACTTTCTGTGTGTGTTTTGGAAGAGGTTCTTTCAGAGTTACACAATTTAGCATCGGCAGTGCTTCAGTTAAGCAAGGAATATGCCTTGGAAGTATTTTCAGTGGAAGAGGTGGATGGCTCTGAAGAAGATACTCTGTATTTTCCTGCAAAACAAAGCACAGGGGTTAGACAAGGACAGAGAGCCTGTGACATGCTGGCACTGCAAAGTAAGGACAGTCACACCTGTGCTGGTGGCTGAGGTGGCTCTGCCTTGCCCTGCAGCCCTGGCACTACCTGGATTACAGCAATACCAGCAACCACAGAACTCACCATGTTTGGTGACACAGCCAGGATGTGTCAGCTTGAACAGCCAATTGTGCTACAGGGCAATGGTTTTCTCACACAATTGGAGGCACTTAGTGCTTCTCCTGGAGCATGGGCACACATCCAGAACACAACACATCCACAGGCTCCCGAGATGAATCCCAGCACCCTCTCTCTTTTGGCCACGAGGCCCTAAACTAGGACCCAAGTGTCACTATCTTCTCTGAACAATGTTTGGATACAAAGACTGGACACTTAGAAATTAGATGTTATTTCCAGAAATGCTTTTTGCAAGATAAAGACTTAACTGAAATGGTGATGTCCACAAAATGACAGTGAGAGAACCTTTGAAGAAATACAGCTCCAAGGTGGTGAAGAGTATATGAATAATGCATGAACTGTGCCATGATCTCATTAGGCAAAACAAAACTCAGTGGGGTTTAGAATTGGTGAAACATCCAATAATTGTTTTAGAGATAGACAGTTGTGCTGCTAGCATTATGCTACAATTAGACTCATTGCAGTTCCTTTGCATTAGAAGATGAAAAACCATCTATGGATGCATGGAGGCACAAATAGATCGATGGCTATCAGGACAGACAGACCCTGAGAGCAAGACTGAAGGCAAAACCTTGTTTGTGCTTCAGTAAGGGAGATCTACTGTCACATACCTGTTTTCCCACATAAGTTGTTAAAGGTTCTTGAAAATGGGTATCTCATAGCAAGCATTGGTGTCACCAGAATCAGGGAGGATGACTGTAAGAGAGAAAATCGCTTTTTGTCAAAAGAACTTTCTTTGGCAGCCCCATTTTAGGGAGGAAAACCAAAAAGGTTCCAATAAAATTTGTTTCAGTAGTATGAGCAAACAATCCACAGAAGGCCAAGTTAGATGTTTGTGAGGTATCAAGTTCACATATTTGTTTATGGTGGTGATGACGGGGATCAACTTTAAAAGAAACTACAGGGCACAAGCTGCTTGTCTCTAACTGTGGGCCAGGGAAGATGGCTTAGGCTCCAGTCTGTTCTAACAGGCAGTAAGGAGTCCTGGTCCCTTATCTGTGGCAGTATGGCCATTAAAGTAGCCAGAAAAGCTCTTTTATGTGAATGGGGATTGTTCTTGCCGGCCAACAGCCTGAGACAATCCGAGGCAAATTTAATTTGACACGCTAGAGGGCACTGGAACACAACTCTCCGCAGTCCAGATGTGAAGGGAGGAAGGAACTTTTTGCTGCTAAAATGAAGTTTCTTTTTCAGTTCTGGAGTGGTTTGAGAATTTAACAGGATTCCTGAAAAGATGTGTTGAAAAAAGGTACATAAAACACATATTTTTCTGTTCAGTCCTTCTTCATTCATTGGTTGACCCTGGTGGGGGTAATTAGTCAGTGTTGTGCATGTCACCTATATCATAAGGTGATAGAGAAAGAAGGTAAATGAATCACATATAAAAAGCTTAATCAAAGACTTTGATATTGCTTTATTTGCTCATTCTCAAACCTCAACAGGCTGGAGAAATGGAATGACAGGAACCTTATGAAGCTCAACAAATGGAAGTGCAAAGTCCTCCTGTCCCTGGGGAGGAACAAACCCAATGCCAGGACATGATGGGCCTGTCTGACTAGAACAGAGTAAAGACAGAGCCAGACTTTTCTCCTTGGTGCCCAGTGGAAGGACAAGAGGCATCGAGAACAAACAGAAATATAGGAAATCCCACTTGAGACAAAACTTTTTCACTCTGAAGGTGGTCAAACACAGGAAAAGGCTGCACATGGAGATTGTGTTGTATCCATCCTTGGAGCTACTCAAACCCCAACTGGACACAGCTCTGAGCTCTAGCTGGCTATGCTCTGATGGGAGTGTGGTGCAAGATGCTCTCTGAGGGTACTTTCCAGCTTCAGCAATTCCTGTGGAAGCTGGAGTGATTTGTTCCAATGCTGCTCTTCTGAACTGACAGTTCAAGTCTAAGGGACTCCGTAATTCCTTTGAGCCTATGTTCTCATCTTCTTAATTATCCTTGCTTTTAAGTCGGCTTCCTAGTTCTTTAGCAATACCTGTACACGCTCTTCTGAATAAACCCTGTTCAGATACAGTATAAAATCAAGCTTTATTGCCATAAAAGTGTGATGCCAGCACCGCTGGCAGCTCAGGAAGTGGGGGATGTGGGTGTTGGAACTAGGTGATCTTGAAGGTCCCTTGCAACCCAAACCATTCTAAGATTCTTAAACATCCTGGCATTTTTTGGTGAGGTCTTATAAATGTGGAAGAGTAAGTTGAAATAATAATTCCCTGAGAGGCCTCCCTTGCATTTCTCTCAGGTTGTGAATAAATAATAGTGCCAAAGAAATTTTCTGTTTTCTAACTAAAAGTTTCAGTTATATTTTCTAGTTTATTTCTTGTGGAATTTAAAGCAAATGTTCACTATCCTCCTTCTCATTTTTTACTACTTTCACTTGAAATAATGAACTTTGAAAAAGGGGATATAATCATATTTATGTTGTTAGTGTCTTCTCTGACTTTTTCTAATAAATAGTCCAGAATATAAAGTGCACTGGAGAATCTTAGACTACTCAGCTGTAACTGAAATACATTCTTAGGTCAAGGTTCTAACCTTTGATTGCTGCGAACTCCATTTGGATGATGAATTCCTCTTCAACAGGGCTTCTTGTATCTATTTGTTTAAAAAATTAGTCAATCAGTAAATACAGAAATTCTGTTCAAATTCCAACAATATTTTGACATAATGTAAGAAGTAGTTTGAATCCTTACCTTCTTGTCCCAGAGAGTCCCAAACACCAAAATGAATAATCCCTAGGAGACAGAAAATTATATGCATTTTGATAACACCAACCTTTAATTGCAGTATCCCATAATTATGTCAAACATTGTCCATGGTACTATTTAAACTCTGAACTCTTTGAGTATTTCTAATACTCTTTGAGTATTTCTAACTATGTTTTTGACAGTGGACTGCTGATTTGGCAGTTCTCCAGGCCTGGTCTATTTCAATTTTGTGTTTATCTGGTCTACAAAGGGACAGAGATAGTTTGGTAGCACTAAATGTATTTGGAAGAAGGAATGTTTGTGCGTGGAAGACATGTCCTGCCTATGTTCTCCAGGCAAACAAGCAGGTTCCGAGAAAAAGGCCAGTGAGTTTGGTTTGAAGAACACAGTTTTGATGCCATTCTTAACAATGGCAATTCTTAAGAATTCTCTTTAAAGAGCGAGAGTACACATAACTATTTTGTCCTTATGAAATCTCCTTGTATTGGGATCCTTCTGGCCACCTAAATACGTTGTAAAAGTCATACTGACTGAAAACTCTCAATAGTGTGTATTTTTGTCAGTTTGTGTCTTTATCATTAGTACTGCTCAGCTGATCTTGGTGACTTTCATGCTGTTTATACTTGAACCCACAAAAGCATAGCACAATGCCTCCAGGTGCACTATGAATGAGAACAGGAATGCTCAAGTTTGCCCACCTGAACATAACAGAGCTGTTTTCATGGTATTCAGCAGTGATGTTAATCCCGAAAATACTGACAAAGTAGGGAGTTATTTTTAGGTTAGCTTTATCTATAAGGCACATCTGTTACGGCAGCTGAGAATATGAAATACTGCTGAATTCCTGGAATGGGTTTCCCAAAGAGCCCTTTTGGAATAAATATGTGTAAAGCAAAATCTGAACTTTTCCCTGCTGTTTTTATGCCCTGCCAAGCACAGCATGCAATACTGTCTCTATGTTAAATCATAATAGAGGAAATAAAACTATGTGCAACTCACCTGCAAAGTGTTGAACAGAGCAAAGAGGATGTGGAAAGCTCGATGATTGTTTTTGATGATGATGGCGAGGCCAAAACCCCAGGTGAGGCCTAACAGTGGTGTCAGGATAGCCACACTTTTGCCAATTTGAAACAGAGATTTCCTCTCCTGCCCGCTTGACCTATCCCCAATAGTTGGTCTCAGTATTTTTATTATAACAACTGCGGCAATGAACAAATTCGTGGCCACGATGATCAAGGCAGGTATGACGAAGGCCAGGAGAGCTTTGCTGTCCTTCCAGTTGAGCCAGCAGACATCCTTTCTCGTGTAATTTTTCTTTGGCAGGGTGACAGCGATGGTGGTGACTGCAATGACAAAGGGGCACACGTATCCCAGGCAGAAAGCCACTGCCTTCTGAGCAGTCTTACTTGTGTTGTGTAAGATGAACACCAGTCTGTAGAAAAGGATGAGGCCCAGGCTCAGCATCCAGAAAAAGACACACAGGTAGAAAAAATGGAGGAAGAAGGTGGCCATGATACAGATGTCTCTGCTCATCTGCTGGTTTTGATCGGTGATGGAGGCAGTGACAATGAACCAAACATCAGCAATCAGCAGGGATGTAGCAATGTTGAGAATACAGACATGGCGCATGTAGGAGGTTGTGTTGTTTGTCACATACTTCCAGACCAAGGATTCAATTATAATGCAGACCACCAAGCTCACGATTGAAATGGCCAGGCCAACGTAGGAAATATAATTTTCAAAGACTAGCTCGGAGGATCTATCAGGTGACATCAGGATGGAGAATGATGTCAAGTGATTGCACGAGCAAATGACATAATCTCCTGACTCTGTGGGTGTGCAGCCACGAGTATCCCAGTCCCCATTGTTATTGTTGAGTGTGAAGTTCCAAAAGACACACTTGGGCTTCTTTAGAGATGGGTCTTTCTTGGCAAATGTCATATTAACATCAAACTTCTGGCTTCTGTTGCTGCTCAAAGTTGTTGTTATCAATAAACCATTCACATATTCAAACGTATTTGGGGGCAAAATATGTCCAAGTTTTGAGTACATCACACTGACAATGGTTGAATTTTGGGTTAGAGTCTGGATTTCAGTGCCACTAATAAGCACATTGACTGTGAGGTTTTGTTTACTGCGGAAGTCCTTGTTATAATCTGTGTTGTTATTTTCCTTGACAACTACCCCTTGGAGCTGAGTGGTGTGTGTAGAGACAGAGGGAATGATGTTATTAACTGGTTGGAGGCGCAGGGAAAAATTTTCTACTGACTGCAGTAACAAAGAACTTTGTCGTGTCTTCTCTTTGTTCAGGTTTTCCCAAGCTGCAGTTGTGGAATCACCAACAACTAAGTCCACTGTGGATAGGAAATCCTGGAACAACAACAGAATAATGCAGTTACTGAAACCCCATACAATTAAATGTTGTTTCTGATGGTAATTTATGCATGGTCCTAGAAGTGCCTTTTGAAAAAGCCCAGCATTTTCCTCTTTTGCTCAGTCCATGTGAAGTCTTCAGCTGTTAACACTCTGCATGGTGTTTGCAATTTAAGGTTTCCAAAAGCAGAGCTGTGTGATTATTTTTTACATATTATTTAGTATTTTTGCATCTCCACCCTTCTTTCCTTTCTTTCTCAGTGTTCGTGCTGTCTTTGATTTCTTGGTGTCTCATGTAGGCGTCTCTATCTACAAACCATAAAGCCTTTTTGCACTTTTCTGTTCAGAAGTGCTTTTCCTCTGGACCTCACAATCAGGGTTCCCAATTATTTCTAAGGTTTCTTTTGTTATTCATTTGTTGTTACATCTAATTTATTTTCCTTGCTTGATCACGGTTCCTGAAATTTACTCTCCCTATTCCTATTTCAACCTTTTTTTTTTCTATTCCTACTTCTACTCATGGAATCATAGAATCACAGAATGTTTTTGACATTTAAAGGTCATCCAGTCCAACCTCCCTTCCAGGGGCAGGGACATCCAGCTTAATCTTGGACACTTCCAGGGTTTGGGGCATCCACAGCTTCTCTGGTAAATCTATTCCAGTGCCTCACTGCCCTCATAGTAAACAATTTATTCCTAATATATAATCTAAACCTACCCTCTTTCAGGTTAGCCATCGCCCCTTGCCCTGTCACTACACGCCCTGATAAAAAGTCTTCTTACAAGCCCCTTTTAAGTACTGAAAAGCTGCAGTAAGGTCTTCCCTGAACCTTCTCAAGGCTGGGCAACCCCAGCTCTCTCAGCCTGTCCTAACAGAAGATCTGCTCCAGCCCTCTGACCATTTCTGTGGCCCTCCTTTGGACCCATTGCAGCCTGTCCTCATCTTTCTTGCCCTGGGGACCCCACAGTTGGATGCAATGCTCCAGGTGGGATCTCACCAGAGCAGAGTAGAGGGACAGAATTACCTCCCTCGACCTGCTGGTCACACTCCTTGTAGAGCAGCCCAGGACACGGCTGGGTATCTGGGCTGCAACAGCACATTGCTGGCTCCTGTCCAGTTTTTCATCCATCATTTCTTGTCCTTTCCTGTCTGAGAATGCTGGAGATATCCATGTGTTCCTAGAATATTTCTAGTTGCTAAGCTTACAGCAGCTTCTCTTTCATGCATAGGTTCCTTGTCCTCATCATTTTGAGTTTTCATAAACTCCTCTGTATATTTGCTGTCACTTCATCTCATTCTCTTAACACTTTCCTGATCTTGATCCTAAGTAAGTGTGAAACTTCTTCAGGGAAAACATCATCCCCTGTGACAAAAAGGGCCAAAGGGCTTGATAGATGTAGATAAGACTTAAAATAAAACCTTACCTGAATAATGAGCTTGTCTGCCTTTGCTGGGATAGAGGTGATCATATCCAGGATGGTAATGACTGCTCCTAGGTTTGCTGAAGAATTGTTTATCGTGGCTAGCTCCTTTTCTGTCTGGTTCTTAAGCTGTGTAAGGTAGGAGGGTAGTAGTTCTTTTGCCTCAGGGCTGTTGACCAAGGCCTGGAACAGAAGATAACAGCACACCACATGTAACATTCTCTAACCTCAATGAGAGAAAGGTGACTCTGAATGGTTTGTGGGTGGGAAGAAAACTGTGGGAGGATACCAAGGCTGAAAACCAAGGGCTGGCACCCATCTGTGTAGTGGCCAAGGGGGTGGGCACTGTAGGAAGGGCCTGGAGATGAGGTTGGGTAGTAGCCTGGAGTTGTTCCTACGGCCTCATTGTTGGTGTGCTCTGTAACATGCTCTAGCCTTGTGCCTGAGCACGGCTCAGGGAACGCTCCAGGCCAGCAACTGCTCCTTATGGATGCCATGGACAAGGTCACCTTGCCTGGGAGACAAAGCATTCATGTGTATGGACATTACCCATGCAGTGCTTCAGGCCCTCTGGGCCCCGGTAGGGGACCTCGGCTCTTTCACTGGCTGGTGTAGATAGAGCCAAACATTCTTCTTATCTTTTAAAAGAAACTTTTTAATGCTTCATATGTTTTAGATTGTGATAAGCAAAAATCATGCAACAAACATTTTTGCTCCATCTTCCCCTCCAGCTCCCCATGCCAACCTCTATAAAACCCATGAGTGTTACCTCAGCACTAATCAGCAGGTCGTTTATTGGTCCAGACAGGCAGTCATTCCTTGCAACCCTCCAGGAGCTGTTGATGCACTGGTAAGTTGTATTGCCTCGGGTAAAACCATTTGGGTTTTTTACATCACAGCACGGCTTTATTAACATGGCCCTTTCTGTTCCAATGCCCAATCCGTCTGAGCAGGAAACTTTCTTACCTGTACAGAGAGGAGACAGAGGTAGAAAAGAAGAAAAAGGGAGATGAATAAATTACCCCCAGAAAACTTGTGACCTGTTCCAAGATCTTTAAATTAGGATTTCAGCTTGCTATTTTCATTAATTATGACCTTTCAGGGTATATATGTCTCACATTCCCAATTTTTATGAATCAAGAAATTTAGAAGTAAATCTAATAAAGCTCTGATTTTTGAGTATTGAATCAAATCAACAAACCAATACCCAAAGACTTAGATTTATCTGTCGGATTACAGGGTTAGACAGAGACGGAGTGGGTTATATCCCAGAGATATATATAATCCAGAGATGGATTATATTGACCATTAAGTGAACAATAATTCATACAAAGTTTATTCTGCTAAGGTACTCCACACTGCTGTAGCACTAACAGGAAATTCATTAAGACCTTGATAGTGAGGCCTCAACACCTTTTTGATGAACAGTGAGAGCTGCTAATTGTCTTTGATTGGCTTAGTCATATCAGTAAGTATCTGTTGATTAAAGTGATTAAAGTAATTAAAGTGTCTGCATATTTATTGCCTAAGAGAATGAAATCTGGCAGATACACTGATTCAACTGTAGGCACCACTGCTGTGGAAAAAACAAAATTTCTGCCTTAGGGGGATGTTCAACATTTCTTCCTTTCCAGTTTAGAAAAAAAAGAGTTGAAACATCCAAACTCTCATCAGAACTAAACATCAAAGCTGGATTTAGCAATGCTGAATTCTAATTACCAAACATTCCCCGCAGACCTGACTGGAAGCTGCCCTGGTCTCTGCAGCACCTCACAGAGGTTGCCCTTCTTGTGTTCAAAGTGGAAATGCTCTCCCACAGGCTGCCCTCCTGAGCCAGATTACGTCTTCCTGAGGCACCACAATCTTTGATCCTTGCTAAATTGTTGTTGCAAGCTGGGAGCTGCATGACCACATTTCAACACAGGGCATGAAGCTTGGTGGTGCAGCCTGCACCGAAGGAAATAGGGACAGTAGATGACTAAACTATAGCTGCTTTGGAACATACTGGGACCACTCTCAAATACAACAAAGAACAAAGCATTTCGTCCATTTATTTTTTTTTAATTACGTCAAAACCGATATTTTCCTCTGTGTGTAAAAATTTCCCATCAGAAAAGGAGACAAAAGTTCTTGGATAACAAAAGCTGTTCCTGTTAGGACGTCACTGGTGATGAATTTGCCGCACCTGATTTAGCAAAGATATTGGTATGTCCTATATGACAGCTATAAACAGTAAATTTTTTTCTTACCAGGTACCAAGCGCAGTGTCATATGTTCACTGTTGACTTCCTGTTCGATTTGGTTGATAAACTTGCAATATGCCACAACCTCTTTTTGTTTGTTACATTCTTTTTCCGTGTGATTGTACATGTAGCAAACCAAATTGTCTTTTTTCTTTTCCTCTGTATGGATGGTTGAAGACAGGTTAACACAAATTTGGGGTCAGTCAACTAAAACCAGCAGAAAGCATTAGCAAAACTTTTGTTTCTGTGGGTGCTAGAAAATAAAACAACTTCCCTTTGTGAAAAAGCTCCCTCTCTGTATGCTGATCTCTGTGTCTTACTCTCCCCGTAATAAATCTGGCAGGTGCTGCATGATCAATACCTTCTCATTTGCTGGTGTATGAACAAATCCTCCCCAAACCCTCTTAACTGTGCATGAACTGAAATTTGCTTTGAAAATGATTTTTGAGAATACTATTCCTGCCATTGCCCCAGGTGTTTCATTTAGGCTGGGATACTGTTTTGCTGTTTTCATGTGGTTCTTTTGAACTCAGGATCTGTGCCCCACTCCCACTGCTTTTCAGAATTCCTGTGCCTGACGGTGGGTCTCATGCTGCAGTCTCTTCTAGCAACATCCTTGCCTTTTCCTTAGCTGCTGAAGGACTCCTCAGTCTCCACCTGCTTTACTCCTCAGCCTGTTGTTTTTGCACTCCTGCATATTTTCTGAGTTATATTTGGTAAATCATATTTGCTTTTTTTTTTTTTAATTAACTGTTTTGTTACTCACTTGAAAATTTCTAGGATATAAAAAACAACTCACTTGAAAACTTATAGTGTATAAAAATGTATCAGGGAAGTTGCAGAATTACCCTAAATTGGAAGACATAGAAGCTTAGGCTTTTGTGCTGTTAAAGACATGCCTCCTGTATCCTTGAAGAAAATGGAATAGTTTTTTGAATTGCATTTTTAATGGGTTACTCAACTAAGTCATTTTTCATGACTTAGTAGATTTTCTTAAGTAACATTTTCTTGGTACTCATTTTAAAAAGTGGCAGAATGGACGATTAAAGCAAATAAAAGGAGTTCAGCAACTTCCAATCTGAAGATGGGTCAGGATGCCCACTTCTCCCTGCCTGGCAAGGCAAACCAAACATTGACTTTACTTATTATGTATTTATCACTACAGCAGTGACTTCAGTTCAGTATTAATCCTAGCCATGTTCCCCAGGGCATGCTAACCATCTTAAAAAAAATCCATTTTCCTTTTTTTGCACACTCAGAAGTACTTCTGGGCTGTCATGAAAGCAGTGAGTATGACTTGTTTACACAGACCTAACTGAAAACGAAAAACCCAGAGACTGGGTTGTGACATAGAGTGAAACTAATGATTCTGCAAGTTTATTGTGTCTTACCAACTTGAAATTCATTTTGTTGAACCACAAATGTAACCCTGTAGTCTCTCACTGTCTTCGCAGTTATGCAGCACTCGAGGGTGTGTGGCACTTCGCACTGTATCGATGTCGTGATGGGGTCTATCAGGATGTTCTGCTTCAGGGGCAAGGAAATCACCTCGATGGTCACATTGGCAGAACTCTCCAGGTTTTTCTGGGAGAATGTGCAGATATAGGTGCCTAAAAGAAGTGATACAAAACTGCATCTCAGTTGACAGAAGTGCTCCTCAGCTTTTGCATGGTCATGAATGCTGAACAAGTACAGTGCTGTTGGCGACATCAAGCCTTGCTGTCCTCCAGCACTTATAGTTTTAACTGTGGGGGGGTTTCATTTACTGTGGCCAGGCTGCACAGTGATTTGCAGGCCTAGGGATGCTGTAAATGATCTGGTACAGAGAGTCCATTGCCTTTGTAGCCAATAAGGGATACTCACTCACCTCTCCAGTCCTGCGTGGCAGACTTCACTGTGAGCACCGATGTGGCTGGGAATTTGCTTTTTTGGATGCACATATCACAGTCTACTGTTTTTGTGTTATTTACAGACTGGATTTTCCAACTGATGCTGTCATAATTGCTCACATCACTTTCACACATTACACTGAACGCGTATCCCTCAGAAACTGTGGAGTTTGTGCTTGAAGATATTGTTACCTGGGCTGAGACAACACAGGGCAAAAGTCACATTAGTGAGAATCACTTTTAATAATTTTCTTGCAAATTCTGTGTGCCACAGAGACCATCTACGCATTAAAGAGCTGGTGGCCTGTCACAAGTCCCTGCCCCTCACCTTTCCGCAGGTACGTGACTCTGATGCTCCGCGTGCGCCTGGCTCCGTGTCCGGTCCCCAGCTCACACGTGTATGTGGTCACCGCTCCCGACTTCTCAGGTGGGCACATGGACTCATTGATGTTGAGCTGGTATCCAGTGCAGTTTCCACTCAAGATGGATACTCCTAGAGAGAAATAAGCATTCTTTGAAGGGCTCTGGATGTCCAAAAATTCTTCTGGAAAGCACACGCAGTTACTCCAGCTATGGAAACCCTTGTGTGTTTGTATGTGATTGACAGCATGGCACTTTTAACTCGTCATTGCTGAAGTTCATTCACATCTTTTACTCTGGCAACACTCAGCACTGTGCTGAGATTCCTCCTGCCAAAACCAGTCAGAAAGCAACAACATTGCTTGGAAACCTCAGGGTCAGCCAAAATGAAGAGTATTCTGGTTAAGCCTAACCTCATTATCTGTGGTATTAAGGTGAGTAAAGGTAAGTAAAACAAGAGTAAACACTGCAGATTTTAATGTCATCTAATTTTGAAATAAAAAGGTAGAGGTACTTGATAGTCATTCAGCTTTAAAGAGTGCTGGTTTAGCTGTGAGCACTAAAGCTGCCCCACGCTGCAGCTGACAGTGCAGCTGATAGGAGGGCAGAGCAGAGTTCCTGGGGGAAAGCCTGGCCACAGGGAATCAGGGGTAAAACAGCCCATTGCAGTAGGCCAGGATCCCCTCACCCTTCAAGCACTGCTGCACTCTGGTAACTGTTCTCTGTGGAAGTGACTGCATGCATGAGCTTTGAAGATTTTATCTCATTTTGCTGTCCTGTTTTCTGCTAAATTTAATTTACAGCAAATAGTTAACAATAAACATACTGTTATCCCTTAACCATTAAGAGGGCAATAGACCGTTTAGGGTGATGGTTCATAGCCGTTTATGAGCATTTCTGGTCATGTTACTATGTAGCTCTTTGTAGCACATTTACTTGGTTCTTTATTAACTGTTTATATTGGAAAGTCTGATGGGATGCCTCTGACTCAACTGGTATGTGATGTATCACAGCTACAGGTGAAGAGGGAAACAGTGCTCATATTTAGCTGTACTGCAGCTGTTTCACAGTGCACCACTTGCACCTCTTGACTGTCAGATCTCACTATGTGGTACATGAAGGATCTTTGTATCCAAAGGGCGCTTCTGGAGACAGCAGTAGAGATTGATGCACTCATCCTTGTTCTCCAAATTAGACCATGCAGAACTAAGCTTTTTGGAAGAAGCTGCTGTGCTGGTCCAGGCAGCTGTTTCCATCCAGGATGGCACAGTTTAAGGCATCAGTGTATGCAGATGCCTGAAACCCCACTGGCACCTGCACAACACGTACAGAGTCTGTCCTTCCCCCTGCCACTCACGCCTTTGGAGCATACCCTGTGTTCATCCTAGGACTTTGGGGCAGCCACTTAGGAGGAGATCTTTGAGCAACGAACAAACCTAGCTGGTGAAAGACAACATTTTATTAATCTTACCTGTAATGTTGATTGTTCCATTTACTTTCCAGGAGACCTTTAGCGATTTCAAGTGTCTGTCAGTGCAACAGGACAGCAGAAGACCCTTCGTTTGCACTTCAGGACTGTTACATGTGACATCGATGTCCTTGAAGCTTGGAGTGACATGTAGTTGAAGGACAGATATTGTTTCTTTGGCGATGTGCATCTCTGTGTGAGACGGACTGCTCATTATGAACACACACCTATAGGAACCTGTAAAGCATAAACAGCAGGTTTTGCTCAGTTTGCCTCTATATTTGGAATTAGGAGCTACTTCCATATCTAGTTTTCACATGTCCCTGCTCTGCAGTGGCTCTGCTACTTGCTGATCAATATATACCCTCAGATCACCAGCAGAATGCTTTCTGCAGACTCCTGGTGCCAAATGGATCCAGATTAGGATTCAGTGTTGATGGCTACTTGAGATCAGTATTCTCAGACTGAAATACTTCAAATCTGGCTGAGTAGGTGCTTTTGGGATCTGTATATCGCCCATAGCCCTTCTGGCAGCACTATGTCATGGTAAAAAGGCTTCTACACAGAATGGGTGACAGAGAGGCGCCCAGGGTGGACTCCACCAGAACTGGCCTTGGAGTGCAGGCTCTGAAGCTGCTCAGAAGGTATTGCCAAAGAGAGCAGGTTATTATCACAGAATCACAGAATATGCTGAGTTGGAAGGGATCATTGAGTCCAACTCTTGACACTGCACAGGACACCCCAAGACCCACACCATGTGCCTGGGAGCATTGTCCAAATGCTTCTTGAACTCTGTCAGGCTTGGTGCTGTGACCACTGCCCTGGGGAGCCTGTTCCAGTGCTCAACCACCCTCTGAGTGAAAAACTTTTTCCTGATATCCAAACTAGACCTTCCCTGACTCAGCTTCATGCCACCTCCTTGAGTCTCGTCCCTGGTCACCAGGGAGAACAAATCTGTATCTGCCCCTCTGCTTCCCCTCATGAGGAAGTTGAAGACCACACTGAGGTCTCCCCTCAGTCTCCTTGAGGCTGAACAGAACAAGTGACCTCAGCTGCTTCTCATACGGCTTTCCCTCTAGACCCTTCATGATCCTTGTGACTTCCTTTGGACATTCTCCAATAGCTTGATGCCTTTTTTGTATTTTGGTGCCCAAAACTGCCCCCAGGACTTGAGGTGAGGCCACCCCAGTGCAGAGCAGAGCAGAGCAGGACAATCCCTTCTCTTGCCCAGCTGGCGATGCTGAGCCTGATGCCCCCTCAGGACAGGGATGTCCCTTCTGGCTGCCAGGGCGCTGCTGACTCATATTCAACTTGCATCAACCAGGACCCCCAGGTCCCTTTCTCTTTATCAGCCACTCTCTCAGGCGTGACTCCCCTGGATGCAGCCAGGCTTGGTTTTCAGATTGGCAATCAGAGCTCCAGACTTCCTACATATTTTAAGTGTGTGATTTTCCCTTCCCCACTGAGATAGCCAAGTGGGCACGCCACTTACATAGGAGTGGACACACCAAAGTTCAGGGCATCCTCAGTCCAAAGAATTTTGGACCCATTATTCCTACCTTGCATATGTATGCCCAAATACCTGGTCACAGGCTACCCTTTTTGAAATTGAATGTAGAATTCATGATCCAAAGAGAAGAACTGAGTGGGAGCTTAAGTCCAAGCTCTGATAATACATCATAATTCTCCTGATAGCTCCTCCCAGAAAAATGCTGCCAGTTTACCTATTTCTGATTTTCAAAAATCCCTAAACATGCAAAACACTAACTCTGAGCTCTGATTAGTTAGGTCATGTGTGTGAAGGGGGCAAGGGCATTAAGGACAAATTCAGCCACAGCCTCCAGTTACCACACCAAAAGGGTGGGAAGGCCTCACAGCCATGCAGTCACCAGCATCTCCCCTGATATGACAGTGAAGCCTGGCATTTGGAACACCCAGTCTCGTACAGTCACTTCAGTCAGTTCACATCTTCCTGGCAATGTCAGTCAGTATGTAGTTCATGAATGAAAACAACAGGAAAATTATGAGGGGCAGTGTAATTTTCACATTTCCTCTAGGAAAATGCAGCCACTGCATTCATCTTCACATTTTATAGAACTAGCCACACTAGAGATTTACATCTGCTGCTGTAACAATGGAAAATCATACCAGAATCCTTCTTTGTAACGTTGGTAATTTTAAGAATCGATCTTCTGGTTGCTAAAACGGTCTCTATGGAGTACTGGGAGCTGGTTGAGATGGTCTGGTTGGAGTGATACCAGGTCACGTTGGCAAATGTTGAGTTTATCTCACAGGTCAGTCTTACTGTGTCCCCTTCAAAAATATTCAAGGGTTGCACGGTGAACTTTGTCTGATCTGGGAAGACAGAGAGCAACATTCTGCATTACTGTCACTTCAGCTCACATCTTTTTGGTGTCTTTCATCTTATGGGAGTCCACATACTCCCATAAGAGGTGCTTCACAACTAACATGCACCCAGCATCAGCTCCAGGGCACCACCTTTGATACAGGCCGTGGGATTTGCCCTCAGCATATTCTTTTGGTATCTTTCTCAGCTAAAGATTCTAGAAGGTTTTATGCAGACAGCTAGAAATATTATTATCACCACAACTGCTTTCTAACTGGATAAACTGTGAGGAGAAGCAGCCAGGTTGAAGTAATCCTCTGAGACAGTCCAGCACTCAGTGCAGAGAGCACAGCACCTCCAGGGCACTTGGTCAGGCAACTGAATTGTAACACACTGTCCTGCAGCAGTGTGGAAAATGTGCCAAGGAAGCCAAGGGGAATGTGTTGTCATGTAAACTGCAAGAGTTTTATGTTTTGCTTTGAAGGGTAGGAAGTGCTGGCAGCCTGACATTCCTAGAGCTGTCTCTGGAGAGGAATTAAGGGTATTCAATTTCTCTTCTCTGGACAGACCACATCAGGGATCATTTAGAATCATTTAGGCTGGAAAGGACCCCTGAGATCATCAAGTCCAACCAATAACTGATCAGTGGAGTAGCTGGAAGGCTTTGGTTTTTCACGGGAGGTACTGCACGCATGGTCCTCTCGTGAAGGTGCTAAGCTTTGGTGACACAGGATAAAATGAAACAGCTAAGGAATAAATGTTTACTGAAAGTCCAGTACAAAATCATCAACAATATAGGGCAGCTACATGATTCAGGCAAAAAATACTAAAGTAAAGATTGAAGGAAAGTACTGAGAGCTTTAAACTTACTAGTTATTACTCTTGTGAAGGTAGATAGGTTTAGCTGGTACGATGAATCCAGAAACTGTGGTACAGCTCTGTTGGAATCTCCAACCTGAGAAAAGCTTGCTGCTCCTGTTCTTACTACATAGTTCACAAAAACACTTCCACGGCTAAACAGATACAAGAATGAGAGAAGCACCAGAATTAAATATCCTTGTATATTAGTGGTTTTCTATGGGTCAAGTGGTGACCCATCTTGCACGGCTGGGAAGGCCTCACAGGACACCCCTGTGAAGGCTCCTCTTGGGATTTAAGGCTTGCTCTGGTGTGCAAGAAAGTTGTGCTACAGCTCTTCCCTAACAACAAACACCTTTATGTGACATCTTCCTTGTCTGATGTTTATTTCTCGTAAGCTTTCCTTAGAAAACCTAAAAGACAGCTGCATTTAAATATGTACGGCCAGCAGCACTGTCTCTTTTATCCAAGGTTGTATCCAGAGCAGTGTACTAATTCATCTCCCTCATGGCCTAGGAAATGATGTTAGGTTTATTTGTATCCTTTTCCCCTTTGGGTGGAGCTCAGTCCTTTCCACAAAAGGCTTTGATCCAGATGGAGAATGATTATGTTTGTTGGACTTTTGCACAGTGATAAATTCTATCCACAATCCCATTTCCATGTTCACAGCTGGGCTTTGCTTTGCAGGGATTATTCTGTTATTCAGTGTGTGGGTATACTGGGACTGGGTTCTAGCCAGAGTGAACCTAGCCTTTGCTGACTTGTGTCTCCTTGAGACTGGACAAGATTTGTGTCTTCCAGGAAAAAATGAAATTACTTACTTACCTGAAACCCATAACTGTTGCTGATACAAAGCCTGGTAAACATCTGTAGCTGGCATTAAACTGTAAACAAAGACAGGAGACATGGTGTAAGTCCTCTGTGTGTTACTGCAGTGTGCTTAAAAAGGAAACTCTCCATTGCTGGCGTGAGTAAGGACATGTAGCATATCTGATTCAACAGGCCTGGTGCTCTCCTGGTGTCATGGAATAAATTTCTGTTCATGGTTTCATTCTGTGTGTACCCACATGCATTTAAGCTAGGACCAATAATAAGATTTTTCTTCATGCTTCAGATACAAAAGATCCCTAAATACTTCCCAGTGTATTAAAAAGAATGGGAATATTGTCATTGCCTTCAATGGAGTCAGCTCTGGCCCACTTTGTAGCTCCCACTGCTGCACACTTCCCAGCTCCTCACAGAGACACTGACAGGCCACCCTCTATGCCAGGCACTTGGGGTAAACACCATATTTCTTAGGGGGCTCTCGACCTTCAGAGATGAAAAACTAAAGTCATTACCGCTTTTTCAAGGTCCCATTTGTATTTTTTGTATAATACAGAAGAAGAATTCTTGAGATCATCCTGGAAGTCTGTGTCCAGTCTGACTGACATATTCATTACAATGGGCTCTCCCATACCGCATGAGTCTGTAAGGAAAGACATAAAAATAAATGGACAATAAACAAAAACAATGCTTATGAGGTAAAAGTCTGTTGAAAATCTGATGAGATGAAAGTTTCTTTGCTCAGCAAAAGCTGAAAGTCCCAAAGAGGCATGGGAACGACTCCAGGGGCTGGCGCTCCAAATGCAACAAAATATCTGCAAGTGTTTGGGTCAGTGTGGGCCCATATCAAAAGGAGAAGAGCTTTAGACCATCTCTGCAGACTTTCCACATTCACAGGTGAAGTGGTACCTGGCTCAGCCCTGATGTGCTCTTTTATCACACCTTTTATCACTATTCTGACCTCTAAGCAGTATATCAGCTGCACGGCGATGAAGCGCTGCCCTGTGTCTCCTCACCTTCGGTCTGGGGCTCACAGTAGGGTCCATAGAAATGCATTTTCTGTTTGTAGCCACAGGGAAGGGCCGGTTCCAGGCTCAGAGAAGGGCAGGGCATCACATCACTGCACACTGTGCTCGGCCAGGCATATCCATTTTCACAGAAACAGCAGCTGCTATTCTCACCACTGGGCAGGCAGACTGGAGTCAGACAGACAGAGGAATACCATTAGAATGGTAAATGGGGCATAGCTATTGCAAGATAAATATTTACCTTTCTATGCCTTCATGACAGGGATCTCAAAATGTTGTCCTTCTTGTGAGTTCACTTGAATGATGCTGAAATGATGATCTGACACCTTGCAAATTTTACTCTACTAATTGTAAAAGACTAACCAGAAATGGGAACCAGACTGGTACAAGGATAAATCTGATCAATTCCTTTAAGTAACTGAATGTAGATATGAAGTCTGATCCCAAAAATTTACCTGACATACTGGCCAGGGTCCCATAATACTTTCAGACTGGATATTTTCATGTCACCTCAGCTGGAAGCAAGTGTATAGGCTTCTAAAGATTGTAAGAGCAAGATCATTCAGAGTCCCAGTGGCTAATGAGGTGTTGTGTTGTTCTGTGTCCTGACAGATGCTGTGTGAGGGTAGGTAACATCATCACAAAGTGCTGTAAAGCACTAAAAAAAAGAATCCAACCAACCAAAAAAATGAACGCCACCAAACCAACAACACATATCACTGTAACTTTTTCTTCTCTAAATGTGTTATTAGCAAAGTAAGATATTAACAAACTGATTTTCACACATTACACGTGAGCCCGAAAGCCCATGAAAATCCATTTGTGTGTTGTTTTGGGAACTGCTGAACATTTCCTTTCACTGCTTTATGGGCCAGTGATAAGGTATCAAATCTCCTCTGCTGTTGTAAATGCCTGGTGTGTTTGTATATCCTTTGCTGTATTACTCAGATGTGATGTTGCACAACCACAACTCGTGTAATAAAACCTGTCTGATATCTTGCCCTGTGCGAAATGAGTTCTCTCTTGTACAGCTTGTCTCTGTCAGGGTCAGAGTACAGCCTCTTACAGCCCTTTATGTTCCAGATACAGGAGGAGGGAAGTAAACAGTCTGATAACTGCTGTCACAGCTTCCTGAAACTTGAAAGTAACTCAGACTGCTTTTTAGCCAAACTGGAGCAAAACCCTTTGGCTCAGGCTTCCTCCGGCTTTGTCCCTTCCTTTGGAAAAGAAAAGCAGTCAGAGCTATTCCTAATGCCAACATTATATAAAGAGAAGCGGTGAGAGACAGATAACAAATATGCTGTTGTGTGCTACAGCTTCAGCCTTTCTGGGTCTTTCAGCAGGAAGCAGAGATGGTTCAATTTTGCTGATTCAAAAGTGTGATGGGTGATAAAAGTGGGAGACATCAAATACTGATGAAACCCCACATTATCTAGAATATACAAATCGATAACCAACTCACCTGTTGTAATGCTGATGTTTGAAACTGTCATTTGTGCATTTGAAATATTAATTGGAACTGTAAGACTGATGTTTTTGAAAAAGTCTTTGATTGGCTCCAAATAAGATGAATTCTTCAGGCTGACTTCAATGTCAACAGTGTACTCCGGAAGGGGGAGGTCAAGAATAAGCACTGAAAGAGAAACAGAATGAGACTGCAAGGCTGGGTTTGAGGGTAAAACACAAATTGATGGCCTCCAGTTTACCATTTGGAGTCTTTGTTTCTATTTAAGGGTAGCTTAGTGTGGCATTCTGCTTAGGGAATCTTCTTGCTTTCCACTCAGCAGACATTCTGCTTCTGTTCTATCTGCTGCTTCTCTGACAAAAGCCAGATTTCTTTGGTGTCAGAGCAAAAGAAGCTGATACAAATGGCATAATATGTTCATAGAATAGCTATCTCATCCCTTCTCTCCTTAGAGTCAGTAAGTAGATGGGTTGCCAACCACAGACTCAGCCATATAGGATTATCTTCTCTTTATCTCATCCCATGAGTTTTCTCACTTTATTCTTCTGATTCTGTTCCCCATGGCACTGAGGGAGGGTGAGTGAGTGGCACTGTGGTGCTTAGCTGGGGTTAAACCCCAACCACACCTCAACCTTGATATTCCCAGTTCATCAAGAGATGCTGTCCCTAACAGTGATTTCACCCTTGGCTTACCAGAAGCCTGCTCTGTTACCATACATTTGTGTACGTACTGTTTCGCTTCTGCCTTTGCACCTCTGGGTGGAAGCTTTCCTGTCCTAGAGTGCTGTCAATCTGTGGGGGAAAAAAAAGAAAGAGGGTGAAGGTCTGTGTGATCAGCAAGGTGAAACTTTAGCTGCTGTTGTTGGCAGAAGAAATTAGTGAAGAAAGTACTGACACAGGTAATTTTTTCCCACTAATCTTGGCCTCACTTCTCCAACCTCCCACCTCATCTTCCTCTTTAAACAGAAAATTTCTGTCTTCCAAGCAGGGAAGAGTTAAGCACTAGCTGAGGAATTTACTGAATTTGCAGATGCCTGTTTGCATATCTCTGCAAGCCAACTGTCCCAGCTTAGGAGGATTTTTGTGTCTGAACCTCAAGGCCTCTACTGGCCCCTCTACTGGGCCAGCCTTGTGAACTCCTTGGGAAATCTGGCCACTCAGCCTTTGAATCCAGAAACTGGATTCTGATCACCTTTTGCTTTCGTCTTCACTCTGAGCTCCCACCTCTGAGGCAGCTGAGCCAGCCTGAGCAGGAGAAGAAAGGGGATTGAAAAGCCTTGGCTCCAGCTCAGTTGCCAGGTCAGCTATTTGGGGGCCATTAGTAACACAGTTGACCAGGGAAGGGGTGGCACCATTTCACTATGACTGGGTTTACATAGGCTGCAGCCAAGTGAGATTCAGACCACCTTATCTTTTGTTAATTGTGCCCTAAAAATACATTGGCACCACTGTTAGCAAGAAAGGCTAAAGAACAAGCAAAGGCACAGGCAGGAAATTTGCAGCTTTGCCAGTTTCTTGGTTCCTACTGAAGCCTTTATTTACAGAAAGGGTGAATAGCTTGGCAACTCTTAAGTCATCTCTTTACATAAAGGAACCATCTGGTGTGTGATTAGAGCTGGGTTTTGTATCGCAGCTGTGCTGGGGTGAGGATCCCAAGGCGTGCTGGCACTTTTTGCTGCTGGGATGTTACCTTCGTGTTTGAGGTTGGCTGCAAGAGTTACAGAAAGTGCACTGTGACCCACGTCTTCCTCCAGGTTTGGACTCAGTAATGAAAGCTTTGAGTTATTCTCCCAAACAACGGCAGGGTATTGCTAGGTTGCCAAATACTTGCCATATTTCACACCATTAAGTAATGACTCATCTGCAGGCTGTACCATGGATCAACAGTGCTAAAAAAAGAGGTGTTGCTTTTTTCATGAAAACTCCTAAGTGCTGAGATGAAAATAGCTTGGAAAAAAAAAACCCAGACAAGGTATTTGGCCACTGTTAGACACCTGCTGTAGCACAGGTGAGGCTGCTGCAACCAGACATATTTTGGTTTGCCAAGATAGGGGATAATGGTGGAAAGAGCTTAAGGAGTTCCCACCTTCCTCTTCATATTTCCTTTCCTTTTTTTCAACTTTCTCAAAGAAGGAGGTTCTCCATTTTCTCACAATGGAGAAGACAAAAGAAGTATTTTCTGGTCTAATAATAAATGTGGTGACCAAGAGTGGTAGATTTGTAGACTAGTTTTCTCTACCAGATTATATTTACTTCCATTTGGTCAGACCCTTGGTTTCTCTGTTTCTCTTTTGTCTTTTTTGTTAGGGACTATTTGTGCAGAAATAACAAACCCATGTGCAGGATGAAGCACAAGATGGCTTTCCATAATTCACACTTTTGGTGAAACAAAAGGGATCTGTGAGGATTATTGAAAAAGTGGGAAACTGAAGTAAAATCTCAGTTCATGGGCAACATCTAAACACAAATCACTCAGGAGTGGTGTTTTGGTCATGTGCATTTGTCCTGCTGTTGAGAAAGTCCTGTCACCTACCTGCAAACACATCACTTCTAGGTATATTTGGTTCTTCTCACATAGGATGGGTGAATTCCATGCAGGAGCAGTGCCCACGTAACTGTTATGCAGACTTAGCTGCAGGGACAGCAACTGAAATCCCTTGCAGACCAACATAGTGAGAAACCAGATGTGTTTGGTTCAGGGCCTTTTGGAGAGGCTTTAAGACTGGGAAACAAAAAGAGCCCAGTTCCTGGATTTCTCCATTTCTTTTACATGCTCTGGGTTCAGATTCCCCCAGGTCTTATTCTGACTTCTTCCAAAGTTTTGTGGATGTAAAGGAGAGCATCAGGGTGCTACAAGCAGAGACTCAATGAAAACCGGTGGGGCTGGGGAAGGATACTCACTACATATGGGAATGGATAGAAGTTTGAGCCCTGTGGTGTCTGGCAGCAGGCTGAGACCAGCAGGAACAGGCAGTGGAGACCTGTGGTGGTTGGGGAGAGCATTTTGCCCAGTGACTTTGCTGTGCAGCCTGGAAAGACAATGAAGCAAAAGGACCAGGGAATTCTCATCTGACTCACACAGTAGGAAATACCAGCCCACTCCACAGAAACAGTGTGTTCTGCCTCCTTCAGCAGCTCTGCCTGTTCAGTCCATGCAAGACAGGCCTTAGAACAAGGCCTGTAACTATTCCTCTGCACTGCCATCAGACTGTTTCCCCCATCTCTCATTTTTCTCATGTCAGCTGTACCTACTCAAAACGGGAGAAGGAAATTGCTTGGAGAAAGCAGAGTCCTAAGCAGATTCCTAACAGGGACAAAGGAAGTGCTGGAAATCTGCCATGAGAAAAGTTGACTTTGGATCTTCAAATATCGCTCTCAGTGGTACTTGGGAAATGCACAGCCAGGAGATGAGGGAACAGTTAGGAATGTTGCTGCAAGTGAGGGCCTGTCCTGTTGCAGCAGGGAGAGCTCTGCTACCAACTGTATCCCACTCTGGAGAGGGTTTTAGCATCACCGTGGGCTCAGCTACAGGGGTATGTTTTTACCCCTTGGGTAGCAATGGACATAATGAAGAGTGGTATTTCCTGGAAATAATCTGTGTTATCTTGAGGTTTTAGAGCACTTCTCCATTAATTGCACTGAAGTTACCAAATAAGAAAACTAGAATCTAAGAACAATGACACACAAGAATATAATGTGGTGCCTGAAATCACATACACACACGGGGACACACGCCCACCCACTCACCCACCCCAATAACTTTTTATACCTCATTAATACCTGAGCTAATTTAGTCATGCAGTAGATTGGATGATGAAACAGTGAGAAGTAAAACATTCATGAGCCCTTGTGACAGGTTTATGCAACCAAGGGGAATAGAGAAAGGGAGGTGAAGAATACATAAAAGATATATATTTTGCTATGAACATGCACTTTCTGGTTATTCCCAAAAAGTCACTTTCCTAGCTCCAGAATTAACAATTAGCAGAGAGCTACAGAAAAAGGCAGAACCCAAGCAGATTGTGAAAATCATTTTCAGCACTGAGGAAAGACTCTAAGCATAGTACTGAGCAGCGCCTGAGTGGATAACATCAGCCTGATTAAAACCATGAACTCTTGTAAAATTACAATCTTTCTTCATTGAAAAGGCTGTTCATCGAAACTCAAGCTTTGCAAGGCAGTGAGTCACTAGGGGAAAACAGAAAAATCAGCACCTGCTGAGGTCAGTGGCTGCCTATTGCAACCATCATTTATCAGAGCTGGTGCTCCCAGGCAGGCAGGGGCTTTGCTGGCACTTTCCTGCTCAGAGGAGCCCATGACAGAAAATGACAATATGAACATGATCTGTGGTCTCACCTCGTGAACTGGAAGAGGATGGCAAGTGTTTATAGCCAAACATGTACTCGATGTCACCAAGGTGGGTGCCAGAGGGATTTGTGACTTTTCTCACCAAACGTGGTTCTTACAGAGATCCATCTGGAATGGGACTTCACCTGGATACTGACCTGGTTAAAAGATAGGAGGCAAAAGTAGGAATAAAATTATTTTTTTTTCCAATACAGAGATGCCATCACAGAGCTCTGCAGGAACGAGGTGTAAGCCTGTACCTTACCCTCCATTCTCAGGTGATGTGGAAAAGGCAGTGACCAGTGATGCAACACCATAGAAAACTTTACATGACTGAGACTAACAAAAGCAAAGTCTGTCTGTGAAGATCTGCATTGGGGTCATAGGAGACTGAGTGGCTTGGTCATGAAATTCAGCACTGGTAAGTGTAAGGTAGAAAGAAATGATCATGACATTATGTATTCTGTGATGGACTCTGAACTGACTATTACCACTCAGAAATGGGGTCTGAAGAAAATGTCAGCTGAATGCTGAGATGCAATTAAAGAAGGAAAATTAATTTTAAGATACTTTAAGATAGCAATGGAGGGAAAAAACCAAAACCAAAACAAAAAATCCCACCCCAACCCAACATAAACAAATCAAAACAAAAAAAAAAAAAAAGAAGAAAAACAAACCAATGTCCCCCTTTTCTCTCAGCATCTCTGTCATCAAAAATTTGACAGTAGTGCACATCNTATTTAGACAGCTGAGCTAACATGATATAGCTGCTCTTATACTCCTACACAAGAATAACCAGAAAGAAGGACATCATAGTGATTCAGAGTATCTTCCCACCCCACTCCAAAATCTATTAAAATAAAAGAGTGCTACAGGCTTTTTTAATCCAATCAATGAATGGCTAACAGAATTGGGGGGAAAAAAAATGTGGGGAATTTTTTTTCAGTTTCCTGGGCATGTCTGTCACTATATCCAGAATTCTACAAAATAGACTATTTTGCTATTTTGAAGACATCATCCACTTGTAACAAACTCAAGACTTCCTTGAATCTGGCTGATCCCAAGATCACAATTGATCAAAGTGGATCAAGAGGGAAATATTATAAGCTGTGACACGAGTCCCTGAGACAGTGACATGACTTAATAATTGAAGCACTAACAAAACAAAGGTTTCTGGTAGCTTTGTATATTCAGCATATTCTCACAGCATATGGTAAAAAAACCTTAATCTACACAAAGAGTTTGTATTACATTGGTAACAGGATGATGAAACACATAATTCAAAGGCCAAAAGGTCATTAAACAAAATTTATGATGAAGGTAAACAACATCTGGCACAGTTTTGCATTTATCTTTTTGCCCTGCTCCTAAACTTGCCTTCGTATTCAAATGTTGTGGGTCAGCCTCTATTTTCAAACACATCTTTTATGTGACTTTATGTAGCTGACAGCAAACACCCTGTTAATTGTACGTGTAAGATACCATATAGAGCACAACTCATGTCAGTGAGAGCTGGGCTGCTACTCAGGCTTTGGGAGCTATTTAAAGCTCCAAAACATCCCAAGCCAGTATCTAGAAAGCCAGAAGACCAACAAAGAAATTGCAAATGGGGAAAAGTATTAAATGTTCTTCTCAAGTAATGGGGATGTTCCCCTCATTCATTTAATTTCCCAATGAATAAAGCATTGCCATAAACTTTTTAGTGAGTAAATTCTCAAGTATTTGTCTACCTTCAGTGGGCAAAGCATGTGTAGACACATTCCTCATTTCTCATACAAACTGTCTCCTGGGAAGCTCTAAGTATCTTTAGCTTATAAAGCCCCAGACAGCTAAAGAAGTCCAGATTTGCTATCAAATGCTGGTTCCTCACAGCATTCAGGTTGTAAAATATTGTTCAAATTTAATTCTAAAATGCATAGGACTCCTAGAGGTAAATAGCAAGGTCTCATTTCAAGCCAGGACATAGGTGAGATACATGACCTTTTTAAATTTTCTCTAAGCTTCTCTTTTTCATGAATGTTGCAAAATAATCACACCTCCTCATGCAAATCCACCCAGCACAATAGTCATCCTCACACATGTTTTAGAAAATAAAGACAACACCCAGCGATATAATATGATTTACCTTCTCAGGTGGTTCAAAGAGATCTTCTAATTGGATCCATCTTAAACATCATCTGCTTTCTACCATAGCCCAGGCTGCTCTCTCAAAGAGAAATTAAACCACAGGAACTTTTATAATTAGTTGAACAAGTTATTACTGCCCAGAAAAGAAGTTGCCTCTAGAGCCTGCACTCAAATTTCAAGTGTGAGGCTGAGCAGATATACCACTGCAGAAAACCCACAAGGCATTTTAAGAGGAGATATTTCCTGATACCATTCATCAGGTTCTACTCATTATTTCCCCCTGCACTGATCTGAGTTCTTCAGTGTCTTATCTGTGGATTAGTGGACTAACTTGTTCCACTGCTGTTACTCACCTTCTTTGTTCTAACAAAAGAGGGTGTTGAGGACTGAAAGCAGCAAAATCATGCTTTGTAGCTACGGCAAAATGTCTGTGGGCTTTGACTTAAACTGTAAAGGAGGAAACCCCCAAAATTTTCCTAGCTGAGCTGGCAGCACGTTCACTGTGGGCTGGGCCTGGAAGGCCCTTTGGAGTCATGTTTATGCCCTTGGAGAAGCTGCACAGAGATGGAGACCTGTGGCTCTGATGGCTACTGGAATTCCCAGAAACCAGGGGAAATTCTGATGTGTTATGTATGTTTCTACCTTGAATAAAATCTGGAGCCAAGAACACACTGGACAAATAGGGGACATCTGTCCAAGTAACAGTGGAGCCCTTGTCCCTGCGGTGTTTGATAACAGTTGGTTTATCAATGGAATTTGTTTCCACAACAGTGTGAGGCAGTGACTCACTGAGCTCTGTAGAAAACCATGAGATTAAGTTCATGTTGTGGGGGATTATTTTTTAAACACTGGTGAATTCAGGAGACAGGTCTATTCTCTTTTCTGCGACCTGATCACCTGCTGCTCCCTGCAATGTGGTGAGTCAGACCTCAGCATTTTGCAGCAGTTTTAAGGTGATTAAATTGGCATGACTGATGCCCTCGTTTCCCTTACAGCATGTCTTTGTCTTCACTGTTGTGGTGGCATCGATCTGATTTATTGCTTACCCAAGCTGGTTCAGGAATCTGAACAAGCAGAAGACCAAGGCTACATCTACAGCACTTAATGCCACCACTTCTGTCTCTGCAGACTGGTTGTATTGATGGCTTTGTGCTGGTGCCTTCCAGTCAATTTAACTCCCTGTCCCTGCAGAAAACTAAAGCAGCAAAAAGGTGTCCAGCTTGCTTTAATCTGAGTGAGTCTGATCAGCTTAGAGAAGGTCCCAGTGAGTGCCAGAGCCAGAGCAAGAAGAGGAGCAGGTGAGTGGCCCCAAGCAGGGAAGGGAGAAGGAACAGGGGTTGGCAGACAGGGCAGGAGCGTAAGGACAAGGAGGACCTCTTCCTTTCTGCCCTGGAAAGCTGTTCAGCACAAGTCCACGGTCTATCCCTACAGAAAATCTGATCATTTTCTCCCAGAGTTTCTCCTTTGGCTGACTGCTGGCTGGTTTGGATGAACAGTAGTGCCAGTGCAGAGGCTGAGCTGCAGAGGGGAGCTGAAGAGGAGGCAGAATTGGCTTAGGCTGAGTTACCTGTGGTAGAGCTACACTTTCCACATTGCCAGCCCTTGACTGGAAAACTGGTCTATGTTAAACCCTCTTTCACCAAACCCCCTATTTTTGTGTATGTTGTTTGTTTGTTTGAGGGCTTTTAAAATTAGTTTTAGTGGGGTGTTTTTTTTATTTTTGTGTTTTTCAAAAATTTTAGGAAAGAGCACCCTGGTTGTGTCCTGGGGTGACTGTAACATACTGTATTCCCTATCGTCTGCCCTATGCCAGACTTGAATCCTGTGCCTTTCTGTGTCATTAAGCTGGGTCCAAGACAAAGAGAAAAAAAAGAGCCTTGCAGTTTTGTGCTTCAAGGACACATTCACCCCCTGTGCTTTTCGCTGCTGCGGATGGGAGGAAAGCACCTTCTTTTTTTTCCCCCTCAGCTCTTGGCTCTCTGCAGCAGGGAAGAGAGTGGCATTCTCTTGGGGTTTTTTTGCTTGCGTCTTGTTCGCTAGCTAAAGCATGGAGCCCTGGGACTTTGATTTCTTCTTCTTCTCTTCTGGACTATTCAGCAACACCAGAACATACCAGAAGTCCCTACAGCGCGGCCCGGAGGGGCCCACGCCANGCGGCTGAAACTTGCGTTCTTAGGAGGAGATGTTCCTTCCGAGCATTTCCATTAATTTGTCTCAAACCAGGACAAAAAAGAAGTGGCACCCAATGTGAGGCCTGGGGGAAAATGAAAAAACCTGTACTAATTACATTTTGGTTTGGTTTTAATTACTTTGTATTGGGGTAAAGTAGTCACCCTGTTGTTTGAGGTACTAATGTCTTCCTGGTTTCATGTACTAATGTCTTTCTGGTCCCTAGGCCTGTTTGCCTATCCACAGATTGCTCCAATTTTGTCCCTAGTATGTAAATTTTACATGTAAATCCCAGTCCTAGTTTCAGTAGCNAAGAAGTGGCACCCAATGTGAGGCCTGGGGGAAAATGAAAAAACCTGTACTAATTACATTTTGGTTTGGTTTTAATTACTTTGTATTGGGGTAAAGTAGTCACCCTGTTGTTTGAGGTACTAATGTCTTCCTGGTTTCATGTACTAATGTCTTTCTGGTCCCTAGGCCTGTTTGCCTATCCACAGATTGCTCCAATTTTGTCCCTAGTATGTAAATTTTACATGTAAATCCCAGTCCTAGTTTCAGTAGCCTGTTTTTGGGGTTTATTAGTAACTGCACCCAGTTTGTTAGAGGAGGAAGAGACAGGGTCTCCCAGCCTTTCATCTCCTTCCCCTTTAAATTTGATACATTACCTTTTGAGAATGGGACAGGTGTGAGAATGGAAAAGAATGTCAGCAAGGCTTTCTTAAAAGAGGGTTTCTGCTCAAGGCTTATCATCAAACTGCAGCCTAAAGGTATGAGAAATCTTGGTTTACTTTGCAGGAGAATGTGAAAATTATACAATGCCAGAGCATTAGGTATGTAATCAACTTGGTATTTGAGCACAGGCGATGTCCTGATCATCCTGATGTTTTTTCCTGTACTCATTCATCATGTACTGTCCTGTCACCAGAAACTGTGAACTTCCTGGATTCTAAAGATTTAAAGTTTCAGCCCCAGAACATTTTTTTATTTAAACATTTGAGTCTGCAGTTAGCCATCACAGGCTCAGGAAAGCAAGCAAGAGGTGTGTTAGAGGACACCTGCTCTGAACCAGGAGCGCTCATCCAAAACAAGGCAGAGCTACGTGGATCCTGTAATTCACTGGAAATGTGCAGTGAACACATTTCATTTGTCACGGAAGACAGAGCAGGGTAAGGTTCCCACATATCTGCACCCTGGGAGATACTGTTCAAAGTGAAAGCAAATGTGGAAAAATCTTAGAAATGAAGCTGTTGTGGCTCTCTTGACTCACCCATCCTCATTCTAGTCCTGGACGTTCCCACTTCAGTCTCATCTCTAAAAATTAATCTCATCAATTAGTGTAATCAAACCCCACTGTCGATTGTATCCAAATGCAGAAAAAGATGCCAGAATCTCTCAGAAACTGGGTGCAACACTGCAGGTTCTTGCACCATCTGCTATTCTTGAGTCTGAATTTTGTGTGTTCAGACACCCAAAGTTGTGTTTTTAACATGTGGGGACAGAGTGAATCCCAAGTATATTGGAGCTAACAGGTAGATTACTCTGAGATAAACATTTTTGGGGTGAATCTGACAATGCCTGGGGCTTCATTTATTATCTCTATCACATGACTTTAGAGAGTTTTGTCCACCCCACTCTTGCAGAAAAAAACTCTGGAGGGAGTCCTAAGAAATTGCTACCTAAATTCACTCATTGTAATGGCTTGAAATACCATTATTAACTTTTTAACAAATATTTTTAATTTAAGACCTGGGAGGTAACAAAAGTGCACTGTGTGATGCTGTTGATGTTTTGGCTGGAGCGCTGTGTCCGGATGTTTCTGTATTGGAGAGCATCCAAAGGAGAGCTATGGGAATGCTAAGACAAGAGCATTGTATGACCTCAATGACAAGAGAAATAATCTTGTGAACAGGCTGAAGGTTTTTCAGATTAGATAGAACAAGACTCAGGTATGGACACAATAACAGTTTGTCCCTTGAAAAAGGACTGTGATGGATGTTCACAGTGACAGCTGGCTGAAGGATGTTGTGCATTCACACAATCTGAAGCAAAGATAAATATGCTGGTGATTATGGAAAATATGCAATTGTGGCATTTAGAAGCACTAAATTAGCGCTAAATTAGTGGCTGCAAAGTTCCATTCAGTGAAGGTTTTTAAGAACAGGCTATAAATTGCTGACATGGAAGAGAGCCTTTGATTCTGCCTCCGTGTGAGTTTGTGGTAATGGGGTGACAGGTGGGTTGTTAGCTGGTCTCTTCCAATTACCTGTGTATCTCTACACTTCTTCAATTTGTGCAATTAATGAATTCAAAGAGATTCAGAGGAGGTATGCAAGGGCAGGGATCTGTGTTCTCAGAGCTCTGTTTGGACTGCTCAGGGCAGTGACTGTCTCCCTGTGCTTTGCATTGGTGAGACACCAAAAATCTTGTGTTCACTTTGGGGTCCTTCATGACAGGAAGGAACTGAGGTGCTGGAGTGTGTCCCGAGAAGGACAACAGAGATGGAGAAGGGTCTGAAGCACAAGTCTGATGAGGAGCAGCTGAGGGAGCTGAGGGGGTAGAGGGGAGGGCCTCAGCCTGGAGAGAAGAAGGCTCAGGGGGGACCTTCTTACCCTCTACAACTCCCTGACAAGGAGGGTGGAACCAGGTGGGGGTCAGGCTTTTCTCCCAGGAACAAACAACAAGACAAGAGGAAATTGCCTCAAATTGCTCCAGGGGATGTTTATACTGGATATTTAGAAAAATTTCTTCAAGGAGGGGGTGGTCAAGCACTGGAAGAGGCTGCCCAGGGCAGTGTTGGAATCACCATCCCTGGAGGTATTCGAAAGATGTGTACATGTGGACTTGAGGAACATGGTTTAGTGGTGGATTTGCAGTGTTGGGCTAATGGTTGGACTTGATGATCTTAGAATTCTTTTCCAGTCTGTGACTCTACCTTAGACAGTTTAGGAATTCCTTCAGGACCTTTGCAGCACAATATTCTTATGGGTTTAAGCACAGAGGAGGTAAACTGTATCTACAGCCTTATCAAGGGTTTCCCCAAAACATTTCCAGAGGAAGGCTCTGGTTCACACCTGTTTCTATATCAGCTCACATTTTCCATCTTTGTACATGCAGTATTTCTCTTTCCTTTTGACCTATGATTATGACTTTAGATTCCTCTATTCCTCTGTCAGCTTTCCTGTGAATTGTTGATGACCTTTTTACATACCCAAATAATCTACATGGAAAATGAAAATAATTTATCCCCAGCTATCTGAGGATCAGGCTCAAATCATACCATGACCACGTAGGACTTCCTGCAAGGAGAGAACTCTGTAAGACTCATGTTTGCAGGGCACAGTAGCTGAAATAGCAGATGACTGAGAGCACAGAAAACACTGCCCAGCTAAATGTCCAAATTATCACATCCACCAGGCATTCCTAATGCTCTGAGAGCAGCCAAAAGAAGTTTCTGTGAGCATTTTTAACACATTGTGGACAGTGCCAGCCAGCCTTGGAATGTTTTCCTAGCCCTCCCGGCACAGTTCACAGTTGGAGTTACTGCTTGTCCCTGGAGAACAGCAATCTGCCAGATCAGTGAGGGTATTCTTGCATGAATAAGCATCAACTGCCAGAGTTACTGGCTAAGCATTAACTCAGGGAAGGAGCCAGGTGAGAAGCAGTCCGGCACATTTGGAGATGCAAGAACGACATCCTGCTTGCTGGCTGGCTGTACAGCTGACCCCTCTGGGAAGGCACCACACCAAAGCTGGACCTCTGGCCAGCCTCTCCCCTGGGGCTGGGTGGCAATACATCTGCACTTACAGCCACATCACTGTGTTAGGACAGGAAGGGCATCTTTGGCAATGAGGTGGTGCCCACAGGATTCTTGGGGATGGTCCTGTGCAGGGCCAGGAGTTGAACTCAATGATCCTTGTGGGTGTCTTCCAACTCAGCATATTCTGTGATTCTGTGATAGCTCATGGCTTCTATGGCCTTGCCACTGAGCATGATGCAGACACCTGGGTTCTACCAGAGCCAGAAATAACATGCTCTTGGCAGTCCGTATAATCCCTTGCAGCACGGCTTGGTAGCTCATTTCTGGTTGCCAGGCTGCTTCTGTAGACATTCTCTCAGACCTGTGGCTCGTTACTTGGGTTCCTTAGCTCAGGTAACCTCAGTTCACGCAGAGGGACCTGGCTTATCCCACCTTGTCCTTCTCTCTGACTCACCAACTCTGTCTCTTACAGGCAGACACATTTGGAAGCCTTTCTTATCCTGCCAGTCATGTCTTCTTTCCAGAATCTTTGTGACAACATTTCTCATTTGAGGTTAAGACTTGAGAAAAAGATTTCCTGGTTCTGGATGCATCTTAAGCACAGTGTCCAGATCCTAAGCTCCCCAGTACAAGAGAGACACACTGGAGTAGGTCCAGCAAAGGGCCATGAAGATGATTAGGGAGCTGGAGCATCTGTTATACCAGGAGAGGCTGAGAGAGCTGCTTAGACTGGAAAAGGAAAGGCACAGGGGGATCTTGTCAATGTCTAAAAATAACCGGTGAGGGGACGTAAAGATACACCCACCCTGGAATGGCTTCTTTGGTAAGGGGTTATAAATGCAGAAGTGGAAACAAGCATTTCTGTTTTAAAAGATGCAGAGTTATCCTTCCCCATGCAGCCATCCCACATAAAGGTATTTTATTCCTGTTGGCTGAAAGCTTTCTACATGCTATGTCTGGGAAAGTGGCCCCTCTTGTGCCGAAATGGAGATGAATACACCTTTGGCATCAGCAGCAAGAAGAAAACAAACACCCTTGCAGGTGCAACACGTCTTCAACCAGCAGTTTTCTGTGAGGTGGGTATTAGTCCACAGCCTCAGCTCTTGGCCCTCTCCTCAGGCTGTAAGACACGTCCTGGGTCGCTGAGGCCAAGAGCTCCCTGTGTAGTCAGGCAGACATATTCTGCTTTAAAGCCTCATTGTAAAAGCCTCTAATTCTGTGCTTTTACTCCTTTGCTCACACTAAGAGACCACTCTCCATCCTTTCTAATGGGCTCTGGTTGCTTAATACCATGAACAGATTTGCCCTTGGTTGGATCCAAGGATTTTCTAGCCCAATTGGTTCTTATTCAACAAGGCCTATAGCAGAGGCCCTTGGGAAGAGTTTTACAAAAATGAAGTTTGCAGCAGCACATCTGCAGAATGTTCTTTCCACTTCTGGCTGTCAAAGCTATAGGGATTTCTACAGGCAAAGGCAGGTCATTGGTGTTTAACAGCCCTAATGGCCTATTAAGCTGACACAAATGAAGTAAATTATAAGAAAACCTACGAGAGTGTCCAGAATCCATAATTTGCAGGAGCAAAGAGGTCTGAATTCCTTTGCTTGCTTTGAATCTACCGCTCATGAAGGTCAAGTCTGATCCTTAATTGTCAAACTAAATAGGACATTTTTTTCCATGGCCTCGTACCATGTATGTCACTTTTACATTCCCCATCAGTTGTCAAGGCTGAAGAGTCCTATGCCATTTTAGCACAGCAGTCCTCCTACCTCTTTGGTACTTGTTCTACATCTTCCCAATTTGGCTGTATTTCTTTTAAACTTAGTTAAGCCTGGGTGTGTGTTTCAGTCACCCCCATGCCAGCATTTTCCCGTGGCCTAAGCAACTCTGCCTCCCTTTAGGTATTTTGGATGAAAGACCTATGGTGCTGTGAGATCTGTGGAGGTCAAGGATGCCTGGAGAGAGGAACCAGGAGCTGCTACAGGTTAGAAGGTATGAAGGGACAGATCTGCAGCTGGCACAGGACAGGTTGGCTCCATGGCTGCCAAGTGCCCTGTAGCAGCTGAACCTTGTTTACCATTTGCAAACAGCTATGGAACATTTTTCCAGAGTCTTGAACTCTGGGGCTAAAGCCTTGTTTTCAGTGCCTGTCCAGTTTGTTATTCCTCAACCACAACAGAAGAGCTTTCCTTTCTCTGCATAAAGCATGACCTTTGGGTAGTGCATAATAAGTTGGATGATCAGACAATGTTTGTTTCAGACAGAAAACACACAATGACTTTAAGAAACACACACCCAGGCACAACAATATTTCATGGGAGAGTTGGCTGAAAGGGAAAGGGGGGACAGGGGAAGTTGCACTGACCTCAGATAACACATCTGAATGAGAACAAAAATAAAATAAACAGAAATTAATCAAGGACACAAAACTGAACTGCTTGGTGATAAGGATTCAAACAAGCAATAAACAGGCTGTGGCAAACCTTCTCTGTGATGTTTGTGGAACTGTGTTATTCCAGCCCTGTGGAGCTAGCATGGTGCAGGGGGCTGAGTTTGATGGGATGCTCAAGGATCTCTCGGACGTGAGCAGAGGTTTTCTTTTCTGGGGGAATAGAGGGGTAATTCTTATTTTTGTTAGTTTTGTGCAAACAGATGTCATGGCACTCATAAGTGAAGGGATGAATGTTCCCCATGCCACATGGAATGTTAATATGCCAGGCTGAAAACAGTGATAGCTGAAACCAAAGTGAAATGGCATTTAAATCAGCACTTTACTGGAAAAAGAAATCCCTGTCCAATTCTTGTCTTCTTCCTGGCAGTTCTTTCTCACTTCCACTCAAATTTTCCTAGTCCAGCTAAGGCCTCCTGCTTGACCTTCATGTTGGAGTTTTGTAGAGAAGGAACAAAGAAAGAAGGGAAAAAAAGTGCTAAACAGTGAATTCCGCCCTCCTCTTTCAGCTCTTTGTATGCAGCTGAGTACCACATGTTTAGAAAGGCTGTGGAAAAGCACACGCCAGCTCACCTCTGATGAGTGGGATGAGAGAAGGGATGTAGCCATGAACTTTCCCTTCTTCTCCTTGTGCTTTTTGGAGCATCTGCAGTGGGGTGCAGGCCTAATTCACAGGTAGAAGTAACACAACAGTATATTTGAAGCTCAGCCCTGTGGGAGTACTGGGAAGGAGGAACTTGCCAGGTACTCCCATATCAATGTAGTGAAGAGTGAGGTCTAACAATATCCGTTGCAGTGGAATTTCCATGGGCTGCAATGAGTTTTGGATTGGGTCCCTGAGTCAGGCCAGACATGGGTTACTTCTATAGCCTGAAGTACTAGAAAGTCTGATGACTGCATGCTTCCTGCTCATTTCATTTTATTAACCTCTTGATTTTTTTCCTGTGATTACTGCAAGCACAGCTGGCTGTGTAGGAAGCTCCTGTAAATTGTGTAGGTGTCAGCCTTTTGGAGTTTGTATAATCCTGCTCTGGACAGAGGGAGTTTCCAGTCTGAGGGCCAGGCTTGTCACACCTAGCAACAAAAATGTGGAAGTACAAAATAGCATCCACCTTTTTCATGGAATCATATAAATGGAGGGAAATCCCTCAAACCAGGGAAGGCAGGTCTCTGTTGTCCATATCTCTTAATTCCCTTCTCTAATGATAAAACCTGAGAGAAAAAAAAAAATTGTTTCTATTTTGTTCCACTGATTTCATTTCCAGCCTTACAATTTTTGTTCTAATCTGTCTTCCAGAGCACAGGAGAACTCAGAAGGGCTAAATAGTGCTACTATTTAACTTCCTGGAAGGCTACACTGGTTTATAATATTTTCAAAATTATCAGAACTCTTATACCTTCATCATTGTCATTAGGTGTGAGATCAAACTACACTATCATCAACACAGATGGGACTAGTTTGTTTTACTAATGTTCATAAGACTTTAAGGAATAGTAGACTTCAGACATGCTTATCCTCACTCGGAATTACATCGCTCTTCAGACCGAGACCAGGGATGATCCAGCCTTGTGAACCCCTGTGTTGCTTGTTGGGTTCACGTGGCATAAAAACACAGCAATGCAAAGACAAGTTACACCTGATGGCAGGTTTACTCATAAAGTAGCACACCAAGAAGTGGCATGTCTCCAGCCACAGGGTACCTTTGGAGAGCTTAAACAAACACCTGCCACCAGATTTAGGGCCTGAGTAGATGAACTGCTGAGGTCTCTTTCTGCCTTGTTTTAGGAGGCCTAGTCCATGGTTACCATGTTCCCTGTCTCAGCCAATGCTAATGCCAAGACTCACAGAAATCCTTCAAAGAGCAGTGTGGGCCAGGGGCTGTTCCTAGTCAACAGCAGAGCCTGGGCTGCCTTGTTCAGGAAGAAAAGGAGAGTTCAGGCCCATGGAGGTGAGCTGTGCCCTGACCAATGGCCTCAGGGTTAACTCACCCTACCCTGTTTCTGTGACACTGTTTCTCCTAAATCTAGCATGGCCTAAAATAAATTGCACATTTCAAGAATGGGAAGATTCTCCAGCTCCCCTCCAGCTCTCCCATCCCCCAGCTCAATGGGATGAGGTTGGTGCTGAACTTTGGTGGCATCTCCCACAAGATGTTTTCTGAGGCCTCTGTGTTTCTCTCTGCTGACTCTAAAGGCAATCTAGGCCTTATTTCAGTAGGAATCTCCTCTGCTTCAACACCCTCAAAAGCACCTGTACTTATATTAGGGACAAGGGAAGCTTCCATTAACTGCTGTCGGATGGATTAAGCATTTGCCAAGTTTGGTACTCTGATGCTGGAGCAGTGCTGGAACAACCATTGCAAGGCTGTCCAGAAACAAGGTGTTTAGGAAAAGAGCAGGCAGCTTTTAAAGCAGATTTTCAATAATAACACACAACATCTCCCCTATAAGGACAGGCTGAGAGATCTGGGGCTGTTCAGTCTGGAGAAAACAAGGCTTCAGGGAGGCCTTAGAGCTCCTTCCACTACCTGAAGGACCTACAAAAGGGCTGGAGTGACAGGACAAGGGGGGGATGGCTTTAAACTAACACAGGGCAGGTTTAGATTAATTATTAGGAAGAAATTACTTACTGTGAGGGTGGTGAGGCCCTGGCACAGGTTGCCCAGAGAAGCTGTGGCTGCCTGATCCCTGGAAGTGTCCAAAGCCAAGCTGGACAGGGCTCAGAGCAACTTGGTCTAGTGGAAGTGTCCCTGCCCATGGAAAGGGCTGGAATAAGATGAGCTTTAAGGTCCCTTCCAACCCAAAGCATTCTATGATTTTAACATGTTGTGTGTCCTAACTGCAGTAAGGGACAGTGGTTATGAACAGCTGTTGAACGTTTTAAGCCATAGACTTGAAACAGGATGGATAACAAGAGGAAGGAAGGAAGTGCCATCAGTCCTGTTTTATTGCCAGAGACACTTAAAGCATGCACAGGCTCATCCGGGATCTCAGACCTAGGGTCAGCCAACCCAAATTTCTGGGGACACTATGCAGGAATTTAAAGAATTTATCTCTCAAGAAGGCACAGTAAAACAATTTCAGGAGCAAGGGGCATACTGTGAGTAGCCTGTCATAAGGCACGTAGGGACATCTTTGGAATGAAGATGGCTTTCACACACTCAGCCTGATGGTCATGGAGGGCCAAGCCTGTGCTCACAGGACTGAGCCGAAGCAGGAACTCTAGTAGAGCTTTTCCTCTCTGCATGAACAATTGGGGGAAGCTCTGTCATTTTGAGGAATTTCCGAGGACAGTAAATTACATACTCAATCACAGCTCTATTATGTTTTGAGGGAAGACGTTTGGAAATTAATATTTCGTATTAAGATTTAAATAGGGAATGCATACATCTCTGCTGCTCACAAGTACCCTCAAACCTGGCTGCCACAGTATTTTCCCTCCTGTTGAGGTGAGTTTAAGCAGACCCTGGGCTGGCAGCAGCCAACCTTGTAAGCAGACCCTGGCTATCTGTGTGCCTCAGTCCTCTGCTGCCAAACAAGGATGATATTCACTGTCTCTTCTTCACAGGGTGCTTAAAGAGACCCTGGGGCTGGAAAAACCCATCAGTGATTGCACTAATGATTTGATAAAACAAGACTTACGGAAGTAGCTAAAAGGCAAATGAGATGTGGCTCCCTTTTCATCCAGAATGAAGGAATTCAGTGCCAGGAGTGGTCGATATTAGGTGACCTTTGAGGTCTTCCTGAAACAAGTATTACTTTGTGTAAATCAGCCAATGGAGATGACACAAGGGAGTTTAAAGGTTTTTTTCCTGGGCTAGGAAAAAACTTCTGTTTACACAAAAGTGGCCTATTGGAAGGTGTCTGAAGGGTGGGCTAGATATCCTGTTGTTGTGGGCTGACCTTGGTCTGAAGCTAAGCACACACACAGCCACTCACTGCCCATCTGTCAGAGGGATGGAGGAGAGAATGGGACTAGAAAAAGTGCGAAAGCTAGTGGATTGAGATAAATAAAGGTTAATAAGGGAAAGAAAGTGGAAAGAAAAATAAGTGATGTGAAGGTAATCCTTCACTACCTCCCACAAGCAGATGTATATCCAGAAAATGTCCAAGCAATGGCCAGTTTGGAAGACAACCCTAACTTCCACCACTATTTTTTCATTGCTGAACATGATGTTATATGGTTTGAAACATACTTTTTGTGAATTCAAATCAGGTTTCCCTGTTGTAATCCCTCCCAACCCTCATCCCACTCACTACAGAGTCAGCGGAAAAAAAGAGAAAGCGCTGACGCTCTGCAAGCCCTGCTCAGCAGTAGCCAAAGCACTGGTATGGTATCAACACTCTTTCAGCCACAAATCCAAAACGCAGCACTGTATGAGGAAAGTTAATTCAATCCCAGCCAGACCCAGCACACCCATCTTGTTTGGATTGCTCAGATGGGAATTATGATGGAGAGGGGAGGGCTTTGGGGCAGAATTTGTTGCAGTCTTCCATAGGAATAAACTGAAGTTTGTAGAAAAGATATAAACTGTGTGCAGAGGTGGTGGATTAAGGTTACAACATCCATATCATATCATGGGATGGCTGTCAGAGCGAAACCTCTTCCAGGCCACCATCAACAGCAGATAAGCCCTCAGAATAGACTGCAAATGTAGTCAAAAACTGCTTAACAAAGTCCACTGGTGCAGCATTATAACATGCAAATATAGCAGTGTAATTACTAGACAACCTGCTACAGTGAATTACTGCTCTGCAGGAGCTGATCTTCTCTGAAAAAAACCCGCCAACCAAACAAACGTGGAATTGAGCATTTGCCCATCATAGAAAAACAAGCCATTGCAAATCTTCTTTTGCTGTCTTTTCCCCATTTTCCCTGTTCCTGCACACCCACCTTGTGCATTCCATCTCATCCACATTCCTAATACTGATGCCTTAAGTGACTACCTAGAAGCAGAGACTATACAGGAGTAAGGGAATAAAGGTAGGTATTTATTTGAAAGGCCTTGAAATGTACACCCTGGGGAGCCAGAGGCTGCTCCCAAAATGGACCCCAAGATGCGCGACAAGTCAGGAGTTCTTCACACTTTTACAGATTTGGTCCATTTGCATATCAGCATAAATTTGCCAATTAAAACTTTAGCTAATGATGTAATTTCTTCAATTCCTCCACCTCTCTAAAGGCCCTAATTTACACCTTTTGGGCCTAGGACAGTCTGAGTGTCCTTGAATAACAAGCTCAGAGAGGCTTTGTTGTGTCTGTCTGGCCTAAGAGAACAGCAGCTAGCAGGCTACAAAAAACTTCAGAGTTACACACTAGGCAATATAGGATTCGAAAAATATAAAAGTTAAAACCTAAGGCATCAATACAACCTGTCCAGGGCCACTATCACAGCAACACAGTTCCTGCCCTCACCCAGTGCTGGCTCAGTCCTCTCAGGATGCTGCCCAGCACAGATAAGAGGGATGAGCTGCTGCTCCCTTACCAGCAGGTCAGGTGCTGGATCAGATTAACCCATGGGCGGCAACTGCCCCCGAGCAGGCTGAGCCACATGTAGGATCATTTGAGAAATAAACTCTATAATCATGCAGTTGTGGTGGATCTGCTCAGGAATGGCAGTTGAACCGCTTTTGGAGATCACGGTCCTAAGAAACTGCTTCAAGGAAAACCGGAAATGGTTTTCTGCAAGGAGTTGGGTTTTACTGTAGATGCATCTCATTTGGTCTTAAAAATCCATTATTCTTGCACAAGGCTGAGATTAATTCCAGCAGCAAACCATTCCAGTTTCAAGTGCAACACAACCTCAAAATAATGATGTCCTCGTGGATGATGCAATTCACTTCCATGCTTGTCTGCTGTCTCCTGGCAAACTGTGAATCACAGCCCTGAGTGGTAGCAGCAGCAGGTAGGTTTCTTGGTCAAGATGAATGGGTTAAAAAAAGGAACTCTAGTAAAGGCTGCTCTGGTCTTTTGTGTCATAACAATGAGAGGAAGCTCTGCCTAGTTTGAGGAATTTCCCACGTCTCCAATTCAGATGTTAGGGGAACTGCTTTATTGAGCCTGCCTAAGAGGTGTTAAAAAAATTAAAATAACCAAGAAGATCAGGACAAAGATATCTTCCCAGTGCCTACGCATGTTCTCTTTGTTTGTTTTTTAAATCTGGATCACTGCAGGCAAACTCAGACAAATTTAGGGAAGTTAAATAGTGACAGATGCCAAATAGTCACAGCAGGTTCCTGCTGAGCTGCCTGACCCATCACTGAGTTCAGTCAAGTGTCACTGCTACTCAGGGGCTAAAGATTTGCCCCTAAATTTCTTTAAATATCACTTCGTTCTGCAATGTTGCCAGACATCACTGGACAGGTTAAGTGACAGAAATAGATGAGGAATTTTCTGGGTGAGAGGAAAATCTACGAGTTGTGAAATATCATTTTCATCATGCAACAGCAAGTGATGGAAGCAGGAGAAATGGAGCCTCAGGCTTTCAAATTCACAACCACCTTTGCCTTGCTATTCCCTTGCTTGTCACAAGCTCATTGCCTCCTAAAACTGTCACCGAAAGTGTGAGTTACAGCATTCAAACAATAACCCCTTTCTCCCCCAAAACCAAAAGCTCCTTGTGCACGTAGGCGAGCATCGCTTTCCCATGATGGGGAGAGAGGAACAAGGTTGTACAGGGTCACACCACAGCTCTGCTTTTTTTCTGAATCATGATCATTTAAGCAAAGCGGATAGTGATGCACCAGAGATGTTTGCAAATGGAGCAGAACTTTAGGGGATGTAGACATCCACAGAGGTGAAAGCATCAGAAAGCCTCCCTGTATCCCCCCTGACACTGAGCACTGGCAGCAGCACTCCAACACACCACCGTAAAACCGGCTTTCGCTTAAGCAGCTGAAAACACAGATAGAAAAGAATGGAAAAAAGATAAATGTGATGCTCCAACACAGTATACAGAAGTTTCTCAGCCTGTGGCCATGGGTGCCCCAAGTCCCTCTCCCCTGTCAGCATGTTTCACCTAATATGAAACTGAAGGGAGATTGCTCTTAAAAGAAACAAACCTACCGTTCTATACAGCTAACAAACATACAGTGCCTGTGTCTGCACTGCAAATCCCAGCCACTGTAAGTACAAAACAAAGTGGAAAAAACAAAGTGGAAAATGCTATTGCAGTTGACTTTTTTCTCCAAAACCCTGCAGCACGACTGATGAGGTAATAAATGCAATGAGGATTAGCACAGCATTTCCATGCACGTCCTTCTTTACCTCTGCAGCCCCGAGCCTAAACTAAAGCAACCACAGCCTCTATTAGCATTCACTAGCCAAGCGAACAGGCAGTAGCACTTTGTCAGAAGCTTGAATGGCTTAATTAATACCCTGAACAGCCAAAAGCATCCTACAGAAAACTGCCAGCTAATCACCACAGAATGAAACACGTGTCGATTGCAGTTCCCCTGGCAGAAACCTTCAGCAGGTTTACTGGTGATACAAAACTTGCACCACACTGTCAGAATCTGGCCCCAAAAATTCCTTAAAGGCACCCTTATCCACCCCAAACTGTTAAACCAATGCCACATTTCACACACAGCATCCATACCTGTGGGCCAACAAGTGCTGGTCCTGTCCAAGTCTTTTCCAAACTTGTCCTCTTGTACTGGGATGGAAACTTCCCATCCAAGTGTCACCTCCTGCCTCAGCCTCTGCCCTTTGTTTTCCCGGGATCTTGAGACACACCTGCTTTTCCGTCTGTGCTGTTGCTTGCTGCGCTCGGGTTTGGTTTTTTGTTTTGCTTTTCTTTTTGGAACAAATTAAACAGCCCGTGAGCAATTCTCAGTGAGCAAAAGAACCTTTTGGCTTGTGGTGATTTAATCAAGCAAACCCCGTGACCTCCCTTTCCTGCGATCAGTGGGAACTGATCCCTTCTCCACCAGTGCAGGGTGGAGTTGCAGCTAAAAAGCGCAAGCTTGAAAGCTGGAAGGGCAGGACAGATCTTCCTCCTCCGTTTGTTGTGTCAGAGAACATGGTGATTCCTGCTGCTCCGAAACACGGAGGTGACCTCTGGCCAGGAAGGAACCTGGAAATATTTTCTAAGCGATTTCCTGCCGTTGGGGGGAAAGTGGATGTAAGGGACACTTGGGTGGGGGTGCTAACAGAGCTGCTGGGGAGTGTGATTTCAAGATGAGCAGAGCACTTCTTTGGGCATAAGGGGTGTGGAAGTAAAATAATTTTTTTTCTTTTTAACCCAGGTTAAACTGTTCTGAGAGTCTCAGTTTTCACTATACTGAATGATCTGGAGCATACAGGTGCTCCTCAGACTTTCAGCTATGGTGCCTTTCATGCCAAGATGTGCTGAGATACTCTGCAAAGTAATATAGAAGAGCCATTCCACATGGAGCTTGTGTTCAGCAACACCCCAGCAATGCAGCTGTGCCACAAGGGCTCCTTGTCAAGCTGCGGAAGAAATCTGGGCAGGCTCATGCATCCAGAAGAACAACTATTCCTGGAATAGCCCATAAACTGTGCTGTGCAGGTCCTTTTGCCTCTAGTTGGGGGTCCCAGAGTGGGTTTTTCAAGCATTAGCCAAATGACTGTGGTGCCTTTCCCTGGTCTTAAAATTAAGAGTCAGACACGGTTAAGGGAAAAGGGGTTTTTACCTCAGTATTTAATAAGGATCCTTAGGTGCACCACTTTGCCCAGGTGGAATGTACTGAAATGCACACACACGGTCGCTCGTGTATACAATTTATAGACCCTGCAAATTAGCATGTCTAACAAAGATTCCCCAATGAGAGACTTGAATGAAGCCCCCCATCCCGAGGAATTCCCCCCTGGATGGGCCTATCTTAGTTTACAGGGTGTGTTCTAGAGAGGACCTTGGTTTCTCAGGATAGCATAGGGCTTTCTGGCCTCCAGCGGCGGGGCCTCCAGGATGTTTGCTCTCCTGGTTTAACAGAATATCAGAACTATGCTAAGTTATTGGACTTAGGGAATTACAAGTATGCATGCTAAAAGCTCTGACAATATATAAAAGCTATATGAAAGGGTATATGAAAGGTATATAAAAGAAAAGGCAAAAAATCATCATGGTATCAACTGCAGCTCTGGAAGGTGGGGATGGTGCCCCAAAACTCAGTCCTGGTTATGCTGATAAATGAAAGACGCTGTAATGGCTTCCTTGGAATCACAGAATCATAGAAGAGTTTTGGTTGGAAAAGACCTCTAAGATCATGGAGCCCAACCATTAATGCTGCATTGCCAAGCCCACTGCTAAACCATGTCCCTAAGCACCACATCCACATCTTTTAAGTCCCTCCACCACTTCCCTGGACAATGTGTTCCTTGCTGTTGTCTCTCCTGGCTTTGCACCATCTCTGATGTTCTTGCAAGATAACTGCAGCCCCATGGCCCAACATCAACCCGTCGGATGGCTCATGGCTTCTCTGGTCCAGGTGCTATCTCTGATGAGAGGTATCAGCTTCTACCTCTTGACTGTACAAGCAGGTAAGAACAGCTTGTCCCTCTGTATTTCAGGGTCTGACTGGAGCGTGTCTGGACCATATTTCTGAGGATGTCTTAAGATGGAAAATTGTATCCAGGACTCCAGATTCTACAGATAATATCATTCTTCTTTCTGCACACAGCAAGAACTTATTTTAGCGACCTGATATCTCCACTGAAAATCACTTTTAAGTTACTCTACCTGATGCAGCTCATACTGCAAAAGCAAGAAGGGACATCTGGACCTTTCAGTGCTGAATACACCTCACCCACATGCTCACTGACATGTACTTTTTCTGAAAGAGACAGAGAGGGAGCCTGGGCAATACACCCTATCTTTCTGTGCTTTTGATTAGTGACTGTGATCCATATTTCCTCCTATTTAACAGCAACCTCTGTATCTGGGGCATCTCACTACCTATAGCCAATATAAGTCATTAATGCCATGGGTCATTAGAAGGAAGATGTAGCAGTTATTTTGCTTTATCACAAGCTTGTCTGGTCACCAAGGAATGTCATGGCTTGCAACGTCCTAATGTGCACGTGGACAATAAAGGGATGTTTCAGTTGTCCTGGTGCTCCTGGCAGATGGCAAAGAATTAACCTTTGCTCATACCAGGGAGAGCAAATCCTGACTCACTTTGTTGTAATGTGCCGAGAAGGAAGGAAGTAATGAAATGTCTCATTATACATCTGACTTGAGGAATATATTTAGAACTGACTCTAGTGCTGAAGGCTGCATGTCCCACACCAAAAGGAGCGACATGCCCTGGACTGTGTCCCTGCAGCCAGTGGTCATCTGAAACTATTTATGTTCATGAACAAGGTCTCTGAAGATGACTTCTTTTCCTGAAGCACCAGGAATTCATTGCAGTGACACAAAAACCAATTTGGGTATTCAGAGTACTTCAGTTGTACACTGCCATCGCTCAGCTTTATGGGTTTCTCTTAGGTTGAAGTGACTTGGTTTTACAATGAGAATTTTTTTTAGGCTAGTTACCACACTTGTATGAATTTCATCATAGCAGGATGATCACTACAATAATATGTAATGTAGCCATCTAGTTGAGAATGCCCAAAAAGCTAAATGGATATTTAATCTTCTAGGGAAAAAAGGCACAGACAAAGCAAACTTGGGAAACTGAAGCTGAGAAATTTAATTGAAAAGCAAAGGTCCATATTTTTCATAATCCCAGTAATCAATCATACATGTAAACTTCCATGTGATTCACTCATTCTTGACATATTTGTATCACAGCTGGCTGCTTTCCTTCATTTTTCTTCATTATTTGGCTTAGATAGAGATACAGTTACCTGACATCCTTAATAAAGGACCTACTCTATCAGCCTTTAGACTTAATGGAGCTCTTTTGCTATTAAATCAGGGCTCTGGCTGCCTCAGTGGACTGTGGGTTTAACAACATGTTTTGTCTGAGGTTATATAAAGCTTCATCTGCTAAAAGCAGTTATTGACAATAGGTAACCAAGGGCCTTCGTAGGTGATAGGAAATCCCAGTGCAGAGGCCCAGGCCAAAGCAGGGACTTCTGGAGAGCGATGGAGAACTCGTTGAGCTTCTGTGAAAGCCGATCAAGGAAGTGGAAAACGCCTGTTACTGGTAGCCTTTGTGCTCATGCGATTGTTGGATTTCCCAAGCAGAATACATGCGGTAATTCCTCCGGGGATTTCTGCGTCCCTTCCCACAAAGCACAGCCCACCCAATCCCTTTCTGAAACTTCAAGCAGCTTCCTCTGGGTTAGCTGGGCCCTGTTTAAAATAGATGGGTGCAGGCAATTGCCTATTTTCCCATCGTTTCATCTGACAATGGACAATGAAGGGAATGCTTTTTTCATGGTGCACCACAAAGAAGAAGTGATCATCACCCAAGAGGTTTGGGTGTGGAGAGCTCTGCAAAGCTATATCCTATATTATGTGGGGCTTGAAGACTCCACACAATGCAGTGTGCTGTGGCATTCCCACTTATTATTGTAATTAACTGCACATAAAGGTAATTAACGGAATTAATAGTAACAACACAGGGAAACCCAGCAGTCAGGAGGGTACCTTTGTGTTGAAGGTGTACAGACCCAGAGCTCCAAAAGAATGGGACAATAGTAGCTAAAGATATAGAGATGAGACAGGATGGGTTCACCAGGAATGGTCCTGGTCCTGACATGTCAAAGGGACAATGCTCAGGCTAGACATGATGTGTGCAAGAGCAGACACCAGGAGAAGGAGATAGAAGAATGTTGTCATCATCCAGGAGGTGCCCCGAGTGAGATGGACAGAACACATGGGGATGGAGGGAAGAGGATATTTCCTAGTGCTGAAGTCAAGCAGAACCTGCAGGACTTAGGCAGATCAGGCAGGGAAGCTATTGAAGTGTTAAAGCTCCAGTGGTGCACAGACTTTGGCATGGGAGCACCTCAAGCGCATGAAGAACCTCAGCTGGGATTGCTTTCAGGGCCAAGACCTTTTTTTTTGCAGTCTGATAGATGTGGCACATAGTCCAACATGGTGGGGAAGTTGATGTTTTCAACTGTGATTTAAAAAAATGGTGTTCTTCTCCTGGGGCAAAAGGGTGGGAGGTTGTAGGGAGAGAGTTCTGGAAGCTCTTCTTCTCATCTTGTCCCCATTACAGCACAAAAGTGGGGAGATAGACTAAGTGTACACTGCCCATTCTTATGACCTCATGTCCTTTCACTCAGTACTCATATTTACTTAGCACTTGATTTATTTACAGGAGAGAGGAAGCCTTGCATAGGTAGGTGTTGGGAAAATAAGCTTGTCTAGGAAGGTGTGCCTTTAAAATCCTTGCTCTGACAGCAAATGTCATCTCTGAGATTAAGGCACAATACCTTGGGCAGGTCCTCCAAAGTGTTTTCCATGCTTATGAAGGTGAAGAAGAAGGGCTTGGCTATCTGTGAGAGACTCCAAGGTGAAAGAATACAGGCTGTGCAACCACTTCTGATTCCCATTTGTAACACACTGACCGAAGTACACGTCAGGGCATTGCATATATACTTAGTTCATTGATTTGCATACCCTTTCCAGTGAGAAGAGACCTTTTGACCCAGTCAGAACATGTTTGTGGATCACGCTGGTTATTGGTAAAGAGCATGCTGGTCACACAGCTGCTTTCCAGTCACCCCTCTGCCCCAAACGTCCACCACACGAAATGTCCATGGAGGTCAGATCCCTCTGTGGGAGCTTTGGAGGCACCACATGGATGACTAGAAGTAATGAAGCCCAAAGAAAGGCGAATTCAGAAAGGATTTATGATTTCCAGCTTGCAAAGAGT